>CM038682.1:732346186-732800325 GCA_021605205.1 Aegilops longissima | reverse complement strand
TGAGCGTAAGAATCCATCACACCCGATCATCACGTGGTGCTTAGAAGCGACGAACTTTGGCAGCGGTGCACAGTTAGAAACACTTCTTGAAATTGTTGTAAGGATCATCTTATTTACTACCGTCGTTCTAAGTAAACAAGATGTATAAACATAATAAACATCACATGCAATTATATAGTAGTGACATGATATGGCCAATATCATAAAGCTCCATTGATCTCCATCTTGAGGCTCCATGATCATCTTGTCACCGGCATGACACCATGATCTCCATCATCATGATCTCCATCATTGTGCCTCCATGAAGTTGTCACGCCAATGACTACTTCTACTTCTATGGCTAAGCGTTTAGCAATAAAGTAAAGTAAGTTACATGGCGTTCTTCAATGACACGCAGGTCATACAAAATAAAGACAACTCCTATGGCTCCTGCGGTTGTCATACTCATCGACATGCAAGTCGTGATTCCTATTACAAGAACATGATCTCATACATCACAATATGTCATTCATCATTCATCACAACTTGGCCATATCACATCACATGACAATTGCTGCAAAAACAAGTTAGGCGTCCTCTAATTGTTGTTGCATCTTTTACGTGGCTGCAATTGGGTTCTAGCAAACGTTTTCTTACCTACGAATAACCACAGCGTGATCTTGTCAACTTCTATTTACCCTTCATAAGGACCCTTTTCATCGAATCCGCTCCAACTAAAGTAGGAGAGCGGACACCCGCCAGCCACCTTATGCAACTAGTGCATGTTAGTCGGTGGAACCGGTCTCATGTAAGCGTGCGTGTAAGGTTGGTCGGGCGCTTCATCCCACAATACCGCGGAAGCAAGATAAGACTAGTAGCGGCAAGTAAATTGACAAGATCCACGCCCACAACTAAATTGTGTTCTACTCGTGCAATAGAGAACTACGCATAGACCTAGCTCATGATGCCCTTTGTTGGGGAGCGTTGCAGAAAATTAAAATTTTCTCGGTTTCACCAAGATCTATCTATGAGTTCATCTAAGCAGCGAGTTACGAGAGAGTTTGCATCTACATACCACTTGTAGATGAAATGCGGAAGCGTTCGAGGGAGTGGTGATGATGAAGGCGTTCTAGCGTGATTCCGATCACCGATGACCAAGTGCTGAGCGGACAGCACCTCCGTGTTCAACACACGTGCAGGGAGACGGCGTCTCCTTCGTCTTGATCCAGCAATGAGGAAGGAGAGGTTGAGGAAGATCACTCAATGGCAGCCGACGGCGTGATGCGATGGAGGGACTGTTCTCGGCAGGGCTTCGCCAAGCTCACGCGGAGGAGGAGAGGTGTTGGGGAGGGAAGGGGCTGCGCCTTCAATGGTGTGTGCAGCCTTCCCCTCTACCCCTCTATTTATAGGGGAAAGGAGGAGGGGGCCGGCCCCCTCTAGATGCATCTAGAGGGGGCGGCCAAGGGAGGGGCTTGCCCCCAAGCAAGGCGCCCCTTGGGTTCCCCTCAACCCTAGGCGCATGGGCCAAGGGAGGTGCGCCCAGCCACCAGGGCTGGCTGCCTCCCACGCAGCCCAGCGGCCCCCCAAAGGGTGGCCCCTCCGGTGGTCCTCCGGAACCCTTCCGGTGGACCCTCCATAAAACCGTATGACCGAAACTTTTCCGGTGTCCGTTTGGCGACTTCCATATATAAATCTTTACCTCCGGACCATTCCGGAACTCCTCGTGACGTCCGGGATCTCATCCGGGACTCGAACAACATTCGGTAATCACATACAAGTCTTCCTATTAACCCTAGCGTCACCGAACCTTAAGTGTGTAGACCCTACGGGTTGGGAGACATGTAGACATGACCAGGCGCTCTCCGGTCAATAACAAACAGCGGGATCTGGATACCCATGTTGGTTCCTACGCTCCTCGATGTTGTCATCGGATGAACCATGATGTCGAGGTTCAAGCAACCCGTATGCTATTCCCTTTGTCGACGGTATTTTACTTGCCCGAGACTTCGATCGTCGGTATCCCAATACCTCGTTTAGTCTCGTTACCGGCAAGTCACTTTACTCGTGCCGTAATGCATGATCCGTGACCGGACACTTGATCACTTTGAGATCATTATGATGATGCATTACCAAGTGGGCCCGATGATACCTCTCCGTCATACGGAGTGAAAAATCCTGTCTCGATCCGTGTCAACCCAATGACACTTTCGGAGATACCTGTAATGCACCTTTATAGTCACCCGATTCGTTGTGGCGTTTGGTACACCAAAGCATTCCTACGGTATCCGGGAGTTACGATCTCACGGTCTAAGGAAGAGATACTTGACATTGGAAAAGCTCTAGCAAAACGAACTACGATCTTTGTGCTATGCTTAGGATTGGGTCTTGTCCATCACGTCATTCTCCTAATGGCGTGATCCGTTATCAATGACATCGATGTCCATAGTCGAAACCATGACTATCTGTCGACCAACGAGCTAGTCAACTAGAGGCTTACTAGGGACGTATTGTGGTCTATGTATTCACACGTGTATCACGATTTCCGTATGATACAGTTATGGCATGAATAAAAGACAATTATCATGAACAAGGAAATATAATAATAATGCTTTTATTATTGCCTCTAGGGCATATTTCCAACATGTTGCACGTTGTTCATCTGTAAAAGAGAGGAACTTAGTTGAAAAAGATCGTGCGGAAATGTACGTTATATTAAATAGATGAAGTACAATTCGAAGAATGGATAAAATTGAGCTTTATTGTCTCTTGTTGTGCATGCGCGGAGCCCCTTGTACGTGGGTATGCGGCTAGTAAGCCCTTGTATGTTTACGCCGGACTCGTCCAGCTGTGTCCGGGGTCTGGACGACCTGTCTAAGTGCTTGTATTGGTGAAGCGGTTTATTGTGTGGCTGTCAAGGCAACGCACAATTTTCGGACTCGAGGGCCCTCGATGTTTCCCTTTAACGAGATGATGCCGCGTGGACCGGGCATTTTAACTGTAAGAGATGCATAATGTGGTATTGCGTTAAAGCGGGCGAAAGCTTCACGTCCCAATAGTGCTTGATAGCTACTTGTAAATGGGGCGAGGTGGAAGTTTAACTTTTCGCGGCGGAAGTTGTCGGGTGAGCCGAACACAACTTCTAGCAGTAGAGAGCCCGTACAATGGGCATATGGGCCTGGCATTACCCCTTGAAAGGAAGTGTTGCTATGGTGAAATTTGGTTCGGTCTATCCCCATTTTGCAGATTGTGTCCTGGTATAGCAGGTTTAGATCACTACCTCCATCCATTAGGACTTGTGTAAATTGGAGTCCGCCAATTATCGGATTTAATATCAAGGCAGTCCAACCTGCATTCCGTATACTTCTAGAGCAATCCTGATGGTCGAAGGTGATTGGTTTTAACAACCAGTGGCGGGACTCCTCCGGGATAGGCCGTATGGCGCGTACCTCTATGGGCGCCGCTCTATTTTTCCCTTTTGTCACATGAAGTGAGTTTACTGTTTTGATATCTTGTGGGAAATTCTTTTGTTTTCCGGTGCTCTGCTTGTGGGGTTCATCATCGTCCTCGCTTGGTGTGTCGAGCCCCTTGTGTTCGGCGTTGAGTTTGCGGGACTGCTTGAGGACCCAGCAATCTCTGTGGGTATGGTTTGCAGGCTTCCCGGGAGTACTGTGGATTTGGCATATCTTGTCCAAGATTTTGTTTAAGTTAGATAGCTCGTCCCTGTTATCCTTATGGGGCTGTTTTTTATGATTCTGTCGAGAGCTTTTGAATCCGGCATTGACTGCCGTGCTCTTCGGGCTATTTCCCTTGGTCCGACGCTGCTCCTTGCTGCATCGTGGTTTCCCGTTTCCATCCCTGACTTCGGATGTATTTGGGTCGCTGGTACCGCATCTTGCCAGCCAGCTATCCTCTCCCGCGCAAAAGCGGGTCATGAGGCTTGTTAATGCGGCCATTGTTCTTGGCTTTTCTTGGCCGAGGTGTCTGGCGAGCCATTCGTCTCGAACATTGTGTTTGAAAGCTGCTAAGGCTTTGGCGTCCGGACAGTCGACTATTTGGTTCTTTTTAGTAAGGAATCTGTTCCAAAATTTCCCGGCTGACTCTCCGGGTTGTTGAGTTATGTGACTTAAATCGTCGGCATCCGGAGGTCGGACATAGGTCCCTTGAAAATTTGCCCGAAAAGCATCCTCGAGCTCCTCCCAACTTCCAATGGTGTTTTTGGGAAGACTTTTAAGCCAATGCCGGGCTGGCCCTTTGAGCTTGAGGGGTAAGTATTTTATGGCGTGGAGATAATCTCCTCTAGCCATGTGTATGTGGAGGATGTAATCCTCGATCCAGACTCCAGGGTCTATTGTTCCGTCATATGCCTCTATGTTTACGGGCATGAATCCCGCTGGAAATTCATAATCCAGCACCTCATCGGTGAAACATAGGGGGTGTGCGGCACCCCTATATTTAGGTGTACCGTGATGTTCAGATACTTGATGTGTTGCATCGCTTACTAGAGCTTGCTTTCTTGGCCCGTAGATAGATCTAACTGGGCCATCTTTTTGATGTGAATCCCTGTGCGGATCGCGTGCCGGCTTGTGTGCGGCGTCGTTTGCCGCTCTCTGCTTGCCATGGGGTCATCGATCCGACCGAGCCTCCTTGTTCTTTGATTGCGGGGGCTCTATGGCCTCCTCATCAAATTCGGGTAGTAGTTTTCGCTTTGGGTAGCTCTTTGTTCGGTTGTTGTCGCCGTATTTGTCTCTTGGTGTTGAGTACTTTGCTCCATCTGATTCTGAGTGCATCTTCCGCTGTTTTGAGCTTCCGCTTCTGCTTTTTCAGGCTAGTGCGGTGGCGACGAGCCTTTTGTGGGGGTTCTTCTGCTCCAGCAACTTGTCCGGCGTGAGATCGTCCGGACTGTTATCTTCGCCGGGGACGGGTTGTTTATCCAGGTTGTCCTGTTCGGATGGTTGCTCGATAGCATGTCCTGTTCGGATGGTTGTTTATCCGGTTCGCCCTGCTTTATGGCTGGGTCTGTATGGCTGTTGTCTTTGTCGAGGCGGGACTTTGTGTTGGCGAACGTTGCAGAAAATTAAAAAATTTCCTACGGTTCCACCAAGATCCATCTATGAGTTCATCTAAGCAACGAGTCAAGGGAGTGAGTTTGCATCTACATACCACTTGTAGATCGAGTGCGGAAGCGTTCAAGGGGATGGTGATGATGGAGTCGTACTCGGATCACCGATGACCAAGTGCTGAACGGACAGCACCTCCGCGTTCAACACACGTACGGTACGGACGACGTCTCCTCCGTCTTGATCTAGCAAGGAGGAAGGAGAGGTTGAAGAAGACAGCTCCAACGGCAGCACGACGGCATGGTGTAGTTGGTGCAGCAGCAATCCGACAGAGCTTTGCCAAGCACGTACGGAGGAGGAGAGGTGTTGGGGAGGGGAGGGGCTGCACCTTGGCTTGTGTGTTGCAGCCCTCCCCTCGCCCCTCTATTTATAGGGGGAAGGGAGAAGGGGGCCATCCCCTCTAGATGGCATCTAGAGGGGGGCGGCCAAGGGAGGGGCTTGCCCCCAAGCAGGCGCCCCTCTAGGGTCCCCCCAACCCTAGGCGCAAGGGCCCAAGGGGTGCGCCCAGCCACGAGGCTGGCTCCTTCCCCACGCAGCCCATGTGGCCCCCGGGAGGTGGCCCCTCCGGTGGACCTCGGAACCCTTCCGGTGGCCCCGATACAATACCGATATGCCCCGAAACTTTCCGGTGTCCGTTTGACAACTTCCCATATATAAATCTTTACCTCCGGACTCTTCCGGAACTCCTCGTGACGTACGGGATCTCATACGGGACTCCGAACAACATTTAGTAATCACATACAGGTCTTCCTAATAACGCTAGCGTCACCGAACCTTAAGTGTGTAGACCCTACGGGTTGGGAGACATCTGAACATGACCGAGGCGCTCTCAGTCAATAACCAACAGCGGGATCTGGATACCCATGTTGGCCCCACATGCTCCTCGATGATGTCATCGGATGAACCACGATGTCGAGGATTCAAGCAACCCGTATACTATTCCCTTTGTCGGACGGTATGTTACTTGCAGAGACTCGATCGTCGGTATCCCAATACCTCGTTCAGTCTCGTTACGGCAAGTCACTTTACTCATACCGTAATGCATGATCCCATGACCGGACACTTGGTCACTTTGAGCTCATTATGATGATGCACTACCGAGTGGGCCCAGTGATACCTCTCCGTCATGCGGAGTGACAAATCCTGTCTCGATCCGTGTCAACCCAATGACACTTTCGAAGATACCTGTAGTGCACCTTTATAGTCACCCGATTCGTTGTGGCGTTTGGTACACCAAAGCACTCCTACGGTATCCGGGAGTTACGATCTCATGGTCTAAGGAAGAGATACTTGACATTGGAAAAGCTCTAGCAAAACGAACTACGATCTTGTGCTATGCTTAGGATTGGGTCTTGTCCATCACGTCATTCTCCTAATGGCGTGATCCGTTATCAATGACATCGATGTCCATAGTCGAAACCATGACTATCTGTTGACCAACGAGCTAGTCAACTAGAGGCTTACTAGGGACGTATTGTAGTCTATGTATTCACACGTGTATTACGATTTCCGGATAATACAATTATAGCATGAATAAAGACAATTATCATGAACAAGGAAATATAATAATAATGCTTTTATTATTGCCTCTAGGGCATATTTCCAACAGTCTCCCACTTGCACTAGAGTCAATAATCTAGTTACATTGTGATGAATCGAACACCCATAGAGTTACGGTGTTGATCATGTTTTGCTCATGGAAGAGGTTTAGTCAGCGGATCTGCGACATTCAGATCCGTATGCACTTTGCAAATTTCTATGTCTCCATCTTGAACATTTTCACGGATGGAGTTGAGCGGCGCTTGATGTGCCTGGTCTTCTTGTGAAACCTGGGCTCCTTGGCAAGTGCAATAGCTCGGTGTTGTCACGAAAGAGTTTGATCGGCCCCGACGCATTGGGTATGACTCCTAGGTCGGTGATGAACTCCTTCACCCAAATTGCTTCATCGCTGCCTCCGAGGCTGCCATGTACTCCGCTTCACATGTAGATCCCGCCACGACACTCGCTTGCAGCTGCACCAGCTTCTTGCTCCACCATTCAACATATACACGTATCCGGTTTGTGACTTAGAGTCATCCAGATCGTGTCGAAGCTAAGCGTCGGCGTAACCCTTCTGCGAGCTCTTCGTCACCTCCATAAGCGAAAACATGTCCTTTGTCCTTTTAGGTACTTCAGGATATTCTTGACCGCTGTCCGGTGTTCCTTGCGGGATTACTTTGGTACCTTCCTACCAAACTTACGGCAAGGTTTACATCAGGTCTGGTACACAACATGGCATACATAATAGATCCTATGGCTGAAGCATAGGGGATGACACTCATCTCTTCTTTATCTTTTGCCGTGGTGGGGCATTGAGCGAGCTCAATCTCACACCTTGCAGTACAGAGCAAGAACCCTTTCTTGGACTGATCCATTTTGAACTTCTTCAAAATCTTATCAAGGTATGTGCTTTGTGAAAGACCTATGAGGCGTCTCGATCTATCTCTATAGATCTTGATGCCTAATATATAAGCAGCTTCTCCAAGGTCCTTCATTGAAAAACACTTATTCAAGTAGGCCTTAATGCTGTCCAAGAATTCTATATCATTTCCCATCAAAAGTATGTCATCTACATATAATATGAGAAATGCTCTGAGCTCCCTCACTTTCTTGTAAACGCAGGCTTCTCCATAAGTCTGCATAAACCCAAACGCTTTGATCATCTCATCAAAGCGAATGTTCTAACTCGAGATGCTTGCACCAGCCCATAAATGGATCGCTGGAGCTTGCATACTTTGTTAGCATTCTTAGGATCGACAAAACCCTCCGGCTGCATCATATACAGCTCTTCCTTAAGATAACCGTTAAGGAGCGCTGTTTTGGCGTCCATCTGCCATATCTCATAATCATAGTATCGGCAATTGCTAACATGATTGGACGGACTTAAGCTTCGCTACGGGAGAGAAAGTCTCATCGTAGTCAATCCCTTGAACTTGCCGATAACCCTTAGCGACAAGTCGAGCTTTATAGATGGTGACATTACCATCCGCGTCCGTCTTCTTCTTAAAGATCCATTTGTTTTCTATCGCTCGCCGATCATCGAACAAGTCGGTCAAAGTCCATACTTTGTTTTCATACATGGATTCTATCTCGGTTTCATGGCTTCTAGCCATTTGTTGGAATCTGGGCCGCCATCGCTTCTTCATAGTTGAAGGTTCACGTTGTCTAACAACATGATTTCCGGGACAGGGTTGCCGTACCACTGCAGTGCGGAGCGTGTCCTTGTGGACCTCTGAAGTTCAGTAGCAACTTGATCCAAGTACCTTGATCATCATCATTATTTTCCTCTTGATTGGTGTAGGCATCACAGAACATTTTCTGAGCTGCACTACTTCCCGTTCAAGAGGTAGTACTTCATCGAGTTCTACTTTCCTCCCACTTACTTCTTTCGAGAGAAACTCTTTTCGAAAAGGATCCGTTCTTGGCAACAAAGATCTTGCCCTCGGATCTTAAGTAGAAGGTATACCCAATGGTTTCTTTAGGGTATCCTATGAAGGCGCATTTTTCCGACTTGGGTTCGAGCTTTTCAGGTTGAAGTTTCTTGACATAAGCATCGCATCCCCAAACTTTTAGAAACGACGACTTAGGTTTCTTCCCAAACCATAATTCATACGGTGTCGTCTCAGCGGATTTAGGCGGTGCCCTATTTAAAGTGAATGTAGCTGTCTCTAGGCGTATCTCCAAAATGATAGCGGTAAATCGGTAAGAGACATCATAGATCGCACCATATCCAATAGAGTGCGATTCGACGTTCGGACACACCGTTCGCTGAGGTGTTCGGTGGCGTGAGTTGTGAAACGATTCCACATTTTCTTAAGTGTGTACCAAATTCATGACTTAAATATTCTCCTCCACGATCCGATCGTAAGAATTTTATCTTTCGGTCACGTTGATTCTCTACTTCATTCTGAAATTCCTTGAACTTTTCAAGGTCTCGGACTTGTGTTTCATCAAGTAGACATACCCATATCTACTCAAGTCATCTGTGAGTGAGAACATAACGATATCCTCCATGAGCCTCAACGCTCATTGGACCGCACACATCGGTATGTATGATTTCCAACAAGTTGGTTGCTCGCTCCATTGTTCGGAGAACGGAGTCTTGGTCATCTTGCCCATGAGGCATGGTTAGCATGTGTCAAATGATTCATAATCTAGAGACTCCAAAAGTCCATCGGCATGGAGCTTCTTCATGCGCTTGACACCAATGTGACCAAGGCGGCGATGCCACAAGTATGTGGGACTATCGTTATCAACTTTACATCTTTTGGTATTCACGCTATGAATATGTGTAACACTACGCTCGAGATTCATTAAGAATAAACCATTGACCATTGGAGCATGACCATAAACATATCTCTCATATAAATAGAACAACCATTATTCTCGGTTTAAATGAGTAGCCATCTCGCATTAAGCGAGATCCGGATACAATGTTCATGCTCAAACTTGGCACCAAATAACAATTATTAAGGTTCAAAACTAATCCCGTAGGTAAATGTAGAGGTAGCGTGCGGACGGCGATCACATCGACCTTGGAACCATTCCCGACGCGCATCGTCACCTCGTCCTTCGCCGGTCTCCGCTTATTCCGCAGCTCCTGCTGTGAGTTACAAATATGAACAGCGGCACGGTATCAAATACCGGGAGTTACTACGAGTCTTGGTAAGGTACACATCAATTACATGTATATCAAATATACCTTTAGTGTTGCGGCCTTCTTATCCGCTAAGTATTTGGGGCAGTTCCGCTTCGGTGACCCTTCCCTTGCAATAAAAGCACTCGGTCTCGGGCTTGGGTCCATTCTTTGACTTCTTCCGGCAACTGGCTTGCAGGTGCGGCAATATCTTTGCCGTCCTTCTTGAAGTTCTTCTTACCCTTGCCCTTCTTGAACTTAGTGGTCTTATTGACCATCAACACTTGATGTTCTTTCTTGATTTCAACCTCTGCGGACTTGACATTGAAAATACTTCAGGAATGGTCTTCACCATCCCCTGCATATTATAGTTCATCACAAAGCTCTTGTAGCTTGGTGGGAGCGACTGAAGGATTCTGTCAATGACCGCCTCATCAGGGAGGTTAATATTCAGCTGGGTCATGCGGTTGTGCAACCCAGACATTTTGAGTATGTGCTCACTGACAGAACTATTTTCCTCCATCTTACAACTATAGAACTTGTCGGAGCGTCATATCTCGACCGGGCGTGAGCTTGGAAAACTAGTTTCAGCTCTTGAACATCTCATATGCTCCGTGATGCTCAAAAGCGCTTTTGGAGCCCGGTTCTAAGCTGTAAAGCATGCTGCACTGAGCGAGGGAGTAATCATCGATGCGTGTGCCAAGCGTTCAAATCGTCTTGGTCTTTGGGAGAGCAGGTGGGTCACCTAGCGGTGCTTCTAGGACATATGCTTTCTTGGCAGCTATGAGGATGATCCTAAGGTTCGGACCCAGTCCGTATAGTTGCTGCCATCATCTTTCAGCTTGGTTTTCTCTAGGAGCGCGTTGAAGTTCATGTTGACATGAGCGTTGGCCATTTGATCTACAAGACATATTATGCAAAAAATTAGACTAAGTTCATGATAATTAAGTTCATCTAATCAAATTATTTAAATGAACTCCCACTCAGATTAGACATCCCTCTAGTCATCTAAGTGTTACGATCCGAGTCGACTAAGCCGTGTCCGATCATCACGTGAGACGGACTAGTCATCGTCGGTGAACATTCTCATGTTGATCGTATCTTCCATACGACTCGTGTTCGACCTTTCGGTCTCCGTGTTCCAAGGCCATGTCTGTACATGCTAGGCTCGTCAAGTTAACCCTAAGTGTTTTGCATGTGTAAAACTGTCTTACACCCGTTGTATGTGAACGTAAGGATCTATCACACCCGATCATCACGTGGTGCTTCGAAACGACGAACTTTAGCAACGGTGCACAGTTAGGGGAGAACACTTCTTGAAATTGTTCTAAGGGATCATCTTATTTACTACCGTCGTTCTAAGTAAACAAGATGCATAATAAACATCACATGCAATTATATAGTAGTGACATGATATGGCCAATATCATAAAACTCCATTGATCTCCATCTTCGGGGTTCCATGATCATCTTGTCACCGGCATGACACCATGATCTCCATCATCATGATCTCCATCATCGTGTCTTCATGAAGTTGTCACGCCAACGACTACTTCTACTTCTACGGCTAACGTGTTTAGCAATAAAGTAAAGTAATTTACATGGCGTTCTTCAATGACACACAGGTCATACAAAATAAAGACAACTCCTATGGCTCCTGCCGGTTGTCATACTCATCGACATGCAAGTCGTGATTCCTATTACAAGAACATGATCTCATACATCACAATATGTCATTCATCATTCATCACAACTTGGCCATATCACATCACATGACAATTGCTGCAAAAACAAGTTAGGCGTCCTCTAATTGTTGTTGCATCTTTTACGTGGCTGCAATTGGGTTCTAGCAAGAACGTTTTCTTACCTACGAATAACCACAACGTGATCTTGTCAACTTCTATTTACCCTTCATAAGGACCCTTTTCATCGAATCCGCTCCAACTAAAGTGGGAGAGACAGACACCCGCCAGCCACCTTATGCAACTAGTGCATGTTAGTCGGTGGAACCGGTCTCACGTAAGCGTCGTGTAAGGTTGGTCGAGCCGCTTCATCCCACAATACCGCGGAAGCAAGATAAGACTAGTAGCGGCAAGCAAGTTGACAAGATCTACGCCCACAACCAAATTGTGTTCTACTCGTGCAATAGAGAACTACGCATAGACCTAGCTCTGATACCACTGTTGGGGAACGTTGCAGAAAATTAAAATTTTCCTCGGTTTCACCAAGATCCATCTATGAGTTCATCTAAACAGCGAGTCAAGGGAGTGAGTTTGCATCTACATACCACTTGTAGATCGAGTGCGGAAGCGTTCAAGGGGATGGTGATGATGGAGTCGTACTCGGATCACCGATGACCAAGTGCTGAACGGACAGCACCTCCGCGTTCAACACACGTATGGTGCAGACGGCGTCTCCTCCGTCTTGATCCAGCAAGGAGGAAGGAGAGGTTGAAGAAGACAGCTCAACGGCAGCACGGCGTGGTGTAGTTGGTGCAGCAGCAATCCGGCGAGCCGCCAAGCACGTGCGGAGGAGGAGAGGTGTTGGGGAGGGAAGGGGCTGCGCCTTGGCTTGTGTGTTGCAGCCTTCCCCTCGCCCCTCTATTTATAGGGGGAAGGGAGAAGGGGGCCGGCCCCTCTAGATGGCATCTAGAGGGGCGGCGACAAGGGAGGGCTTGCCCCCAAGCAGGGCGCCCCTCTGGGGTTCCCCCAACCCTAGGCGCAAGGGCCCAAGGGGGTGCGCCCAGCCACCAGGGCTGGCTCCTTCCCCACGCAGCCCATGTGGCCCCCGGAGGTGGCCCCTCCCGTGGACCTCGGAACCCTTCCGGTGGCCCCGGTACAATACCGGTACGCCCCGAAACTTTCCGGTGTCCGTTTGACAATTTCCCATATATAAATCTTTACCTCCGGACCCTTCCGGAACTCCTCGTGACGTCCGGGATCTCATCCGGGACTCCGAACAACATTCGGTAATCACATACAAGTCTTCCTAATAACCCTAAGCGTCACCGAACCTTAAGTGTAGACCCTACGGGTTCGGAGACATCTGAGACATGACCGAGGCGCTCTCGGTCAATAACCAACAGCGGGATCTGGATACCCATGTTGGCTCCCACATGCTCCTCGATGATTTCATCGGATGAACCACGATGTCGAGGATTCAAGCAACCCGTATACTATTCCCTTTGTCGACGGTATGTTACTTGCGAGACTTCGATCGTCGGTATCCCAATACCTCGTTCAGTCTCGTTACCGGCAAGTCACTTTACTCGTGCCGTAATGCATGATCCGTGACGGACACTTGGTCACTTTGAGCTCATTATGATGATGCACTACCGAGTGGGCCAGTGATACCTCTCCGTCATGCGGAGTGACAAATCCTGTCTCGATCCGTGTCAACCCAATGAGACACTTTCGGAGATACCTGTAGTGCACCTTTATAGTCACCCGATTCGTTGTGACGTTTGGTACACCAAAGCACTCCTACGGTATCCGGGAGTTACGATCTCATGGTCTAAGGAAGAGATACTTGACATTGGAAAAGCTCTAGCAAAGCGAACTACGATCTTGTGCTATGCTTAGGATTGGGTCTTGTCCATCACGTCATTCTCCTAATGGCGTGATCCGTTATCAATGACATCGATGTCCATAGTCGGAAACCATGACTATCTGTTGAACAACGAGCTAGTCAACTAGAGGCTTACTAGGGACGTATTGTAGTCTATGTATTCACACGTGTATTACGATTTCCGGATAATACAGTTATAGCATGAATAAAAGACAATTATCATGAACAAGGAAATATAATAATAATGCTTTTATTATTGCCTCTAGGGCATATTTCCAACACTTTGAGCGGCGTTTATGTCGCCGTTTTGACTGCTTTTCGAGGGAATGATCCTTCGTAGCGTCCCGTTGTTCCTCGTCGTCGCTTCCTTTAGGTGTGTGCACCATGTATACATCGTGGGATGAGGTGGTTCTCCAGTGCCCTACAGGTGCTAGTTCATGTTCCTCCCCTACATCGTCGTCCATACCGTCGATGTCTTCGGAGTGAAAGTCGAGCATGTCGGTTAAATCATCGATAGTGGCTACGAAGTGGGTGGTGGGTGGGCTTTGAATTTCTTCGTCGTCCGCATCCCAACCTTCCTCACCATAATCCGGCCAGGGCTCTCCTGATAAAGAGAGAGACTTTAGTGAATTCATGATGTCGCCAAAGGGCGAATGCTGAAAGATGTCCGCGGCAGTGAATTCCATGATCGGCGCCCAATCGGATTCGATTAGCGGGGGCGCGGAAGGCTCGGAGTCCGGAGAGGAGTCCGACACCTTGGAGTCACGAGCTTCGCACAGGACGGGGTAGGTGTACAGCTCAATCGTCGTAGAGATCGCAGCCCCCGAGGCGGTGTCCAGCCACCCGTCCTCGATCGGCGCAGTCGGCTCCAAGCTAAAGGTCGAAGCGGACACTGGAGCGCATCGTTGTTGCTGATCGGAGGAGCCATTGGGCCTAAAGATGACGACACAGAGGAACTCTCAATGAAAGCACCAATGTCGGTGTCAAAACCGGCGCATCTCGGGTAGGGGGTCCCGAACTGTGCGTCTAGGCGGATGGTAACAGGAGACAAGGGACACGATGTTTTTACCCAGGTTCGGGCCCTCTCGATGGAGGTAAAACCCTACTCCTGCTTGATTAATATTGATGATATGGTAGTACAAGAGTAGATCTACCACGAGATCAGAGAGGCTAAACCCTAGAAGCTAGCCTATGGTATGATTGTTGTTCATCCTATGGACGAAAACCCTCCGGTTTATATAGGCACCGAAGAGGGTTAGGGTTACACAGAGTCAGTTACAATGGCAGGAGATCTACATATCCGTATCGCCAAGCTTGCCTTCCAAGCTAAGGAAAGTCCCATCCGGACACGGGATGAAGTCTTCAATCTTGTATCTTCATAGTCCAGGAGTCCGGCCAAAGGTCATAGTCCGGCCGTTCGGACACCCCCTAATCCAGGACTCCCTCAGCGGGCTCGGGGGCGCGCGGTCCGGGGCCTACAATCGGACATGAGTCCAGGAGTCCGGAGACACATGCTTCCTTGGGGGTGAAGTCTGTGTTCGGCTCTACCGCCGATGAGTGTGCGGCCTCCGGAGTGGGGTCCATCCGCCCATCCTTGGACGATGCAGCCTGCCCCGGATTTAGGTCCAGGGCTCCTGCAGGTGCGATATCATGAGTATTGTCCGACAGCAGGTCTGAACCGTGCTCATCGTGACTGTTCGGCGTTCCTGGCGCAGGCCCGAATCCATTGAAGATCAAGTCTCCGCAGATATCGGTCATGTAGTACAAGTTTCCGAACCTGACCTGATGGCCAGGGGCGTAGCTGTCGATCTGCTCTAGATGGACAAGCGAATTGGCCCGCAGCGCGAAGCCGCCGAACACGAAGATCTGTCCGGGGAGAAAAGTCTCACCCTGGACCACATTGTTGTTGATGATTGAAGGAGCCATCGAGCCTTGCAGTGATGACACAGAGGAACTCTTAATGAAAGCACCAATGTCGGTGTCAAAACCGGCGGATCTCGGGTAGGGGGTCCCGATCTGTGCGTCTAAGGCTAATGGTAACAGGAGGCAAGGGACACGATGTTTTACCCAGGTTCGGGCCCTCTCGATGGAGGTAAAACCCTACTTCCTGCTTGATTGATCTTGACGATATGAGTATTACAAGAGTTGATCTACCACGAGATTGTAGAGGCTAAACCCTAGGAGCTAGCCTATGATGATTATTATTGTCCCTATACGGACCAAACCCTCCGGTTTATATAGACACCGGAGAGGGCTAGGGTTTACACAGAGTTGGTTACAAAGAAGGAGATCTAATATCCGGATTGCCCAGCTTTTCTTCCACGCAAAGGAGAGTACCATCCGGACACAGGACGAAGTCTTGAGTCTTGTATCTTCACGGTCCATTAGTCCGGCCAAAGTATATAGTCTGGCTGTCCGGATACCCCCTAATCCAGGACTCCCTCAATGAACGAGGTGGATTATTGTGGAGGGGGGGCACCGTACACAGCTAATAGATCAATGATCAACTTGTGTCTATGGGGTGCCCCTTTCCTCAGTATATAAAGGAGGAGAGGAGGGGAGGCCGGCCGGCCCTAGAGGCGCGCCCAAGTGTGGAGTCCTACTAGGACTCCAAGTCCTAGTAGGAGTCCACCAAGAGGAAGGGGGGGAGAAGGGAGGAGGAAAGGAGGGACGACCCCCTAGTCCAATTCGGTTTGGGCTAGGGGGCCGCGCGCCCTGCCTTGTCCTGCCTCCTCTCTTCCACCACTTGGCCCATGAGGCCCAATACTTCTTCCCCCGTATTCCCGTAACTCCCCGGTACTCTAAAAAATACCCGAATCACTCGGAACCTTTCCGATGTCCGAATATAGTCGTCCAATATATCGATATTTACGTCTCGACCATTTGAGACTCCTCGTCATGTCTCTGATCTCATCCGGGACTTGAACTACCTTGGTACATCAAAACACATAAACTCATATCTGCGTCGTCACGAGCGTTAAGCGTCACGGACCCTACTGGTTCGAGAACTATGTAGACATGGCGAGACCGTCTCTGTCAATAACCAATAGCGGAACCTGGATGCTCATACTGGCTCCTTCATATTCTACGAAGATCTTTATCGGTCAAACCGCATGACAACAAAGGGAACAACGTATGTTGTTATGCGGTTTGACCGATAAAGATCTTCATAGAATATGTAGGAGCCAATATGAGCATCCAGGTTCCGCTATTGGTTATTGACTGGAGATGTGTCTCGGTCATGTCTACATAGTTCTCGAACCCGTAGGGTCCGCACGCTTAACGTTCGATGACGATTTGTATTATGAGTTGTGTGTTTTGGTGACCGAAGTTTGTTCGGAGTCCCGAATGAGATCACTGACATGATGAGGAGTCTCGAAATGATTGATTGGTAAAGATTCATATATTGGAAGGTAGTATTCAGACATCGGAATGATTTCGAGTGATTAGGGTATTTTACCGGAGTACCAAGGGGTTACCGGAACGCCCCGGGGAAGTGTTGGGCCAACATGGGCCTAAGGGAGAGAGAGGGAAGCCCGTGGGGGAGGGGGGTTGGCACGTGCCCCCCTCCTAGGGAGACCGAATAGGACAAGGAGGAGGGGGCGCGACCCCCCTTTCCCTTTCCCTCTCCCTCTCCTTCCTTTTCCCTCCGGTGGAAGAAAGGAAAAGGAGGGGGGGGGGCGAATCCTACTCCTAGTAGGACTCCCCCCATGGTGCGTTCCCCTGGCCGGAATCCTCCTCCTTCCCTCCTTTATATACGGGGGCGGGGGCACCCCAAAGGCACATCAGTTGTTCTCTTAACCGTGTGTGGTGTCCCCCTTCACAGTTTACTCCTCCGGTCATAGCATCGTAGTTCTTAGGCAAAGCCCTACGCGGATCACATCACCAGCACCGTCACCATGCCGTCGTGCTGACAGAACTCTCCCTCGACCCTCTGTTGGAACAAGAGTTCGAGGGACGTCATTGAGCTGAACGTGTGCTGAACATGGAGGTGCCGTACGTTCGGTACTTGGATCGGTTGGATCGTGAAGACGTTCGACTACATCAACCTTGTTAATCTAATGCTTCCGCTTTTGGTCTACGAGGGTGCGTGGACACACTCTCCCCCTCTCGGTTTTATGCGTCTCCTAGATAGATCTTCCGTGAGCGTAGGAATTTTATTGAAATTGCATGCTATGTTCCCCAACAGTGGCATCCGAGTCAGGTCTATGCGTTGATGATATGCACGAGTATAACACAAAGAGTTATGGGCGATAATAGTCATTCTACTTACCACCAACGTTTTACTTTGATTCGGCGGTATTGTTGGATGAAGCGGCCCGGACCTACATTACATGACCACGTTCGTGATACCAGTTCTACCGACGCGCTTCGCACACAGGTGGCTGGCAGGTGTCTATTTCTCCAACTTCAGTTGAATCGAGTTTGACTATGGTCGGTCCTTGTTGAAGGTTAAAACAACACACTTGACGAAAAATCATTGTGGTTTTGATGCGTAGGTAAGAACGGTTCTTGCTAGAAGCCCGTAACAGCCACGTAAAACTTGCAACAACAAAGTAGAGGACGTCTAACTTGTATTTATATTGAATGGCGGAGCTGTCAGTTGGTGCAGTTCCAAGCAGAGCGTCGTGGCGGGATCTACATGTGAAGCGGAGTACATAGCTGCTTCGGAAGCAGCAAATGAAGGAGTCTGGACGAAGGAGTTCATGTCTGATCTAGGTGTAATACCTAGTGCATCGGGTCCAATGAAAATCTTTTGTAACAATACTGGAGAATAGCCTTGGCAAAGGAATCTAGATTTCACAAGAAAACCAAACACATCAAGAGACACTTCAATTCCATCCGCGATCAATTCAAGGAGGGAGACATAGATATTTGCAAAACACATACGGATCTGAATGTTGCAGACCCGTTGACTAAGCCTCTTCCACGAGCAAAACATGATCGGCACCAAGACTCCATGGGTGTTAGAATCATTACTATGTAATGTAGATTATTGACTCTAGTGCAAGTGGGAGACTGAAGGAAATATGCCCTAGAGGCAATAATAAAGTTGTTATTTATATTTCCTTATATCATGATAAATGTTTATTATTCATGCTAGAATTGTATTAACCGGAAACTTAGTACATGTGTGAATACACTGACAAAACCGAGTGTCCCTAGCATGCCTCTACTTGACTAGCTCGTTAATCAAAGATGGTTAAGTTTCCTGACCGTACACATGTGTTGTCATTTGATGAACGAGATCACATCATTAGAGAATGATGTGATGGACAAGACCATCTGTTAGCTTAGCATTATGATCGTTTAAGTATTATTGCTATTGCTTTCTTCATGACTTATACATATTCCCCTGACTATGAGATTATGCTACTCCCGAATACCAGAGGAACACCTTGTGTGCTATCAAACGTCACAACGTAACTGGGTGATTATAAAGATGCTCTATAGGTGTCTCTGAAGGTGTTTGTTGGGTTGGCATATATCAAGATTGGGATTTGACACTTTGTGTATCAGAGAGGTATCTCTGGGCCCTCTCGGTAATGCACATCACTATAAGCCTTGGAAGCAATGTGACTAATGAGTTAGTTGCGGGATGATGCATTACAGAACGAGTAAAGAGACTTTCCGGTAACGAGATTGGACTAGGTATGATGATACCGACAATCGAATCTCGGGCAAGTAACATACATATGACAAAGGGAATGACATATGTTGTTATGCGGTTTGACCGATAAAGATCTTTGTAGAATATGTAGGAACTAATATGAGCATCCAGGTTCCGCTATTGGTTATTGACCGGAGATGTATATCGGTCATGTCTACATAGTTGTCAAACCCGTAGGGTCCGCACGCTTAACATTCGATGACGATTTGTATTATGAGTTGTGTGTTTTGGTGACCGGAGTTTGTTCGGAGTCCTGTATGAGCTCATGGACATGACGAGGAGTCTCGAAATGGTTGAGAGGTAAAGATTCATATATTGAAAGGTAGTATTCGGACATCGGAATGGTTTCGAGTGATTCGGGTATTTTACCGGAGTACCGAGGGGTTACCGGAACCCCTCGAGGAAGTGTTGGGCCAACATGGGCTAAGGCAGAGAGAGGGAAGCCCGCGGGGGAGGGGGGGGGGGTTGGCACGTGCCCCGTCCTAGGGAGTCCGAATAGGACAAGGAGGAGGGGGCGCAACCCCCCTTTCCCTTTCCCTCTCCCTCTCCTTCCTTTTCCCTCCGGTGGAAGAAAGGAAAAAGGGGGGCCCGAATCCTACTCCTAGTAGGACCCCCCCCATGGCGCGCGCCCCCTGGCCGTCTTCCTCCTCCTCCCCTCCTTTATATACGGGGGCGAGGGGCATCCCAAAGGCACATCAATTGTTCTCTTAGCCGTGTGCGGTGCCCCCCTCCACAGTTTACTCCTCCGATCATAGCGTCGTAGTGCTTAGGCAAAGCCCTGCGCGGATCACATCACCATCACCGTCACCACGCCGTCGTGCTGACGGAACTCTCCCTCGGCCCTCTGCTGGATCAAGAGTTCGAGGGACGTCATCGAGCTGAACATGTGCTGAACACGGAGGTGTGAAAGTGCAACTATCCCTAGGTGGTTTTGGTAATTCATAACAACATATAGCTCATTGAGTTAATGCTATTCCAAGACAAATATTTCAGGAAAGATCAATGAATGGCATGGCATGGATGATGAAAGTGGAACCCTCAAAATACTAAGGACAAAGGATTGGCTCAAGCTCAAAAGCTCAAGACTCTACATTTTACATTTTAGTGATCCAAGATCACATTGAATCTATAGGAAAAGCCAATACTATCAAGGAGGGATGAGGTGTTGCTTAATGAGCCTCTTGCTTCAAGTGCTTAGTGATATGCTCCAAAAACCCTCAACTACTTTCTCACTTCCACATATGACCTAAACCCAAAGTCAAACTCGGCCCCACCGATTCTTTCTATCCGGCGCCACCGAGTTCAAATGTCATAGCCACTGCCACAAACCCTAGGCAAATCGGTCTCACCGATAGGGATCTCGGTCTCACCAAGATGGGATTGTAATCTCTCTGTTTCCCATCGTAACGTTTCGGTCTAACCGAAGTGAGCGATCGGTCCCCCTAAGATTGCAATGTAAACTCTTTGTTTCCCTTTCGTAACATTTCGGTCTCACCGAAAAGAGCGAATCGGTCCCACCGAGTTTACCTGACCAACTCTCGGTTAGCTAATTACCAAAATCGGTCTCACCGAGTTTGTATGTCGGTCTCACCGAGATTACGTTATGCCCTAACCCTAACCATATCTGTCCTACCGAGTTGCATGTCGGTCCCACCGAAATCACTAATGGTCACTAGGTTTACTAAATCGGTCCGACCGAGTTTGTTGATTCGGTCCCACCGAGTTTGATAAATTGTGTGTAACGGTTAGATTTTGTGTGGAGGCTATATACACCCTCCACCTCCTCTTCATTCGTGGAAGAGCCATCGAACAAACCTACACTTCCAACTTACAGCCTAGAGAGAGAACCACCTACTCATGTGTTGAGGCCAAGATATTCCATTCCTACCATATGAATCTTGATCTCTAGCCTTCCCAAGTTACTTTCCACTCAACTATTCTTTCCACCAGATCCAAATCCCATGAGAGAGAGTTTAGTGTTCGGGAGACTATCATTTGAAGCACAAGAGCAAGGAGTTCATCATCAACACACCATTTGTTACTTCTTGGAGAGTGGTGTCTCCTAGATTGGCTAGGTGCCACTTGGGGGCCTCCGACAAGATTGTAGAGTTGAACCAAGGAGTTTGTAAGGGCAAGGAGATCGCCTACTTCGTGAAGATCTACCGCTAGTGAAGCAAGTCCTTCGTGGGCGACGACCATGGTGGGATAGACAAGGTTGCTTCTTCATGGACCCTTCGTGGGTGGAGCCCTCCGTGGACTCGCGCAACCGTTACCCTTCGTGGGTTGAAGTCTCCATCAACGTGGATGTACGATAGCACCACCTATCGGAACCATGACAAAAACATATGTGTCTCCAACTGCGTTTGAATCCTCCAAACCCATCCATTTACATTCTTGCAAGTTGCATGCTTTAATTTCCGCTGCCTATATACTCATGGCATGCTTGCTTGAATTGTGTGAAGATTGCTTGAATAGTGCTAAGATAGCTAAAATCTACCAAAGTCTAAAATTGGGAAAAGGTTAAGTTTTTAATAGGTCAAGTAGTCTAATCACCCCCCCTCTAGACATACTTCAAGGTCCTACAAGTGGTATCAGAGCTTTGGTCTCCATTTGCTTTGATTTCCATAGCTTTTGGTGGTCATAGCCTTGGTTTCACAACCTAGGAGAGTATGGCGTCTAGCGAGGAAAATTATCACCGTAGAGGTCCTTACTTTGATGGCACTAATTTTGCTAGTTGGAAGCATAAGATGAAACTGCATATTCTCGGACATAACCCCGCCGTTTGGGCTATTGTGTGTATTGGTTTGCAAGGTGAATTCTTTGATGGGAGAGAACCGAACCGTGAAGCTAATGCAGATGAATTGAAGATGCTGCAATACAATGCTCAAGCTTGTGATATCCTCTTCAATGAATTGTGCCCTGAAGAATTCAACAAAATCGGCCGCCTTGAGAATGCAAAGGAAATTTGGGATACTTTGATTGATATGGATGAAGGTACCGACTCCGTCAAGGAATCCAAGTTGGATGTGCTCCAAAGTCAGCTTGACAAGTTCAAAATGAAGGATGGTGAAGGTGTCGCTGAAATGTACTCTATGCCTGCTCTTATCACAAATGAGATTGTCGGCTTAGGAAGTGAAGAGATGACCGACAGATTCATCATCAAAAAGATCCTAAGAGCATTGGATGGAAAGTATGATACCGTGTGCACATTGATCCAAATGATGCCAAATTACAAAGATCTCAAGCCTACGGAAGTCATTGGAAGAATTGTTGCTCATGATATGTCACTCAAGGATAAGGAGGAACTTCACAACAAGACAAGAGGTGCTTACAAAGCCTCATGTGAAGCCCCCACATCATCAAGTGAGAAACAAACCTTCAATGAAGAATTGAGCTTAATGGTGAAGAACTTCAACAAATTCTACAAGAGTAGAAGCAAAGAAAGAAGCTCTAAGTCAAGATCATACAATGACAAAAGATCTTCTAGTAGAGAGAAAAATTGCTACAATTGTGGGAGACCCGGACACTATTCCAATGAGTGTACGGCACCCTACAAAAGAAGAGAAGATTCTCCAAAAAGAAGAAGTAGAAGAGATGAATCACCACCAAGAGAGAGGAGTAGAGATGATCGTTATGAACGAAGACCCTCACGGAGAAGCAAGGATTCGGAAAGGAAGGACAAGTCATCAAAGAGCTACACAAAACGAAGACATCAAGCTCATGTTGGTGAATGGGTATCCGACTCCGACTCCAACAATCACTCCGAGAGAAGCTATCACTCCGACTCCGAACATACTCAAGATGAAGGTGTTGCCGGTCCAGCACTTGTATCAACCAACTCCTACGACATATTTGATTCACCAAATGAAGGAATTGGAAGATGCTTCATGGCCAAAGGTCCTAAGGTAACACACCCCGAGTATGTTGATTTTAATAGTGATGAAGATGACTTGTTAGGTGATGATGATTTACTTATTGACAACTCTAGTGATGAATACTATGATGAAACGTCAATTAATCATGCTAATCAAGATAAAACAAATGAAAATGATAAGGAGAAGATTGAGCTTCTAACTAAAGAACTAAACACTCTTAAGTTAGCTCATGAAACTATCTTTGAAGATCATCGAGAACTTTTAAGGGCTCATGAGAAGTTACGCTTTAAAAAGCTCAATCTTGAGCAAGAGCATGAGTTCTTAAAGGCAATCAATGATGATCTCCGTAAGAAAAGTTCTTCTTACATTGCCAAGCGTTTACTCTTATCTACTTACATGCCTCAAGTCAAGTCTAGTAACAAGAACAAGAAAGATCCTTCCTCTAGTAATAACAATAATAATACTAAATCCAATATTGTTGCTTCTAGTAGGTCTCTTGATTCCACTAATGATTCTCCTAACCAAGTTACACTTGAGCAAGAAAATAGCTTATTGAAGGGAATTATAGAGAAAGGTGTTTACAAGAGCCTTGCCGGGAGTAAGCAATTCGAGGAAATTGTACGCAAGCAAGGAAGGCACCGGAAGAATCAAGGTGTTGGTTTTGAACGAAAGTTCAATGCCAATGGAGTTGAGTGGCAAGAAGATCAATACCCCAAGACGAAGTTTGTTCCTCAACAAGATAAGTATGATCCTACTTCCTTCAAGGGAACACAAGCACAAGATGATCTTCCACCACAAGACCACAAGAAAAAGGCAAGGACAAGCTTCAAGAGGATATTGATGCATTTGAAGAAGCACCTCAGGCCTTGGTCAAGTGGGTTCCCAAGACTACGTCAAGTTCTACTTCATCAAGTACAACTACAACTCCAAGGATTCCCATCAAGATGATGTGGATCCCGAAGAAGAAGAACTAGAAAGTTCTTGAGGGTGACTCCGCCAACATTCTTCACTCATATCATTATGGCGAGGAAAAGTGTAATCAACTTTCATATCTTGCACTAGTTCAAGGAGTCACAAAACCCTCATGTTGGTAAGGCAAGGGACAAGGTAACCTAATGTTTTCATGGACATCATATTGTGTGTGCATCACTCTATGTCTATGGATATTCTTGCTTGTTCCTTGTGGGACTAACCCATGTAGGTATTGAAAGTGCAACTCACTCCAAAGGATTGCTCCAAAAGATCTACGTCAACATTGAGCACCCACATCTTCAACACCTACATGAAGTCATCATCGACAAAACCCAAGGTTAGTTCATCCCTCTAAGGGGAGATCTCACATCTAGGGGGAGCTTAACTCTAAGAATTGAGTCAAAGAAACTCTAACGATGTGAACACATCAATGCATTATGTAAAAGTGGTAACCCCACTTGAGCTTAAACGATGAGTATGACCTATGATCAAATGTTCTCATTTGACTCCTAAGTCAATATACTCATATATAGATGACCTAGTCATCGCCAATTGTTTGATAGATGCTAGAATTGGTTGTGCATGCTTTGCCACATATTTCATTTGTCATTTTTATTGTGTGAGCATGTTGGTTGCATACTTTACTCATTCGAGGACATCCACTTGTTGTTTTGATTGTTTGGTTCATTTTCTTTGGCCAAGTGGATGGACAAGAATGCCTAAGAACCTTCTCTAGCTATCTATGCTTTTCTCGTCTCAAACTCTACTCATGCTACATCACAAAATTTGATCAAGTCAGATTCGAACCACTCTGTGTGAGGAGCACTTGGAGTCCCTAATTCTTCATAGACTTAAACTTCCAAAACTTCTTTGTGCTTTTCGGTCTGACCGATTCCTCCATTTCGGTCATACCGAGATCACTAAGTCGATCTAAGTTTTCAATCTCGGTGCAACCGATTTGAACCTTTCGGTCACACCGAGTTGCTGTAACTGTCAACAGTTATGCATCTCGGTGCCACCGAGTTGTTCCACTCGGTCACACCGACAGTGTCGGGCTATATATTCACACGGGCAAAATTTTGGAAAACTTTCTCCGAAACTCTTCGCCCGCGCATAGCTTGCTCTGCCTACTAGGTCTCGGATCGTCGACTTAAATGCATCGGCCGCCTCTGTCGCTGGTCTCCGCTTGTTGAGGAGTCCAGATTAGGGGTGTCCGGATGGCGGACTATAACCTTTGGCGGACTCACGGACTATGAAGATACAAGATTGAAGACTTCGTCCCGTGTCCGGATGGGACTTTCCTTGGCGTGGAAGGCAAGCTTGGCGTCTGGATATGTAGATCTCCTACCATTGTAACCGACTCTATGTAACCCTAACCCTCTTCGCTGCCTATATAAACCGGAGGGTTTTAGTCCGTGGGGCGAACAACAATCATACCATAGGCTAGCTTCTAGGGTTTAGCCTCTCGATCTCGTGGTAGATCTACTCTTGTACTACCCATATCATTAATATTAATCAAGCAGGAGTAGGGTTTACCTCCATCGAGAGGCCCGAACCTGGGTAAAAACATCGTGTCCCTTGTCTCCTGTTACCATCCGCCTAGAGCGCAAGTTCGGGACCCCCTACCGAGATCCGCGGTTTTGACACCGACATTGGTGCTTTCATTGAGAGTTCCTCGTGTGCGTCATCTTTAGGCCCGATGGCTCCTCCGATCATCAACAACGATGCGCTCTGTGGTGAGACTTTTCTCCCGGACAGATCTTCGTATTAGGCGGCTTTGCACCGAGCCAATTAAGCAGCCATCTGGAGCAGATTGAAAGATCGCCCGCCACCAGGTCAGATTTGGAAGTTTGAACTACGGCCGGCGTCGCGGAGACTTGATCTTGACGGGTTCGAGCCACAATAAGCGCGCCGCACTCTCACGAGGGCATGATCTAGCTCTGCCGCGAGCAGTGTCTGGAGGCCACACGGTGTCGCTCCGACCTTTAGCTTGGAGCCATTGCGCCGATCGAGGACGGGTGGCTGGACACCGCCTCGGGGGCTGCGATCTCTACGACGATTGAGCTATACGCCTACCCCGTCCTGTGCGAAGCTCATGACTCCAAGGTGTCGGACTCCTCTCCGGACTCCGAGCCTTCCGCGCCCCCGCTAATCGAATCCGATTGGGCGCCGATCATGGAATTCACTGCCGCGGACATCTTTCAGCATTCGCCCTTTGGCGACATCCTGAATTCACTAAAGTCTCTCTCTTTATCAGGAGAGCCCTGGCCGGAATATGGTCAGGAAGGTTGGGATGCGGATGACGAAGAAATTCAAAGCCCACCCACCACCCACTTCGTAGCCACCGTCGATGATTTAACCGACATGCTCGACTTCGACTCCGAAGACATCGACGGTATGGACGACGATGCAGGAGACTATCAAGAACCAGCGCCCACGAGGCCTTTGGAAAACCACCTCGTCATATGACATATACATGGTGGACATCCCAAAAGATGGGAATGGCGATGGAACAGCGGAGGATGACCCCTCCAAGAAACAGCCTAAGCGCCGGCGTCAGCGGCCCCACTCTAAATCCCGCCACAGCAAAAACGGTGATTCCGGCACGGGAGACAATAACACCCCGGACAGTGCCGAAGACAACCCCCTCCAGCAGGATTCAGCGCAGGAGGATGGAGAAGCCAGCCCTCATGAGAGAGTGGCAGAAAGAGAGGTAGAGGATGATAATTACATGCCTCCCTCCGAAGATGAGGCAAGCCTCGACGACGACGAATTTGTCGTGCCCGAGGATCCCGTCGAACAAGAGCGTTTCAAAGCAGGCTTATGGCCACGGCGAGCAGCCTCAAGAAAAAGTAGCAACAGCTTAGAGCTGACCAAGACTTGCTAGCTGAAAGATGGACTGAAGTCCTTGCGGCCGAAGAGTATGAACTCGAGCGCCCCTCCAAGAGCTACCCAAAATGTAGGCTGCTACCTCAATTAGAGGAGGAAGCACCCAAACCTACATCACCAGCGCATGATACGGCTGACCGGCCACCTCGTGGCCGCGACAGAGAGGCCTCGCGGCCCTCAACTCAAGCCGCACCCCGGCGCCGCTCAAAAAATACCAAGGCACGGGGAAATGCGCCAGACCTGCAAGATATATTGGAGGACAAAGCAAGGCAAGAAGATCGATCTACGGATCGCGTGGGCGCCCCACGACACGTGACAATAACCGTCACGCCGGATATGGCAACTCAGGCCGGGCCGAACAAAGTAGACAAAGCTCATTTGAGCTGTGTCGTGATATAATATCTGAGGCGCCAGCACCCACTATGCTTCACAGATGAAGTGATGGATCATCAAATCCCTGAGGGTTTCAAACCCGTAAATATTGAATCATAAGATGGCACAACAGATCCTGCGGTTTGGATCGAGGACTATCTCCTTCACATCCACATGGCCCGCGGTGATGATCTACACGCCATCAAATACCTCCCACTCAAGCTTAAAGGACCAGCCCGGCATTGGCTTAACAGCTTGCCAGTAGAGTCAATTGGTTGTTGGGAAGACCTGGAAGCCGCATTCCTCGACAATTTCCAGGGCACATATGTGCGACCACCAGATGCCGATGACCTAAGCCACATAATTCAGCAGCCAGAGGAATCGGCCAAACAATTCTAGACACGGTTCCTAACCAAGAAAAATCAAATCGTCGACAGTCCGGATGCAGAGGCCCTTGCAGCCTTCAAACACAACATCCACGACGAGTGGCTTGCCCGGCACCTAGTGCAGGAAAAGCCGAAATCCATGGCAGCCCTCACAACACTCATGACCCGCTTTTGCGCGGGAGAGGACAGCTGGCTAGCTCGTAGTAACAACATGACCAAGAACCACGGTAATTGGATACCAAGGACAGCAATGGCAGGTCGGCGTCGCAACAAGCACAAGCGCCGCGTGCTTGCGATAATCTTTGAGGATCTGACGATCAATGCAGATTCGAGGCTCTAAACCGGTCAGCGGAAAAGTCATTTAAAAGAAATACTCGGGCCCGTCCAATTTGGACCGAATACTCGATCGCTCGTGCGGATACGGCACCCCGAAGACCAGCCAACCACACCAACAGGGATTGTTGGGTGTTCAAGCAGGCAGCAAGTTAAATGCAGAAAACAATGACAAGGGGCTGCATAGCGATGACGAGGAGGAGCCCCGGCCGCCGAACAATAGAGGACAGAAGGGCTTCCCCCACAAGTGCGAGCGGTGAACATGATATCGCAACCCACATACCCAAAAGGGAGCGGAAGCGTGCACTAAGGGACGTATATGCGATGGGCGAGTCGCCCCAAAGTTCAACCGTGGTCTTCCCGCCCGATCACTTTTGATCGAAGGACCACCCACTAGCATCCGCCATGGCGGATTCGCGCATTGGTTCTAGACCCAATCATTGACGGATTTCACCTCACTAGAGTCCTAATGGGCGGCGGCAGCAGCTGAACCTGCTTTATCGGGATACGGTGCAAAAATGGGCATAGACCCATCAAGGATTAAACCCACGAAGACGACCTTTAAAGGCGTCATACCAGTGTAGAGGCCAACTGCAGGCTCGCCACACTTGAAGTGGTCTTTGGATCCCGGATAACTTCCAAAGCGAGGAGTTAATCTTGACATAGTCCCGTTCATGGCGGCTATCACGCCTTGCTCGGACGAACCGCATTTGCAAAGTTCAATGCGGTGCCGCACTCGCATATCTCAAGCTCAAAATGCCAGTCCTCGAGGAGTCATTACGGTCAATGGAAACACGAACGCTCTCTCCGGACGGAGGAGCATCTGGCGGACCCTCATGGGCGGAAGTACAAAGCAGCCTCTTAAGGCAATTCTTGAGTCCGGCTATTAATCGTCCGGACACCGTCAAGCGCGCCCGGAGTAACCTACAACAAGACCGCCTGGCATGTTCTGAGCACGCATAGCAATACGGCCCAAACCCCAGCCCTCGCGAAATTGCGAAACCAGCACTACGCGTACATAATTACGATATGGAAATACCATGGGCATAGGGGGAGGGGCACGACCACGGCATGCCCAGAATGCGGCTCAACCGCACCAGGGGCTCCCGATTGTGTCATTCTTTTCTTTTCTTCTTTCTTTTTTACTTTCAGGAATCCGTTCTCACGAAGCCCTGTTCGGCAGTAGAATCGCCGAACACACGATGCAACAGCCAGGGAAGCAGAAAGCTACGTCGAGTGTCCAGGTGGTCTCTATTACGGGCAGTATACCTGTTTTACATACCATCCCGCAGCTTACCCCTGGAGGGGGACATGCTAAAAAAGTCCCATCCCTTGCTTATCGCACTATTTGTATCGTTCGGCTCTTACTGCAGCCCTTTTGAATAAACAATACATAGCTTATGTCTATTATTGAATTCCTTTTTCTATATATATATATATATATATATATATATATATATATATATATATATATATATATATTCAGTTATGACATTGTGCAATCGCACAGTTTAGTGCGGGCAATACACGAGGGCTTAAGTACCCCACAATATGGTGTGATAAGTCCGAACACTTTCACAAGTCGGCACCCGAACTTATAGCATTATATGCATCAGCTCAATCATGTCTTGGGTCAATAGTTGGGTTTGCCTGGCTCCCATGTTTTGGTACCTTATGTTCCGTTATATCGGCTAAGGTTGCTGGGAGAACCACTGCGATTGTGCCCGGTTGAGATGGGTTAAGCACCTCAGTGGAGAAAGCTAAAACTGACCGTCATGATAGGGCGAGAGCGATCGCTGTTCGAGAGGTTCTCGAGTCCCTAAAGACTTATGCCGCTTAGAGCGAGGAGTCGGCATTGTCCGGCCTAGGCGTGGATAGCGCCCCGAACTCGGTCTTCGGAATACCAGGGGCTTCGCCGAAATTAAAATTTATAGAGTTCTATGGCTAAGTGAGAGTGTTCAAGCATTATAGTCCGGTTGCCTTGTTCGTTGCGTTGGCGCCTCCTCGAAGGACCCAATAATGGGAACAAGAGCGCTCAAGTTTATCCCAACACCCCAAAGACTTTCGTGGCATGGGGCTGAAGCCGATGACTTCGCCATCTCTCAAATTTAATACACGCCGCATGTAAGGTAATATTTTAAATTCAAAAGTGTTGCTTAGCGATATGAACAAGTTCTCAGCGTCAGGATAACAAATGCGAGTCTACTCAAAATTACATCTTTGGAGCATTCACCCGCTATAAGGGGGGCCCCCCTCAAGACGCCCTCATAATACATTTCAGGCTTGCGATGCTCCTTGCCCGGTGGTGGTCCGTCCGTCACAAGCTTCTCAGCGTCCATCTTGCCCCAGTGCACCTTAGCACGGGCAAGGGCCTCTGAGCACCTTCGATGCAGAGGAGGCGCTTGACGACTTCAACCCATGGACAGGCGTCCACCAGCCGCCTCACAAGCCCGAATTAACTCCCAGGCATGGCTTCCTTAGGCCACAGCCGAACTATGAGGCCCTTCATGGCCTATTCGGCCACCTTATGGAGCTTGACCAGCTGCTTCAACTGGTCGCTTAAGGGCACCGGGTGTCCGGCCTCAGCATACTGAGACCAGAACACCTTCTCCGTTGAGCTTCCCTCCTCGGCTCGGTAGAATGCGGCAGCATCGGACACACTGCGGGGCAGATCTGCGAATGCTCCTGGAGAGCTCCGGATCCGGGTAAGTAACAGATAATTCACTTTCACATGCTTGCTTTGCATAAAGAATGCCTTACCCGCCGCTATCTTCTTTAATGATTCAATCTCTTGGAGGGCTTTTTGGGCTTCGGCCTTAGTGGCTTTGGCGCTCTCAAGGGCCGAGGCGAGCTTGGACTCTCGAGTCTTTGAGTCACGCTCTAAACTCTCGTGTTTTTCCACGAGAGCCTGGAGCTCTTGCCGCACCTCCGCCACCCGCGCCTCCTGCTTCTCTCACTCGGTGCGCTCAGCGCAGCATTGCTTCGGCCTTGGACACCGCTTCCTTCAGTGGTCGCCACCTCGTTCGTGGCCCTGCAATATTCACGTTATTCCTGTCATTTTTGCAACCACATCTTTTAAAACTCCCATAAGGTATTACTTACCTTCCTTGTCCTCGAGCTGCTTTTTGGCAAGGACAGGCTCGTTCTCGGACCGCTCGGCCTCTGCTTCAATGCATCAACCTTCGCGATCGGTCTTGGCGGAGAGGTCAGCAGCGCAGCCTGCATTCCCATATTGACATACTTATGTTAGACTCCTGCGATATCTTTTAGATCCTCAGTTCGGCTTTTTCTTTCCGAACACCAAACTGAGCATCAGGGGCTACTATCTATGCGGTAATATTTTTTACATATCTTAAATACATACCTCAAAGCCTGTAAGAACGCTGGCACATGCTTCAGTCAGCGCGCTCTCGGCGTACTGAACTTTCTGGATCACCACACTCATAACAGTGCGGTGCTCCTCATCGATGGAAGCGCCGTTAAGCGCCTCCATCAAATTATCCGGTGCCTCTGGTTGGACGGAGGTCACCAGCGTCAGATCTTGCCCTTCTTCTGAAGGGTCGCTGCGGACCCGGAACCACTTAGGTTTCGATGCGGAGTCCGACACAGGCGGACTTAAAGCCCTTGAGGTTTTATCCCTTTGCGCCGGTCCGGGAGGTCGCCTTGCGGCGCCTCCAGGGCCACCTCCTCCTTGATGGGCCCCTTTTGGGACTCCACCTCGGCGTCAGCCGCGGCGGGAGGAGACGAGGCGGTCGGAAGTGAGGTGCTATTCACATCCGACGAATCTAGGGAGCCGCTCAACGAAGCGTCGAGCCTATCCTTGGGCGGGCTGCATGGTTATATTCGGCGTTAGAATATGCTATGCGACAAATGGAACGCCATGAGTTATTCTGGTGTCCGGACACTTACGATTTCGCCAGGGGCTTGGTCCTTGGTGGCCACTCCCGTTCGCCGTCGTCGGCGTTGGTGGTGTAGTCTGGAGGAAGGGTCCTTCCCTTCTTGGACCCACCGGCCTCCCCAGTTGGGGCGGCCTTCCTTTTCTTCTCTCCCCCCGCTGGGGGAGAGGCCTCTTTTTCCTCCTCCTCGTCTTTGCGGGAGGAGTCCGCCTCGGAGTCATCGGACGATGAGTCCGACGACACCTGGCGCCGGGAACTCCTTCGAGTTCCCGTGGCCTTCTTCTCCGCCACCACGTAAGGTGCCGGAACCAGCAGCCCCATCAATCGGGCGTCCGCTGGGTCTTATGGCAAGGGAGCCGGACAGTCAACATGTCCGTACGTCTTCTGCCAGTCCTGTCAAAGGTGAGGGAGTTTTAGATCCCGCATAGAGTCAAACTATGAAAAAAGAGTCCCATGAAGGGTAAAATAGCTTACCTCGCTGGCTTGATGCCGCGAGCTGAATCACTACAAGAAATATGTCAACTTGTGACCTTGACTATTGGTCACTGAAAGGTCATTGTTTTTCATTTGCGACCTTTTTTTGACCAAAAATAGAAGGTCAAAAGTTGACGGTCGTTAACTGACTATAGCGACGTTCTCTATGAGAAGGTCGTTGACGTTTACGACCAAAATATTCCTACTGTGGCGTTTTGGTCACTAGCAACCTCCCCAGGCCACGTAGGCATCCAGCGTGGCAAGCTGATGTGGCACAAGATTCATCCCGGTCCAATTCGGTTGTCTACATGGGCCTAGCCTAGCAATTCAGCCTATTTGTGTTTTTGTTGTCTGTCAATATTTGGTTGGGTTCATGGGCCAAGCCCAATATTGCAGCCTTTTTATTGTTCTATATGGAAAAAATTACCAGAAAATCTCTGCAGAGAACCATTATCACCAATCAGTTGCGACTCAATTCTTCTTTCTTGACCCAAATGCATTCTTTCAGGCCAAACAGAATTGAGCCTCCTAGCGGGATCTTCAACTTCCCTGTTTGTTCAGAAATGAAGCATGTCATTAATTCGCACGAGGGGTTTTGTATAGGAATATGAGCAGTTAATTCGTTATAGCATTTTCAGTATACATAATAATAGAATAATCAAATATAAACAACAGTGAGCCCAAGTACTAGCAAATAGATCTTCTGCATAGAACACTACATCTTAGAAAAGAGAACTAGGGGTAGGAGAGGGAGCCGCTCACCGATGAGCTTGTGGTCGCTGCCATACATAGCCGCCGTCACGCCGGTCACCGTGCGCAAGAGCAGAGCACCTGCTGCATCCAAATCCAAACCGAACAAAAATTAGGAATGGTTGCAGCCATGCTTTTTAAGGCACACAATACATCAGTTCAGATTGCTGTCATTGAGAGACACAGAGACCAGACAAAACAGTGGACTATTTAACCCTGTAATAAAGAAGCAAAATCTCACAAGACTGTGAAGTCACTAGCAAAAGGAAGAGTAACAGATGAAGAAAAAATCCTGACATACAAAGGTAAGTCATTGTGCATTTTCTTTTTCAATGTGATACACAATAACCAACATTATGATAAATAAGTTTTGGGATCCTCTGTTGTATCACCAAGTCATGCTTGTTATTAGCCAAAACTAGAGTTAAACACCTGATCAAGTGCTGCTCAACTACAGGTGCCATACGGTCGAACCGACCTACACAAAGACCATCGAGAAGAACTTATACATCCTTAAAAATGCAACGATGTGAGCACGGTGGTAATGGACCATGTTTTAGTAGCATCATTCGGATAGCACCATATGTTTCCGATTACTTCGCTACCGACCATCCATGGACCACAAGATCCAATCAAATATTGCACAAACCAAGCGAATTGAGGATATCATAATGCGCTCTCGACTGCAGGTGCGCTAAAAAGAAGACGAAAGAGTAGAAGAAAAGAGACAACTGGGCCTTACCTTGGTGAAAACCGGAGCGGGGAGGGGCAGGTCTGCACAAGAAGAATTCAGTCAATCAGTCCTCGCAATCCTCTAAGCATAAAACCGAATAACATGCCTAAATAAAGTGCTTACTGAACTGCACACTAGCATCTGCCCGCACGCTAATATAACAAGTAAAAACGTTAGGGTTGCGGAGGCCTGGCTGACCTTCTCGCGGTCGATGGGTTTGGGGCGGGGGCGCGCCATGGGAGGCGGGCCGCGGTGCATCGGTGGGTCACCTGGACCATGCTGGAGGAGTCGCGGAGGTGAGGAAGGTGAGGCCAGCGTGGGAGGCGGAGGCGACCCAGCCGCAGAGCGGACCCGGCGCCCAGCGTCGCCCGCCCGAAGCTTCGCCCGCAGAGCGTCCCTCTAGGGCCACTCAGAGGCTGCATCCTCTCCAGCCGCCCGGCCGCGGGGAGCGCCGCCGCCTCCTCCGGCGGGGTCGCCGCATCGGTGGGGTCGGAGAAGGTGCGGCTGAAGGCGTTGAGCGGGGCGGCGTTGGCGGGGCGGAGGAGGTAGAGGAAGCACCAAGCGGCAAGGAACGCGAGGAGGGCGACGAGGGAGAAGGGGTGCGTGAGGAGGGAGAGCGCTCTGGCCTTGGCGTGAGTTGACGCGAAGTAGGCGAGGTTCTTGCGGAGGCGGGCGGTGGCGTCGAAGAGGGAGTCCGGGCGCGAGAGCGCAACATGGTCGAGCTCGGGCGGGGCGAAGCGCCCGAGAGGGAGCTTGGCCGAGTCGTGAGGCGGCCCAGAAGGCGCGCGTGGCGGCCGGGTCCGGGAGGCGATGGAGGTGGCAGCGCCGTCCGGGGCGGCGGGGAGGACGGTCGCGGGCGCGGCGGCCGGGACGGTGGTGCGGAGGACGGTGGCCGGGACGATGGTGGGGAGGACGGTGGCCGGGACGGTTGTAGCACCTAGAACGGGGATCGGGGAAGAGGGAGGCGGCGGAGGAGGGACCTGGATCTAGATGGGGGAGGAGGGGTAGAGGCCTAGGGTTTCTCGGGAAGGAAGGGGATCGAGGGAGGAGAGGCGCTGGATCCGTAGGAGGTGGACGGCTTAGATCGACTATAATGGGGTGATCCGTGGGCTGCGTCCTGATTGGTTCAAAATATGAGCCATTAAAAATTACTCTATTTCTTAGTGCTAAAAACAAGGGGGGTGAAGCAGCTACCAAAAATATTTTGCAAAATTCCATCACTAAAATTTTCAATTAAGTTAGACCATATTTTATGGATGATCGCCAATTTGATTGCATTTTCGATCTTTCTACCTACGAGCGGTCATGCCCGCCGTTTTGACCGCATTTTGAAACAGGGCATAAAAGTTCAAAAAATGGAAAACCTTTGCATTGTGCCATTATATGTGGCCAAGTTACCGGGAAATGGCAAACAATGTTGCCTAAGGGAGTTTTCACTTTCATTGCACAAAAGAGCCATTTTCCATTTTTCAAGTGCCCTAAATGAGGTTTTTTTGTGAAGGACCTACCAAATAATTCTTGCAAAATTGGACCAAATCATTTTTCTAAAATAATAGGCCATATTTAATGCACAATTTACCAAATGGTTGTGTGTAAAAAGTTTTGATCCACCTCTCGTGAAAAAGAGAAATTCCATGATTCAATTTGAGCGGGTCAAATTTGAATTGTAGGCCATATTTAATGCACTTTACCAAATGGTTGTGTGTAAAAGTTTTGATCCACCTCTCGTGAAAAAGAGAAATTTTCATTTTCAAATTTGAATTGTAGCTGCAGTTTGCTATTTATTTTTCCAAAAATCATTTCTAGGTACATAAGTATCTATTTAATCATAGAAACACCAAAAAAAATTCCAAGATTCAACCACTAGCTAGGAACGGTCATTCCCGCCGTTTTGACCGCATTTTGAAACGAGCATAAAAAATTCAAAAAAAAATCAAAAAATTGGGAAACCTTCGCATTGTGTCATTATATGTGGCCAAGTTCCCAGGAAAAATAACAAACTTGTAATACGGCAATTATTTTAAAAAAGTGTTCTCAGAAACGAGCTATCAAGTGTGAAGCTTCATGGCTTTCAAGCCAAATGATCAATCTTATGGCCACATTCATGGCATAGTTTGTTCAAATGATCTCATATTGTGCACAAGGATGCATATTGGAATGGAAAACAATGTTGCCTAAGTAAGTTTTCATTTTCTTTGGACGAAAAAACCATTTTCCATTTTTCGAGTGCCCAAAAGGAGTTTTTTTTGTGAAGGACCTCCCAAATAATTGTTGCAAAATTGGACCAAATCATTTTTCTAAAATACTAGGCCATATTTAATGCACAATTTACCAAATGGTTGTGTGTAAAAAGTTTTGATCCACCTCTCGTGACAAAGAGAAATTCCCACCGATTCAGCTTGAAGCTGGTCAAATTTGAACTGTAGCAGCCTCGTAGTTTGCTATTTATTTTTTCCAAAAATCATTTCTAGGTACATAAGTATCTATTTAATCATAGAAACACCAAAAAAACTCCAAGATTCAACCACTAGCTAGGAACGGTCATTCCCGCCGTTTTGACCGCATTTTGAAACAGGCATAAAAAATTCAAAAAAAAATCAAAAAATTGGGAAACCTTCGCATTGTGTCATTATATGTGGCCAAGTTCCCAGGAAAAATAACAAACTTGTAATACGGCAATTATTTTTAAAAAGTGTTCTCAGAAACGAGCTATCAAGTGTGAAGATTCATGGCTTTCAAGCCAAATGATCAATCTTATGGCCACATTCATGGCATAGTTTGTTCAAATGATCTCATATTGTACACAAGGGTGCATATTGGAATGGAAAACAATGTTGCCTAAGTAAGTTTTCATTTTCTTTGGACGAAAAAACCATTTTCCATTTTTCGAGTGCCCAAAAGGAGTTTTTTTTGTGAAGGACCTCCCAAGTAATTGTTGCAAAATTGGACCAAATCAATTTTCTAAAATACTAGGACATATTTAATGCACAATTGACAAAATGGTAGGGTGCAAAAAGTTTTGATCCACCTCTCGTGAAAAAGAGAAATTCCCGCTGATTCAGGTGGAAGCGGGTCAAATTTGAACTGTAGCTGCCTCGAAGTTTGCTATTTATTTTTTCCAAAAATCATCTCTAGGTACATAAGTATCTATTTAATCATAGAAACACCAAAAAAATTCCAAGATTCAACCACTAGCTAGGAACGGTCATTCCTACTTTTGACCGCATTTTGAAACGGGCATAAAAATTCAAAAAATCAAAAATTAGGAAACCTTCACATTGTGTCATTATATGTGGCCAAGTTCCCAGGAAAAATAACAAACTTGTAATACGGCAACTATTTTAAAAAAGTGTTCTCAGAAACAAGCTATCAAGTGTGAAGATTCATGGCTTTCAAGCCAAATGATCAATCTTATGGCCACATTCATGGCATAGTTTGTTCAAATGATCTCATATTGTGCACAAGGGTGCATATTGGAATGGCAAACAATGTTGCCTAAGTAAGTTTTCATTTTCTTTGGACGAAAAAACCATTTTCCATTTTTCGAGTGCCCAAAAGGAGGTTTTTTTGTGAAGGACCTCCCAAATAATTGTTGCAAAATTGGACCAAATCAATTTTCTAAAATACTAGGACATATTTAATGCACAATTGACAAAATGGTAGGGTGCAAAAAGTTGTGATCCACCTCTCGTGAAGAAGACATATTTCCGCCGATTCAGTTGGAAGCGGGTCAAATTTGAACTGCAGATGCCTCATAGTTTGCTATTTATTTTTTCCAAAAATCATTTCTAGTTACATAAGTACCTATTTAATCATAAATACATGGTTTGGTGGCGATACGTCGAGGTTTGGGTGGTGGCCGAGGGCCCCAACTCTAGAGCGCGTAAACTCGCATGCCCGCCGCGTGATCACCGGGTGACCTGGCGTTTCCATGTGTTCTGGGCGGCCTAGGCATGTCTAGTGGGTTGGGCACTCCCTAGGTAGGTGCTAGGAAGAAAATTACAACATAAGATTCTCACGAGGAGACCGATCGATGCTCAAACATGAATTAGCAGCCAAGTGTTTGATTAGCGGTACGGGAAATGTACATGGCTAATGGGCGTGAGTTTTGGCTGAGGATGATCAGTCACTTAGAAGACCGTCTTCACAAATTTTCAGCTCAAAAGGAGGGGCCTAGGTGGTACTTGCTTTGCAAACTACCACACGGGACATAAATACGAATGTTGAAGCTCGGCTCAAAATAATGAATGGATTGAGCTGGCATTTGGTGGAGGATGGTTATTTGGGCATAGGAAAGCACTGTAGAAAATGGATACTATTTGGACATGCCAAAGTGGTAGTTCCTTCACAAACTGTTGTTCTGAACAGAATAGGAAAATGAATATTTTTGAATTATTTTGAACTAGGCAAGGAAGGTTTTACATATTTGACGAAGATATGACCCAAAGAATTTATGAGATTTTTTGGGAATTTTGGGAATGACAGAAATATAGGTTGCTTCACAACCTAGGGCAAAAACTGCCACATGGACATGACACATAGGCAAAACTGATGAGGTGGCGCCTAGTCATAGCAACCCACCACGATTTACAAGGCTATGACCATCTATATTGGTCGTTAACAACTAGAAATAAGGCAGCGGACTAGCGTTGTTTGCTTTATGACCTTTTCGTGTAAGGAAATTACGACCTTTTTGACCAAAATGGTCGCAGTGGTTTAGGGTTTGGAGCCCTCCGAACAGCTTTTGACCAATTGGTCTGAAATGGTCATAGATCTATGACCAATTCTTCCAGGGTCACTGACAGAAGGTCACTAGTTGACATATTTCTTGTAGTGAATCCGCGATCTTCGTAGCGGATGCGGGAGCCTCGGCGCCCTTGAACAGCACCTTCCAGGCATCTTCGTACATAGTGTCAAAGAGCCGGCTCAAGGTTCGGTGCTGTGCCAGATCAAACTCCCACAAGTTGAAGGCCCGTTGCTGGCATGGGAGGATCCGGTGGATGAGCATAACCTGGACCACGTTGACAAGCTTGAGCTTCTTGTCCACCAGGTTTCGGACGCAGGTTTGGAGTCCGGTTAGCTCTTCCGAATTACCCCACATCAAGCCCGTCTCTTTCCATGAGGTGAGCTGTGTAGGGAAGCCAGATCGGAATTCGGGGGCCGCCGCCCATTTAGAGTCGCGCGGCTCGGTGATGTAGAACCACCCCGATTGCCACCCTTTATGGTCTCCACAAAGGAGCCCTCGAGCCATAGGACGTTGGCCATCTTGCCCACCATGGCACCTCCGCACTCCGCTTGGCGGCCGCCCACTACCTTCGGCTTGACATTGAAGGTCTTCAGCCATAAGCCGAAGTGGGGCTGGATGCAGAGGAAGGCCTCGCACACGATGATGAACGGAGAGATGTTGAGGATGAAATTCGGGGCCAGATCGTGGAAATCTAGGCCGTAGTAGAACATGAGCCCCCGGACAAATGGGTGAAGTGGAAAACCTAGTCCGTGGAGGAAGTGGGGGAGGAACACCACCCTCTCGTGGGGCCTGGGGGTGGGGATGAGCTGCCCCTTGTCGGGGAGCCGATGCGCGATGTCGTCGGACAAGTATCCGGCCTTTCGCAGCTTTTTGATGTGCCCCTCCGTGATAGAGGAGGCCATCCACTTGCCTCCCGCTCCGGACATAGTTGGAGAAGGTTGAGGTGGGATGTGCGGACTTGGGCGCTAGAGCTCAAGTGCGCGGAAATGGATGAGCAAAGGAGGAAGAAGGCATGTGTGAAAAGTGGATCCTTATCCCCTTATATGGATGGACAAAGCTATGCGTCCCCACCGGCCTGATAAAACTCGCTTATCTCCCAAGCTCCGTAATCAATAGCGCGGTTGGGTTACCCACGCCCATATTGATGAGAATCCCGGAATAAGGGGACACGATCTCTTCTTTGACAAGACGTGCCAAGAAAACCGCCTCGCTAAACGCGCTAAGGAGGGACAGTGAAAACGATTCGAATAAAGGCTTGGCCGTGGTGTGATGTCACGCTGCAGAATACGTCAGTAGATTGAGTTTGTGTAAATAGTATTCTCTCTACGGTGGTATGTGGAACTTATTTTGCAGAGCCGGACACTATCCTTGTGTTCAAAATATTCTATGAAGGATTCGGAGGAGGAACCCGCCTTGCAATCCCGAAGACAATATGCTTGCCGGACTCGTCGTCATTGAAGCCTGGTTCAGGGCTCTTGAGGAGTCTGGATTAGGGGTGTCCGGATGGCGGACTATAGCCTTTGGCCGGACTCCCGGACTATGAAGATACAAGATTGAAGACTTCGTCCTGTGTCCGGATGGGACTTTCCTTGGCGTGGAAGGCAAGCTTGGCGATACGGATATGTAGATCTCCTACCATTGTAACCGACTCTGTGTAACCCTAACCCTCTTTGGTGCCTATATAAACCGGAGGGTTTTAGTCCGTAGGACGAACAACAATCATACCATAGGCTAGCTTCTAGGGTTTAGCCTCTCTGATCTCGTGGTAGATCTACTCTTGTACTACCCATATCATCAATATTAATCAAGCAGGAGTAGGTTTTTACCTCTATCGAGAGGGCCCGAACCTGGGTAAAAACATCATGTCCCTTGTGTCCTGTTACCATCCGCCTAGACGCACAGTTCGGGACCCCCTACCCGAGATCCGCCGGTTTTGACACCGACAGCCGCCGTCAACGGATTTCATCTCCGCCGTTGCCGCCGTAGCGAGTTCATCGCCGAACTAGGGTATGAACTCGATCACAGTGCTATCCTTGTCTGACTCTCAGCACATTGTGTTCATTATGATTCTTGCCATGATTGAAACACCTCTATCCAGTCAAAACAATCCTTAGAATAGATGCGATTTAAAAATTTAGGGTTAGGTTTCCGCCGAAACCATCTCGGACCCACCGAGTTGAAAAACTCGGTCCCACCAATTTGGCTAACGCCATTGCACTAGTAACTCTCGGTCTGACCGAGAATTGCTAATCGGTGTGACCGATTTTAGAACTTTGTGAAACCCTAGCAGTCTCGGTGCCACCGAACTGTGACTCGGTCTAACCGAGTTCACTAGTTTAGGTTCCAAAACTGCTTCGGTATCACCAAGTTTGAAAATCGGTAGATCCGAAATGCTTTCTGTGGAAAACTAAAACTAAGTTTTTGAATCATTCTTTTGCAAAAATCTCTGCATTTTGTGATGCTCATCCACTCTATGTCATCTATAACTATTCACAGGGTCAGCAGTCAGTGTTTGTAGCATGTCAGACCAAAGTGATAGTCAGAACAGGGAAGAAGAGCAGATTCACATGAGTGAGGGCACTAGTCCCTCCAGCAGCTCAGATGAAGGAAGCAGAAGCACTCCCAGCAATTTGCCCAAAGCTGCCACCAGGACAAGAAAGAAGAAGACCTCAGAGTCTGAGGATGAGGATTATGTGGCAGTTGAGGATGAGGCAAGTTCAAAGAAGAAAGTGCTCAAGAAGGAGTATAGCTTAGCTGCAGTTAAGCCAGGGATGAAGATCAAAAGGCCAGCAGGAAGACAACCCATGTCTAAAGCCAGAGCCTCCACTCAAGCATCCTTGGAAACCCAACCCAAAGAGCCTGCTGCAGAAGGAAAGAAAAGGAAGGAAAGGGTCAGGAAGATCATGGCCAGAGTGATTGGAAAGCCTTCCATGATGGAAGAAGAAGAGGAAGAAGAGGTTGCTGCACCAGCACCCAAGGCACAGAAGCTGATGGGTGATGCTATAAGGTCAGGGGCTGCAACATCAAAGCCCAAAGATGCACCCAAAGCTGCCTCCAAGCCCAAGAGTGCACCAAAGAGGAATACCAGGAGTATACCAGCAGCTAAAAAGAACAAGGCCCCATTACCTGATGTTGCTGCTGAGGAAGATGAAGAAGGACAAGTCTTGAGGAAGCTCAAGCCCAAGATTCCAGACCACAACGATGCTCATCCTGTGGCTGAGAACATGAAGATCAGGAGAGATTCAGGGTTAAGGCTATGGAGAGAGTCTGATCCATATGCCACCAGGAGAAGGACTGCTGTTGATTACAGATTCCACACAAAGGAAAAGCAGGATTTCTATGAGACAATCTTGTTGGACAAGAAGCCAATAGTGTGTGACATGAGGTGGGTCGACTGGACCTACATGAAGGAAAATGAAGAACATTATCGAGGAGTATATGACAGCTTTAGTGCGTGTGGAGTTGCAGATTTTGTTGGGCAGAAGCTCACAAACTGGAATGATGAGCTCATTATGCAATTCTACTCCACATCACATTTCTATCCAGATGGCAGAATTGTTTGGATGTCTGAAGGAACGAGATACCAATCAACCATTGAGGAATGGGCAAATCTGATCAATGCCCCAAAGGAGAGTGAAGATGACTTGGACGTTTATGCCAAGAAAAAGATGGATCACAATTCAATGTCACAGATGTACAAGGAGATCCCAGATGAAGCACTTGAAACTTTCAAGTTTGGGTCAGTTCATTTTCTTCTGTCAGGGCTGCCAACGATCAACTAGATCCTAAGACACACTCTTTTGCCCAAGTCAGGTGACCACAACATGATCAGAGGGCATGCAATTAAGTTTCTACACATATTTGATGTGCCACAGAAATTCAAGGTCATGAGCCTCATAGTTGAAACTATCAAGAGGACAGTAGCAGACCAGAAAAGAAGTTGTGGATATGCCCCACAAATTCAGGAGTTGATTAGCTCAAGGATGGGCACAGGAAAGTATCTGTTGGATAAGGAACATTTTGTTCTCTATCCAGACTTTGAGGACAATCAAGTTGTCATGAATGAGAATGAACCATCATTAGTACAAGCTCCAGAAAAGAAGGAGAAAGCAAAGAAAGAGAAGGCTGCCAAGATGCCAACTCTAGCAGAGGCATCTGAGTACTTTTTGAAGAGCAAGCAGGACCAGCTTGGTTACTTGATAGCATCAACTCTAAGGATTGAGAAGGGGTTGGCCACCCTAACTCAAAACCAGGAGCCTGGAAAGAATCATGGAGCAAAAATTCTATGATTTAGATGTCAAAGTAACTGAGATTCAGTCAGTTGTGGAGCAGCTACAAGATGACATGCAGGAGAGGAAGGACAGAACAACCACTGATGCATTTGCAGAGTGCCTCGATCTCGAGAGATCAGCTCAGAGCGATGAATGACACGAGTTACTTCATCCGCACCAGCTACAGCTCCAAAGGCAACCAGCTCCAAGACTAACTCCTTCAGCTCCATCCACTTCAACTGAAGTCTTCGTCCAAGGAGCCATCTCTACACCACCAATTGAAGACCAAGCCTGAGAGACGATATAGTACTATGCATTTTTGTAGGAACTTTTTGGTAACTTGTTGCCAAAGGGGGAGAAAAATGTATAGATCATAGGCTTCGAGAGAGAGAGTTTGCTTTTGTTCTCTCTTGTCTTCTTGGTTGAACTTTGTTTGCTTTTGATTGCTTGAGATACTATGCTATTACCTGTGAGACATTGATGATCGTGTGTTTGATCATAAGCTACACTTATGCTTGTTAGATGATATTATCTTACTTATCCTTATATGATCATTCACTTTGCTTGGTGATGAGTGCATGTATTCAATCTTTATTATTTTGAGCGCTCCACCAAGTTGTATGCGACATGGAAGAGTAACCCATGAGCCTAATTCCTGCGCATTTGCAATCCAAAGCAAATCTTAAACTATGCACAAATTTAGGGGGAGCTCTTGCTTATCACATACTTCTCAAAGCGATGATGTTTTTCAATCTTATTATCATTTGTCGAAGCTTTGATCTATATGTTGTCATCAATTACCAAAAAGGGGGAGATTGAAAGTGCAACTAGCCCTAGGTGGTTTTGGTAATTCATAACAACATATAGCTCATTGAGATAATGCTATTCCAAGACAAATATTTCAGGAAAGCTCAATGAATGGCATGGCATGGATGATGAAAGTGGATCCCTCAAAATACTAAGGACAAAGGATTGGCTCAAGCTCAAAAGCTCAAGACTCTACATTTTACATTTTAGTGATCCAAGATCACATTGAGTCTATAGGAAAAGCCAATACTATCAAGGAGGGATGAGGTGTTGCTTAATGAGCCTCTTGCTTCAAGTGCTTAGTGATATGCTCCAAAACCCTCAACTACTTTCTCACTTCCACATATGACCTAAACCCAAAGTCAAACTCGCCCCACCGATTCTTTCTATCCGCGCCACCGAGTTCAAATGTCATAGCCACTACCACAAACCCTAGGCAAATCGGTCTCATCGATAGGGATCTCGGTCTCACCGAGATGGGATTATAATCTCTCTGCTTCCCTTCATAACGTTTGGTCTAACCGGTGAGCGATCGGTCCCACCGAGATTGCAATGTAAACTCTCTGTTTCCCTTTCGTAACATTTCGGTCTCACCGAAAAGAGCGAATCGGTCCCACCGAGTTTACCTGACCAACTCTCTGGTTAGCTAATTACCAAAATTGGTCTCACCGAGTTTGTGTAATCGGTCTCACCGAGATTACGTTATGCCCTAACCCTAACCATATCGGTCCTACCGAGTTGCATGTCGGTCCCACCGAAATCACTAACGGTCACTAGGTTTACTAAATCGGTCCGACCGAGTTTGTTGATTCGGTCCCACCGAGTTTGGTAAATTGTGTGTAACGGTTAGATTTTGTGTGGAGGCTATATATACCCTCCACCTCCTCTTGATTCGTGGAGAGAGCCATCGAACAAACCTACACTTCCAACTTACCAGCTAGAGAGAGAACCACCTACTCATGTGTTGAGGCCAAGATATTCCATTCCAACCATATGAATCTTGATCTCTAGCCTTCCCCAAGTTGCTTTCCACTCAAATCTTCTTTCCACCAGATCCAAATCCTATGAGAGAGAGTTGAGTGTTGGGGAGACTATCATTTGAAGCACAAGAGCAAGGAGTTCATCGTCAACACACCATTTGTTACTTCTTGGAGAGTGGTGTCTCCTAGATTGGCTAGGTGTCACTTGGGAGCCTCCGACAAGATTGTGGAGTTGAACCAAGGAGTTTGTAAGGGCAAGGAGATCGCCTACTTCATGAAGATCTACCGCTAGTGAGTCAAGTACTTCGTGGGCGACGGCCATGGTGGGATAGACAAGGTTGCTTCTTCGTGGACCCTTCATGGGTGGAGACCTCCATGGACTCGCACAACCGTTACCCTTTGTGGGTTGAAGTCTCCATCAATGTGGATGTACGATAGCACCACCTATCGGAACCACGACAAAAACATCCGTGTCTCCAACTGCATTTGAATCCTCCAAACCCTTCCCTTTACATTCTTGCAAGTTGCATGCTTTAATTTCCGCTGCCTATATACTCTTAGCATGCTTGCTTGAATTGTGTGAAGATTGCTTGACTAGTGCTAAGATAGCTAAAATCTGCCAAAGTCTAAAATTGGGAAAAGGTTAAGTTTTTAATTGGTCAAGTAGTCTAATCACCCCCCTCTAGACATACTTCAAGGTCCTACAAGGTGTCGTACGTTCGGTACTTGGATCGGTTGGATCGTGAAGACGTTCGACTACATCAACTGCGTTAATCTAACGCTTCCGCTTTCGGTCTACGAGGGTACGTGGACACACTCTCCCCCTCTCGTTGCTATGCATCTCCTAGATAGATCTTGCTTGTGCGTAGGAAATTTTTTAAAATTGCATGCTACGTTCCCCAACATGGCTACCATGGGAGGCATGGGTGGATTCGGAGCTACCATGGGCGGCATGGGTGGATTCGGAGCTACCATGGGCGGCACGGGAGGCATGGGTGGCTTCAGAGCTACCATGGGGGGGCATGGGGCAAGGATGGAGCTACCATGGGAGGCATGAGTTTTACGTCTCTCGTGGGAGGCATGTGAGCAGCTCCGGGTGACATGGGTGGACGCATGTCTTCCGATGTGCCTCACATACCTTCGCATGATGTCGTTGATGATCTTGCCAACACCTTCCGAGCTCCCATGATGATGCGACGCGACACAATGAAGAGGAGGACAAAGAATCGTCTTCAGATGAGGATGAAGAAACGGAGGAAGAGGAGGACGAAGATGAGGATGCAGCATGACTGTTGATGTGCCATTTGTTTATGTGAACTTTTAAGTCATGAACTTGGTTGGGTGATTTTGAAGTTGGTTGGATGATGATGTGGCATGATTGTTGACCTGTCGTGCAATTGAACTATGCTATGTCTTTTTTTGATGTTTAAAATACCACCGTGTTGTTTTCAAAATAAACATATTGCAAGCACCGGCTACTCACGCGCGCTGTAGTATAGTGCGTCTGCTGGAGCGGCGCGCGCGCACAATTTTTTGCAGCGGCCGCTTGAGCCAGCGCTCCCCGGCACGCTAAAAATGACTATTTAAGCGACATAAACTGTTTTTAGCGTGCCGCGCGGTTGTGCGCCTGCTGAGGCTACACCAGTGTGCAGGAGCTATAGCTGTACTCATTGGGTTCTTTTTTGGGTGAAGCCGTACTCATTGGTAATACGTCTCGCCTCAGGCGTTTGGGCCGGCCCATTTTCATGATTGTGTTCACTCGCTTTTTGTAGCTGGCCTTCGCTTCGCTAGTTCCCCCGTTCGCCTAGTTTCTTCAGGTTTATTTTCCATTTTCTTTGTTATAGTTTTTCTTCAGTTATTATTTGTTTATTTCTTGGTTTTATCGGTTCCCTTTAGTTTTCTTTGTATTTTCTTCTTTTTATTCGTTTCCCCCTTTTTTCTTGGGAGTTATTCCTAGGTTTTCATTGGGGTTTCCTTTTTCTTCTTTTCTTTAGTTTTTTTCTTTTTTCTTTGATTTTCATTGTGGTTCATGGTTTTCTTATGATTTGTAGGTTTTCAACACATCTCTAGCTTTTTCACACATAATGTACATTTTTATGTATATCAAAAACAATTATGGATGTTTTAACATTTTTAAATACATGATTAACATTTTTTAGTTTATATGTTTTGATGTTTACTTTTTTCATACACGTACATTTTTCATATACACATGGAACATTTTTTTATACATGATTAACATTTTCTAAATATATAATTAACATTTTTTCCCATGTTCTCAGGTGTGCATTTTCCTTTTTCTTGGTTGTTGGTTAAGCTTGTGGTATGAGTATCCACATCACCCACGCGTGCACGTATGAAAAATGCTCTGGAAAAAGCTTTTGCTCTGTGTGGATGACACGACGAGAGACAGAAAAAAAGCACGATGATTGCTACATGGTTTTGTACATATGCTCGGGTCGCGCATCAATACGATCACACCCCTTGAATATTGAAATCTACACCAACTCGACCAAATTGTCTAGTCGTGAAATCAATCATTTCATGAGAAATGAGGTGGACTTTGTATGCTTATTCCACCAAACTCATATTATATGATCATTATCATTTGATGAAGTTTGAGTCCGACGTCCCGAGTCGCCCTCACAGGTGATGGGAGAGAACCTTAGCCACCGTCGGGCGCCCCTGCTCCCGCTCCTCCTCTCCCCTGCTGCCGTCGGTGGCGGCACCCCTCGGGCCTCGTGTGTGGATCTGGTGTGGGCGGGATCGGCGGGCCAGGGAGTCATAATGCGGAGGGTTGCGTCGGCGTGATGTGCTCTGCTTCCATTTTTCCATTCAATGCAGCCCCGCCATATGAGAGGTCCGATAGAACGCTCGTGACCGGCAAACAACTGATCTTTCCTTGAAGGACGCACAAACGATGCCGGCCCATATGCATGCGTTGAATGTAAAACTTAAAAAAGAATTGAAAGCAGGCGCATGGAGTTGAACTCCCGACGGCAAGCTATAAAGCACAGTTTGTAGCTGCTCGTGCTTGGCTAAAATGCAGCGCGAGTACTTAAGTACTAGCTACGGCGGCATCCCTTTTTTTTAAAAAAATCCAATACTTCTTGGAAAATATATGGAAGAAATATCTTTAAAAAAATGGAATAATCTTTGAAAACATGGGCAAACTTGAAATTTTGAACAACCTTTAAAATGTGAAAAGAAATTAAAAGTAAAAAAAATTGAAAAACATGAAAAAACTATACAGGCTGAATTTCAAAATATACATTGAAAGTTTTTGTAATATATGCTAAGTAATTTTAAATACACATTGAACATTTTTGTTATATATAATGAATAAATTTTAAATACACATTGAACATTTTGTGGTATACAATGAGAAATTTCTAAATACACATTGAACATATTGTCATATACACTGAACAATATTTAAATACATACTGAATTTTTTTGTGATATACGCTGAACAATTTTTGAATTGTAACCAAATTTTTCAAAAGTGAATTTTTGATAACCATGAACAATTTTTGATATCATGATTTTTTTCGAATTTCAAACTTCTTTGAAAAGAAAGGATAAAAATAAAAATAAAAAGGAAAAATAGAAAATAAAAATTAATACAAACAGAAAGATAAAAAAATGAAAATAAAACAGAAAAGGAAAAGAGGAAAAAACCGAAAATCTGACAAAAGAAAAAAAATGGTTTGTTAGGCACTGCTTTAACGCTCAATGTGGGCTGGCCCATTTGACGGTGCTCGCTCGCGCGCTTCAGCGAAAGCGGTGCAGTTGGACGCTTGGGAGTGTCAAATAGGAATTGCCAACACATATGTGCTGTGAGGCTACACCGGTGCGCAGGAGCTATAGCCGGGAAATTCCTAAACGGCGCCCGTTGCGCCGGTTTCTTCTATTTCGACAAATGGGCGCACACCCTCTCTCCGCGATGGGCCGGCCCCTTTCATGTTTTTTCGTTTTCTGAACTTGCTGCAAAAAATAAGGGCGTGAGGGGGAAACAAACCCGCGCCGCGGGGTTCTTTATAGAATGCCCTAACCAACACAGCCAAGCCACCTTCTGTGATTATCTAATTCCTCTTTACTTCTCACGTGTTTTTATTTTTTTCTTTTTTTCTGTTGTTCTTTCTTTTTGCCTTTTCTTTTTCTTTTTCCTTTTTCTGACTTTTTCAAAATCGACGAACTTTTTTCAATTTTATGAACTTTCTTTCGAATTCCATGAAGTTTTCTTCAAAATCGATGAACTTTTTTCATATTCGGTGAACTTTTTGCAAAATTGATGAACTTTTCTCATCAAATTCCATGAACTTTTTTTCAAAATTGACGATTTTTTTTTTCAAATTCAATGAACTTTTTATTAAAACTAGTGAACTTTTTTAAATTCGATGAACTATTTTTAATATCCAAAATATGTTTAGATTTTTCGAAATTCGTTTGACTTTTCAGAAAATGTTTTACGAAATTCCAAATTTTGTTCACGTTTTCTAATTTTGTTCACGTTTCAAAAATAGTTCTGAATTCCATTTTTTTGTTAACCATATTGAAGAAAAATGTTCGCAATACATTGAAAAAATGTTCAGTGTGTATAAAAAAAATGTTGGTCATGCATAGAAATTTTGTTGATCATGCATTCAAAAGGAGTTCATCGTATTTTTAAAAAAAGTTCTACGTGTATTTGAATATTGTTCACCATACATTGAAAACATGTTCAGTGTGTATATAAAAATGTTCATCGTGTAGAGAAATTTTGTTCAGCATTTATTCAAAAAAAGTCCAGCGTATTTTAGGAAAATGTTCTGTGTTTGTTTCAATAATGTTCACCCTATACTAAGAAAATGTTCAATGTGTATTCAGAACTATTTTTGAATACGCGGACATTTTTTGCATGCTCAAGAACTCCATCCGTAATATTTGAACATATTTTCAATAATTTAAATGTATAAATGCCACAGTTTATTGTGTAATAAATAGCGCGTCTATTTTCTGTTTATTTAAACTTTCGCGGTGTGCATATTCGCTAGCAGTTAGCTAGTGCAGTGGCTAGCCTCACTGTGTGGAAGCGGGAGGGCGCGAGGTCCAATCCCGGTCGGGAGGTATTTTTGGCTGTCATTTTTCGCGTTGCTTTGTTGCGTGATCGTGGGCCGGCGCATCTAACCGCTGCTGCGGGCGGCAGATCCCTTGCGCTGCGCTGAAGGCGCCCTATAGGAGGTCTATGTCTCGCCTCAGGCGTTCTGTGTTTGGGCCGGCCCATTTTCGTGCTTGTCCACTGGCCTTCGCTCCGCTAGATCCCTTGTTCCCTAGTTTCTTCAGGTTTATTTTTTGTTTTCTTCGTTATTGTTTTTCTTCAGTGTTATTATTTGTTTCTTTCTTGGTTTTATCGGGTTCCTTCAGTTTTCTTTGGATTTTCTTCTTCTTATTCGTTTCCCCCTTTTTTTTCTTTGCAGTTATTCCTAGGTTTTCATTGGGTTTTCCTTTTTCTTCTTTTTTGGTTTTATTTCTTTTTCCTTGTTTTTGTTTTTTTCTTTGATTTTCAGTGTGTTTCATAGTTTTCTTATGATTTTGTAGGTTTTTCGACACATATTTACCTTTTTCACACAAAATGTACATTTTATGTATATCAAAAACAATTATGCATGTTTTAACATTTCTAAATACATGATCAACATTTTTTAGTTTATATGTTCTGATGTTTACCTTTTTCATAAATGTATATTTTTCATATACATCAGAAACATTTGTTATACATGATTAACATTTTTCTAAATAAATGATTAGCTTTTTTGTATTACATATTATCAGGTGTACTTTTTTCCCTTTTCTTCTTCTTTTTTTGGTTGTTGGTTATGCTTGTGGTACGAGCATCAACATCACACACGCGTGCATGTATGAAAAATGCTCTGGAAAAAGCTTTCGTTTTGTGTGGATTACATGACGAGAGACAGAAAAAAAAGCACGGTGATTGCTACATGGTTTTGCACAGATGCTCGGGTCGCGCATGAATACGCTCACACCCCTTGAAAGTTGAAATCTACACCAACTGGACCAAATTGTCTAGTCGTGAAATCAATCATTTCACGATAAATGAGGTGGACTTTGTATCCTTATTTTGGGGGCCACCAAACTCATTTTTTTTTCGAAAAAGAGAATACTTCGCTCTCTGATCCTGGACGATCTAAACGGCCACTTTATCGATTATTAACACAAGACCTTACAAAGTCATACAACAAGAAGACCAAAGCCACCATCTTCGCAACCTCCGCCGCTACTCCTATCTAACGATGAAGGGCGCGATGGTCCAGGCTAATACCAAACAGACTCGCAGCCAAATCTAACATCCGAGACCGAGGTCCCAACCAGACTCCTTCCGGTATGGGCACCCACCATCCGGCGTGCTTTCGTCAACCAGCCCCTGCCGTATGAGGCCGCCGCAGCCACGCACCATCAATCCATCTTCGAGCTGAACTGTTGCATGAACCGTGCGAGCCTCACGCCATCGACGCCACCACGACGCCAGACATACGCCACCATCCTGCACTCGTCCATCATCACACGCCCACCGGCGAGACCCGTTGCTCCATGCCGCGAGACCCGCCGTTGTCGACGTGCGGATGCCACGCCGCTCCTCCTCTTGTCCCTCCACCAACACTTGCTCCAAAACGATGCCCCGGAGGGAGAACGACATCGAACGTCGCCATCGTCCGATCCGGTAGATCCAGATCAAGGTTTCCCTAGAGCCTTTCGATCAGTTGACGTGACCTGCAACGACGATGCCTCGAGAAGGAACGACGTCCGAGACGCCGCCATCGTCCGCCATGACCACGCCGACGCGATTTTCACCGGAGGCCACGGCGTCCGATCTCGCGGTTGGCGAACGGAGCCCTCCGCCGAACCGGTGACGTTGCCGCTGATCGATCCCACCGCCGCGACGCTCCGATGGAGAACCCGATCTAGATCAAGACGACCTCGACCAAACCTGCCACCAGACCGCCACACCGCGCCACCTCCTCCTAGCCCGGGCCGCCGAATCCAGCCGTCCCGCCCCGGAGACCAGCCGGACGAGGCGCCTTTGTCCTCGATCCGACGGCTCACGCCGCCGCCACGAGGGCCGAGGAAGGAGAATGCCCGCCGCCGCCACGCCAGCGGGCTTCGCCGCGGCGCACTCGGCGGCGGCGAGGGAGGCGGCGCTGGGAGGCGACGGCGGCGGCGGCGATCGATCTTCGAGGCGCGCGGAGCGCGCCGCGGGAGCGGGAGGTAATGTGCGGGAGGTGCGGGAGGTCAGATCAGGAAGAGTGCGCTTCAGGCCACCAAACTCATATTATATGATCATTATCATTTGATGATGTTTGAGTCCGACGTCCTGAGTCGCCCCCGTAGGTGATGGGAGGGAATCCTAGCCGCCGTCGAGCGCTCCTCCTCTCCCCTGTTGCCACCGGCGGCGGCACCCATTGCGTGGATTTTGTGCGGGGTGGGATCGACGGGACAGGGCATCATTATGTGGAGGGTCACGTCGGCGCGATGTGCTCTGCTTCTTGGCGACTTCGTATGGAGGCAGGAGATGTGGTTGGCCTCCGGTGGTGGGGTGTGTTGGGTATTGGCGGCGGCGGTGATTTGGCCCAGATCCGTGGTCCCAAGGCACTAGGTGGAGCGGGCCGTGGACGGCGACGGCTGGTGGCTGGCGCTGTCTTTTGGGCAGTGGTGCCGGCGGTGATGGTGGACCAGGGTTGCGATGGTGGTCCTCAGCGTTCCGGCGATTGCGTACATCTCCACAGCGAGGCATCGTGCTGTTCCAATCAGCTATAGGGTCAGGATGGCGCGACTACCGGTGAAAATCGCGTCAACTTCGGTCTCGACAAATGATGGTGGCGTCTTTGACGTCGTTTCCTTGTTGAGGCAATATCGTTGCAGGCTGCGTCATCTCGCTCGGGCTGCTCCAGGGGAAATCCTAGATCTGGGTCTCTCGAATCGGATGAAGGCACATTGTGCCATCCCCCCCCACCCCCCGAGGGCATCGTTTTGGAGCAGGTGCTGACTGGAGGGGCTCTAAGGTGGAGCGGTGTTACATCTTCTGCATTGACGACGACGGATCTCGTCGGCGTGGCGCAGTGGAGTCTCGGCGTCGGATGCGTGTAGATGGACTCACGCAAGAGGATGTCGCTTTTCTGACATCATGGTGACGTCGACGGCAGAGAGGCCTATCAAGGTCGATGCATTGATCCATCTTGAAGATGGGAGGACAGAAGATGGTTGCGGCAGGCCCTAGAGCGTGCGCATATGGTGCGCGCTGAGAGCGAGCCGGACCGATGTGTGACCCAGACCCGGCAATTCTTCTTGGTTGAGGCCTCCGACTTTTGATGTTAAATTTTAGTGTGAGGTTTGTGTATGTGGCCCGCAAGCGCCTCGAGGTGTAGGAAGCCGGCGAGGCGTGCATGGCAAGACACAGCCTCCTGTACCCGGACTGCATTGAGGCAGAGCGCCGCTATACAAGCAGTACAAGGCCCGGGCAACGGAGGTCATCCACCATTGGTCCAGTGACTACAACGGCGACGATAGAGGCAACTCAGCAGACCAGGGCGGTGCGAGCAACGATGGCATGGAGGTGGTGCCATAGAAGGCGCGTCATTTACCGAATCGGACTTGGAGAGGTTGGAGAACAAGAGCGACCGTGAGTAATTTTATTTAATTTTTATGTAATCTACTTCATATTTGGTTTAATTTCTGTAAAATATTTTGAATCAAGTTTGATATACTAGTTTGAAACAAATTTGCATCGATTTTGCACGGATTTTTTGTTGTTGAAGGAATTAAGTATAGGTGATCGGTTAGAATCGACACTTTCTTAGAGGAGCAAATATGCTCGGGCGTATCTTCCTCTAAATTGTAGGAGATTGGTTAGACATGCTCTTAGTATGGCTGAACCTGGGCTGTATCATCTACATGGGTGTTCATTTCAGGGACATGCAGTACTCGAGTAGACACTTATAAGATAGTACTTCCTCTATAAACTAATATAAAAGCGTTTAGATCACTACGGAGGGAGTATATGATTATGAACATGCAGTTACGCAATACATGTTCCCATAATCACACAGACTTCCGATCGTACTGGATCCCCAAGCGGGTAGCCAAAGCCAGTCACCTTAGGCTGGCTAGTAGGGTGAGCTGGAGCCCAAGGTGTATAGCTCAGACTAAAAAGCTTGAGGACGGCACGCAGGGTTTTACTAACCTTGGGCCCAAAGCTGGGTAAAATGTCATATCGTCGCTGGTGAGATCCCCTTGGGCACCACGCTCTGTATCCCGTCTCGTGAGATTTAGAAGATTGACGGAGCATGAATGTTGACAGTCGGCACTACTTGAAGCACCGCATGTACATCGTTGTACGCCGCCCAACTACTGCAGATAGGAGCCCTATCATCGATGTTGTCCGCGATGGCTTTGCCAGATGTCGGCAGGGGTGCTCTTCAGAACACTCCCTCCTTCTCGCTTTATTACAATTCAATGCTTGAAACTACTCCGGTTTATTGGTCTACCTGCTACTTGCGCTTCTTATTTATTCAAGCCCTCCATCCTTCATCCCTTCGATTTCAAACCACATGATGATAGTTCTAACACATGTACTTCGGCCTATATCATGTCTCGCTTCATCGAATTCAACGATGATGAAATTGATCACTGCCATCGTCTTTTGGTAGCCCGTTGCAGTGTCCATTAGTTAGGCTTGGGAGACATGGGGAGAAACAGATGTGCAAATTTGAAGACATATTCAGCAAGAAGGCATGCTCCTTCATCTTGCAATTTCATCGCTGTGCAATATTCCACCTGTGACGTTGCACAACGGTGGCCCGAGAATCGACTGTCCTTGATTGCCGAGATGCGGCCGGCGACAAAGAATGGGCGGCAGTCCAGCAACAGTACATCGCCGAACAACTTCCGGGAAGTAGTAGTCATTGCCGCTGATGGGCATCTGCTATGGCTGGCGGCTGCAGTGGACACTGATGTTGACCTCCCCCGCTGCCGTGGGCCTTGGAGCTGTACTGTTCGCATTCACGCCCAGCTTGATGTCCACGCGCCGCTCCACGTCGGCATGATACATCGGGGCCTACTGCAGAGCAGACACCGGGTGCGGCCGAATTTCGTGTTTTGAGACTTTTCGCATACCAATTCAGGATCTGACCCCGGTTAAAAATAATTTCAGGATTTGATCCTTTCGCTACTGCCAGGGGTGCTGACGATATGGTTAGACAGCCTACCGCCAGGGTCCCTGGCGGTAGGGTGCGACGGAGTGGGACGACCGCCGTCTTCACATGCTGACGTGGATTAGTACCCTATCACCAGAGACTATGGCGCTAGGCTGTTTGACCCTACCGCCAGTAGCCCTGGCGGTAGGGGGTGGCTTGGGTTTTTGCCTCCGAAAGGTTCTATAACGAAAAATCGAAGCGGCCTGGCGGTAGGTTATTTGAACCTACCGCCAGGGGGTGGCGGTAGGGTCTTGGAGTAGGTAGAATGCTCTCTGTGACAAAAAAAAAGCACTGCCTGGCTGTAGGCTGTCTGACCCTACCGACAGGGTCTTTGGTGATAGGGTCCTGTGTTTGCCTGTTTCCAAGTTTATTTGTTGGCTTCTTTTCAAAAACAATATCAAGCAATGATACAGAGTCTAAAACACAGATCTTAAACAATTAAACTTGGGGATCACACACATATTAATAAAAGTTGAACTAAATAGATATGTCAAACTAATTAGCATACAGAGTTCCACACAGTTTCACAAATAGCAAACATATAGTTCCACGTAGTTTCACAATCACTAGACAACCCAACTACAAGAGCCAAGTATCCAAGAGCAGAATTACTTGCTCCTTCTCCTTTTGGAGGTACGGTTCTCGTTCCTCTTTGAACGAGTCTCTTCAGTCTTCTTCTTGGGCCGTCGAGTAACCGGTCTCTGGAAAGGGTCCAGACTCAGCAAATACTTCTTCTTCGGATTCCTCTTCGGCAGCTGAGATGGTTGAGATGATTGAGTTGGTGGATGTCCGTAATCTTCATCGTACTCCTGTCCATTGCTCTCATCCTCCTCTTCCTCATGATAGGCCTCCTCCTCCTCTTTTTCATGTGTGGCCTCCTCCTCCTCCTCCTCCTCAACCAACCTAGACAACGAGGGAACATGGCTCGATGAGCCGATGTGACCCTGTGTGGCTGCAGGATGATAAGCTTCAACCGACCCAGCTTCAGCACACCCAAGCAGGCCTACCAGCTTGCGACAACACTTCACGAACTTCTGCACTCACAATGAAACAAGAGCATAATAAGTATCAGATTTATGATTGCAAATGAACACGATGCATCTGTTCCGAGGAGGCTGAAATTGTACCTTCATCGTCCCCCTCAATTTTTTCTCAGATTGTACGCTCCCGGGTGTATCACCTAGTGCATATGAGGCTTCAAAGATGCATTTGTTCAGCTCACCGGACTGTAAAGGCATAAGTCAGTCACAATTACGAATAAAATAATTTAAATACAACCGTCGGTTCAAACTTAACACTCTGTTGATGAGGGGTGCAAACTCCCTAAATCCACTATGCATGTCTCTGATGCCGGTCTGGTAGGCCTCTTCCTCGGGGTCATCCCACTCCAGCTCCGCGATGTCTTCCGTCGTCCACCGAGGCATGTGACGAAGACGGTGCTTATGGCCATCATCGTACCACCTCATGTGTTGGCCCTCGTAAGCATTCCAGTCAGTCACTCTCCTCTCCCCATCTTTACGGAACTTCCGTCGATTCCACTCCGTCACATAAGTTTTATGCTCCTCTCCCCAGTCTGTGATCGACTGATTCTTCTACCGGCTCAGCATGCAAGGCATAAGCAACAAGAAACATCATAATAAAGTCAAACGCAATGAAATCATGGGCACGAAGAACAAGCGCGATCACAAGTCGAGCGTGTGGTGATAACCCACAAGTATAGGGGATCAATTGTAGCCTCTTTCGATAAGTAAGAGTGTCGAACTCAACGAGGAGCTAAAGGTAGAACAAATACTCCCTCAAGTTCTATCGACCACCGATACAACTCTACGCACACTTGGCGTTCGCTTTACCTAGAACAAGTATGAAACTAGAAGTACTTTCTAGGTGTGATAGGATAGGTTTGCAAGATAATAAAGAGCACGTAAATAAAATCTAGGGGCTGTTTAGATAAAGACACAACTAAGTTAGTTTTAGTAGAGAGTTTTTGTCAACAAGAAAGTTATTTGTCCCTAGGCAATTGATAACAAGTACCGGTAATCATTCTTATAATTTTGTATGAGGGAGAAGCATGAGCTACCATACTTTCTCTACTTGGATCATATGCACTTATGATTGGAACTCTAGCAAGCATCCACAACTACTAAAGATCATTAAGGTCGTGAAACCAAACCATAGCATTAAGTATCAAGTCCTCTTTACTCCCATACGTCATACCCCAGTTACTCGGGTTTAAGTTTCTGTCACTCTCGCAACCCACCATAAGCGAACCATGAAGATATTGCAACACCCTACAACAGGGGCCCCTCACGTTTGCACGAGACGGAGGGCACCGTAGGATAGAACCATAAATAAAATATACAATCATACCAACCAAGATCACGATTAACCCATAGGACAAAACAGATCTACTCAAACATCATAGGATAACCATAGATCATTGGGAAATAATATATGGAGTTGAGCACCATGTTTAAGTAGATATTATAGCAGGGAGGAGTGTAACACCGCTGCATAGAGGGGGAGAGAGTTTGTGTTCACGGTAGCAAGATTGTTGATGTAGATCACCGCCCCGATCGTTGCCCCGGCGGCACTCCGACGCCACCGGGAGAGAGGGGGAGAGTGCCCCCAGAGGGAGTCCTGGATTAGGGGGTGCTCGGACAGCCTTACTATATACTTTGGCCGGACTGTTGGACTATGAAGATACAAGATTGAAGACTTCGTCCCGTGTCCAGATGGGACTCTCCTTTGCGCGGAAGGCAAGCTTGGCGATTCGGATATGTAGATCTCCTTCTCTGTAACCGACTCTGTGTAACCCTAGCCCCCTCCGGTGTCTATATAAACTGGAGGGTTTAGTCCATAGGACGAACAAGAATCATAATCATAGGCTAGCTTCTAGGGTTTAGCCTCTACGAACTCGTGGTAGATCAACTCTTGTAATACTCATATCATCAAGATCAATCAAGCAGGAAGTAGGGTATTACCTCCATCGAGAGGGCCCGAACCTGGGTAAACATTGTGTCCCCCTCCTCCTATTACCATTAGCCTTAGACGCACAGTTTGGGACCCCCTACCCGAGATCCACCGATTTTGACACCGACATTGGTGCTTTTATTGAGAGTTCCACTGTGTCGTCACGATAAGGCTTGATGGCTCCTTCAATCATCTGTAACGATGCGACCCAGGGTGAGGTTTTCCTCCCCGGACAGATCTTCGTATTCGGCGGCTCCGTACTGCGGGCCAACTCGCTTGGCCATCTGGAGCAGATCGATAGCTACGCCCCTGGCCATCGGGTCAGGTTTGGAAGCTTGAACTATACGGTCGACATCCGCGGAGACTTGATCTTCGACGGATTCGAGCCCATGGCAGGTACGCCGAACAGTCACGATGAGCATGACTTAGATCTGCCATCAGACGGTGTTCGGGAGATCGCGCCTGCGGCTGCCCCGGTTCTTAACCTGGAGCAGATCGTGCAATCCGAGGACGGGTGGATGGACCCCGCCACGGAAGCCGCACACTTAGCGGCGATAGAGCCGAACACAGACTTCGCCTCCAATGAGGCCTGCGTCATTGGACCCTCGGACTCGTCTCCGGCTATAGGCTCCGAACCGCGTGCATCCATGCCTATAGAATTTGATTGGGCACCGATCATGGAGTTTACCTCCGCGGATATCTTTCAGCACTCGCCCTTGGGCGATGTGCTAAATTCATTAAAATCTCTCTCCTTGTCAGGAGACTCGCAGCCGAACTATGTCTGGCTTGAGGGGGAGCGGACGACGAAGAAATTCGTTACCCACCCACCACCCACTTAATAGCCACTGTCGACGACGTAACCGACATGCTTGACTTCGACTCCGAAGACATCGACGGTATGGACGACGATGCCGGAGAAGAACAGGAACCACCGCCCACAGGGCGCTGGACAACCACCTCATCATACGACATATATATGGTGGACACACCCAAAGAAAGGCAATGGCGATGAGGAAACAGAGGATAATCCCCTTGAGAAGCAATCCAAGCACCGGCGTCATAGGCGCCGCTCTAAGCCCCGCCATAGCAAAAATAGTGATACCGGCATAGGAGACAATAACGCTCCGGATGGTGCCAAAGACGAAAACAACCCCGCCCAGCCAGACATCGAGCGGGCCGAACGGGAGGATGGGCAAAATAGCCCCGATGAACAGGCAACGAATGGAGACTTGGAGGACGACAATTACATGCCCCTCTCCGAAGACGAGGTGAGCCTCGGCAACGACGAATTCATCATGCCTGAGGATCCCGTCGAGCAGGAGTGCTTCAAGCGCCGGCTTATAGCCACTGCAAAAAGCCTGAAGAAAAAGCAGCAGCAGCTTCAAGCTGATCAAGATCTGCTAACTGATAGATGGACTGAGGTCCTGGCAGCCGAGGAATATGGACTCCAGCGCCCAACAAAAAGTTACCCAAAGCGCAAGTTGTTACCTCAATTTGAGGAGGAGACACTAGAGCAGGATGCGGCTGACCGGCCACCACGTGGCCGGGTCAAAGCATATCAGCCCAAACACCAGCCCGCACCCCGTCGCCAGTCAAACAAAACCACGAAGGCCAGGGGCTACACGCAGGACCTGTGAGATGTGTTGGAAAACAAAGCAGGGCAGTCAAGATAGATTTACAGATGACGGGGGCGCGCCCCAACGCGTGTCGACGATCACCACGCCGGATACACCAAATATAAATCCGACCGGGCCGAATACAACCGACAAGACTCACTTGAACTGCGTCGTGATATAGCCCAGCATAGAGGCGCTGCATACCCCCTATGCTTCACTGACGAAGTAATGGACCATGAGTTCCCAGAAGGGTTTAAACCCGTGAACATTGAACCATATGATGGGACAACAGATCCCGCGGTATGGATTGAAGATTTCCTTCTCCACATTCACATGGCCAGCGGCGATGATCTACATGCCATCAAGTACCTCCCACTAAAACTCAAGGGACCGGCTCGGCATTGGCTGAACAGTTTGCCGGCAAATTCCATTGGAAGTTGGGAGAACCTGGAAGACGCGTTCCTGGATAACTTCCAGGGCACTTATGTGCGACCTTGGATGCTGACGATTTAAGTCACATTACCCAACAACCTGGAGAGTCAGCCAGGAAATTCTGGACTAGGTTCCTAACTAAAAAGAACCAAATTGTCGATTGTCCGGATGCCGAAGCCCTAGCGGCCTTTAAGCATAACATCCGCGACGAGTGGCTTGCCCGACACCTCGGCCAAGAGAAGCCGAAGTCCATGGCAGCCCTCACGACACTCATGACCCACTTTTGTGCGGGCGAGAATAGCTGGTTGGCTCGCAACAACAATACAGCAAGCAATCCTGGCACATCAGAGGCCAGAGATAGCAGGGGCAAGCCCCGACACAACAAACATAAGCGTCGCAGCAATGGCGATAACGCCGAAGACACGGACATCAATGCCGGATTCAGTGGCTCTAAGTCCGGTCAGCGGAAGAAGCCATTCAAAAGAAACAATCCGGGCCCGTCCAGTCTGGACCGCATACTCGATAGCTCGTGTCAAATTCACAGCACCACCGATAAACCAGCCAACCACACCAACAGAGAATGCTGGGTGTTCAAACAGGCCGGCAAGTTGAATGCCGAAAACAAGGAAAAGGGGCCGCATAGCGATGGCGACGAGGGGTCCCGGCTGCCGAACACAGGAGGACAAAAGAAATTTCCTCCCCAAGTGAAAACGGTAAACATGATATACGCCACCCATATTCCCAAGCGGGAGTGGAAGCATGCACTAAGGGACGTCTGCGCGATGGAGCCAGTCGCCCCAAAGTTTAATCCATGGTCTTCTTGCCCGATCACTTTCGATCGCAGGGACCATCCTAACAGTATCCTTCATGGCGGTTCGGCCTCATTGGTCCTTGACCCTATCATTGACGGATTCCACCTAACACGAGTCCTCATGGACGGTGGCAGCAGCCTGAACCTGCTCTATCAGGATACGGCGCGCAAAATGGGCATCGATCCCTCCAGGATCAAACCCACCAAAACCACCTTTAAAGGTGTCATACCAGGTGTAGAGGCTCGCTGCACGGGCTCGATCACACTAGAAGTAGTCTTCGGATCTCCAGACAACTTCCGAAGCGAGGAGCTAATCTTCGATATCGTCCCCTTCCGCAGTGGCTATCACGCACTGCTCGGACGAACCGCATTTGCCAGATTCAATGCGGTATCGCATTATGCATGCCTCAAGCTCAAGATGCCAGGTCCTCGCGGGGTTATAACAGTCAATGGAAACACAGAGCGCTCCCTCCGTACAGAGGAGCACACTGCGGCCCTCGTAGCAGAAGTATAGAGCAGCCTTCTTAGGCAGACCTCCAGCTCGGTCATAAAGCCCCCGGACTCCGCTAAGAGAGTCCGGAGTACTCTGCAACAGGATCATTCAGCACGTCCTGGGCTTGCCTAGCAATTCGGCCTCCGTCCTCGTCCCAGTCAAGCAGCGGAATTCGTGCCGCGCGTACATAATTACGCACTTAAAATACCATGGGCACAGGCGGAGGCGCAGCTATAATACGGCCCACAATGCGGCTCAACCGCCCCAGGACCCATATACCCTCACCCCTTTCTTTCTTTCTTTCAGGTCCCTATTTTCTGAAGGCTCTTCTGATAACAGGATTATTGGACCCATCATGGGACGGAAACGCCAAGGAGGCAAGAAGCTTTGACGTACAAGAGAATTACCAGGTGGTCTCTGCTAATGACCGCTATGCCTGTTTTACATACCCGCTGGCAACTCACTCTTGGCCAGGACATGTCAAATAGTCCTACTTTTTTTATCGCACTACTCGTATGCATACGCCTTGACGTACTATTCAAATAACAATGGAAAATAAATGTACAACGTCAGCTTATTATTACATTTCTTTATTTCTTTCCTTGTTTGTTTATTTATTAAAATTTGCATCCGTACATTTTGGTACGATCAGTTCACCAGGGGCTTCAGTGTACCCCATAATACGACAAGAAAAGTCTGAACACTTTTGACAGTGCGGCACCCCGAACTTATAGCATTATATGCATCAGCTCCGAATCATGTCTTGGGTCAATAGTTGGGCCCGGCTCCCTTGTTTTGGTGCCTTACGTTCCGCTATATCGGCTAAGGTAGCACAGGGAGAACTACTGTGATTGTGTCCCGGTTCTTCCGGACGAACACCTCAGTAGAGAAAGCCGAAAACTGACTGTCATGATGCGACGAGAGCTGGTCGCTGTTCGAGAGGTCTCAAATCCTTCAAGAATTTTTCCGCTTCGGGCGAGGAATCGGCCTTGTCCGATTTAGGCGTGTATAGCACCCCAAGTTCGGCCTTCCGAATACCAGGGGCTACGCCAAAATTTAAAATTGTAGACTTCTATGGCTAAGTGAGAGTGATAAAGCCGTATAGTCCGATTGCCTGGTTAGTTGCGTTAAACGCCTCCTTAAAGGACCAAAAATTTGGATAAAGAGTGTTTATATTTATCCCGAACACCCCGGTACTAGTTACATGGGGGTAGAAGCCGACGACTGGCCAACTCTCAGATCTTATAAACGGCCACACAGAAGGTAATATTTTAAATCACCAAAGCGTTATATGGCGCAAATGAACTTGTTTTCATATTACAGGATGAGATGAGTACATTCACTCAAATATTACATCCTTAGCACATTCCTCCGCCACAAGGCGGGCGCCCTTCAGGACACTGTCATAATATTTCTCGGGGTGGCGATGCTCCTTGCCCTCCGTCACCAGCTTCTCGGCATCCATCTTCACCCAGTGCACTTTTGCGCGGGCGAAGGCCCGGCGCACGCCTTCAATGCAGACTGGCCGCTTTATGACTTCGAGCCGCGGGCAGGCAGACACAAGCCGCTTCACAAGGCCGAAGTAGCTGCCGGGCAGGGGCTCGGCCGGCCACATCCGGACTATGAGGTCCTTCATGGCCAGTTTGGCCGCCTTGTGAAGTTCGACCAGTTGCTTCAGCCAGTCGCTCAAGGTCATCGGATGTTCGGCCCCAATATACTGGGACCAGAACAATTTCTCCATCGAGCTCCCTTCCTCAGCCCGATAGAACTCTGCGGCATCAGATATGCTACGCGGTAGATCTGCGAATGCTCCTGGAGAGCTCCAAATTCGGGTAAGTAAAAAGAAAGTCTCCTTCACATGCTTGCTTTGCATATTGAATGCCTTACCCTCCGCAATCTTCTTGGCCGCCTCAATCTCCTGAAGGGCCTTTTGGGCTTCGGCCTTGGCGTCTTGAGCGCTTTGGAGGGCCTTCGCAAGCTCGGACTCTTGCGTCCTAGAGTCACGCTCCAATGACTCATATTTTTTGATAAAGTCCTAGAGCTCTTGCTGGACCTTGTCAACTCGAGCCTCTTGCTTCTCGCGCTCGGCGCTCCTTGGCTGCTTTGTCTTCGGCCTCGGTCAGCGCCTTTTTAAGGGCCGCCACTTCGGTCGTGGCCCCTATTAAAGTTCATAACGTTTTCATGAGCTAAAATCATTCCTTATTAATATATAGACGGGTATTATGTACCTTTTTTATCCTCGAGCTGCCTCTTCACGAGGCCGAGCTCTTCTTCGGTCCGCTTCAGGTCCCGCTTTAGTCCAAAGACCTCCATAGTACGCACGGCAGCGGCAAGCAGCGATGCCTGCTTATTCACATAGATATACTTTGTTAGACTCCTGCGGATATTATTTGCTCCTCTGTTCGGCTTTTCTTTCCGAACACCGAGCAGGGCATTAGGGGCTACTGTCTATACCGTGATATTTTCTTATAATTTTATTTACTTACCTCGAAGCCTGTTAGGAGGCTGACGCAGGCTTCGGTCAATCCGCTTTTGGTGGACCGAACCTTCTCAATCACTGCACTCATGATGGTGCGGTGCTCTTCGTTAATGGAAGCGCCACGAAGTGCTTCCATCAAGTTGTCCGATGCCTCTGGATGGACAGAGGTCATCGGCACGGGTGGCTCGCCCTCCTTAGCGAAGGGCTGCCCGCCCGAATCCGGAACCATTGGAGGTTCGGGCGCAGTGCCCGGGTGGGGGCCAAGCTTACTGCGGCCCCCGTCATCAGAATCCATGGGGGTCTCCTCCCCCATATGCCCGGCGTCTGGGATTTTTCCTTGGGGCATCTCTAGAACGGTCTCCCCCTGGTCCGGTATCCTCCGGGATAGCACCTCTGTGTCGTCCGCGTACCGGGGGGAGGTGGCCGTCGGGAGCGAATCGCTGTTCATCGCTGATTGACTCAAAGACCCATCCGTGGAGGATCCGTTGATGTGGGATTTGGCCGGACTGCACAATCATATTTGACATGATAAGAAGCAATAAAGCAATATGTACCAGAAGTGTTATAGTGTCCGGATACTTACGACTTCGCCAGGGGCTTGTCCCTTGGCAACCACTCCTCGTTACTGTTGGCGGCAGTGGTAGAGTGGTCCGGAGGGAGGGTCTTTCCCTTCTTGGACCCTTCGGCCTCCCCAGACGTGGCGGCCTTCCTTTTCTTCTCCCCTCCGGTAGTAGGGGGAGGGATTTCCGCTACCTCGTCCTCGGTGTCTTCGGACGACGAGTCTGATACAACCTTGCGTCGGAGACCTTTCCTGGTCCCCGCGTCCTTCTTCTTGGGCTTCTTCTCCGGCACCTCATAGGGCGCCGGAAACAGCATCTCTGTTAAGAGAGCCGATGCTGGGTCTTCAGGCAGAGGAGCCGGACAGTCGATCCGCTCCGCTAACACCACCCAGTCCTTATGAATTGGCATGGAAGTTTAGATTCCTCATGCGGATGTGCTGGTAAAAGGCACGTCTTGCAGAATATAAAAACTCACCAGATTGGCGGAGAGCCTTGCGCTGAGCCCGCGATCTTCGGTTAGGGGTGGTGGTACCTCGGTAGCCTTGAACAGTACCTTCTAGACATCTTCATGCATTGTGTCGAAGAGCTCTCGCAGCGTCTGGTGTTTGGCCGGCTCGAACTCCCACATATTGAAAGCCCGTCTTTGACATGGAAGTATCCGGCGGAAGAGCATGACCTGGACCATGTTGGCGAGCTTGATTTTCTTGCTTATCATATTTTTGACGCAGGTCTCGAGTCCGGTCAGCTCCACCGATGAGCCCCAGGCTAAGCCCTTCTTTTTCCAGGAAGTGAGCCGCATGGGGATGCCGGATCGAAATTCGGGGGCCGCCGCCCAGTTGGTGTCGCGCGGCTCGGTGATATAGAACCACCCTGATTGCCACCCCTTTACGGTATTCACAAAGGAGCCTTCGGGCCAAGTGACGTTGGGCATCTTGCCCACCATGGCGCCTCCGCACTCTGCTTGTTGGCCCACCACTATCTTCGGCTTCACGTTGAAGGTCTTCACCCATAGGCCAAAGTGGGGCGTAATGCGGAGGAAGGCCTCGCACACGACGATAAACGCCGAGATGTTGAGGATGAAATTGAGGGCCAAATCATGGAAGTCCAGCCCGTAGTAAAACATGAGCCCGCGGACAAATGGGTGGAGGGGGAATCCCAGTCCGCGGACAAAGTGAGAGAGAAACACTACCCTCTCCTGAGGCTCCGGGGTAGGGATGATATGCCCTTCGATAGGAAGCTGGTGCGCGATGTCTACGGCCAGGTATCCGACCTCCTGGAGCTTCGTGATGTCCTCCTCCTTGACGGAGGAGGCCATCCACTTGCCTCCTGCTCCGGACATGCTTTGAATGACTTTGCGGAAAAGGAGAAAGCTTGGGCGCTAGAGCTCGAGCGAGGGGAACTGGATGAGCAGAGGAAGAAGAAGGCATGGGTGGAGAAAAGGTGAATCCTAATCTATTTATAAAGGCGGTAGAAACCATGCGCCTCCCCACTTGCCCCGTAAAACTCGCTTATTCCCCAAGCGTCGTGTTAACGGCGTGGTTGGGTTACCCACACCCGTATTGATGAGAATCCCGTGATAAGGGGACACGATCTCTGCTTCGACAAGACATGCCAATGAAACCGCCTCGCAATATGCGCAGCAACTGGTTAAGAAAAACAGTTCGAATAATGAGCGGACCGCGGCATGATGTCATGCTATGAAAAGTTGTCAGCAGATTAGATTTGTGGAATATTATACTCTCTACGGTGGTATGTGGAATTTGTTTTGCAGAGCCGGACACGATCCTCGTGTTCAAAAACATCTATGGAGTATTTGGAGAAGGAACCCGCCTTGCAATGCCGAAGACAATCTGCGCGCCGGACTCATCGTCATTGAAGCCTGGTTCAGGGGCTACTGAGGGAGTCCTGGATTAGGGGGTGCTCGGACAGCCGAACTATATACTTTGGCCGAACTGTTGGACTATGAAGATACAAGATTGAAGACTTCGTCCCGTGTCCGGATGGGACTCTCCTTTGCGTAGAAGGCAAGCTTGGCGATTCGGATATGTAGATCTCCTTCTCTGTAACCGACTCTGTGTAATCCTAGCCCCCTCTGGTGTCTATATAAACCGGAGGGTTTAGTCCGTAGGATGAACAACAATCATAATCATAGGCTAGCTTCTAGGGTTTAGCCTATACGATTTCGTGGTAGATCAACTCTTGTAATACTCATATCATCAAGATCAATCAAGCAGGAAGTAGGGTATTACCTCCATCGGGAGGGCCCGAACATGGGTAAACATTGTGTCCCCCTCCTCCTGTTACCATTATCCTTAGACGCACAGTTTGGGACCCCCTACCCGAGATCCGCCGGTTTTGACATCGACACCCCCTCCTTCTGAAGGAAATATGCCCTAGAGGCAATAATAAAGTTATTATTTATTTCCTTATTTCATGATAAATGTTTATTATTCATGCTAGAATTGTATTAACCGGAAACATAATACATGTGTGAATATATAGACAAACAGTATGTCACTAGTATGCCTCTACTTGACTAGCTTGTTAATCAAAGATGGTTATGTTTCCTAACCATGAACAAGGAGTTGTTATTTGATTAACAAGGTCACATCATTAGTTGAATGATCTGATTGACATGACCCATTCCGTTAGCTTAACAGTTGATCGCTTAGTATGTTAATGCTTTCTTCATGACCCATACATGTTCCTATAACTATGAGATTATGCAACTCCGCTTACCGGGAGGAACACTTTGGGTACTACCAAACGTCACAACGTAATCGGGTGATTATAAAGGAGTACTACAGGTGTCTCCAAAGGTACTTGTTGGGTTGGCGATTTCGAGATTAGGTTTTGTCACTCGATTGTCGGAGAGGTATCTCGGGCCTTCTCGGTAATGCACATCACTTAAGCCTTGCAAGCATTACAACTAATGAGTTAGTTGTGAAGATGATGTATTACGGAACGAGTAAAGAGACTTACCGCAACGAGATTGAACTAGGTATTGATACCGACGATCGAATCTCGGGTAAGTAACATACCGATGACAAAGGAACAACGTATGTCGTTATGCGGTTTGACCGATAAAGATCTTCGAGAATATGTAGGAACCAATATGGGCATCCAGGTTCCGCTATTGGTTATTGACCGAGAATGGTTCTAGGTCATGTCTACATAGTTCTCGAACCCGTAGGGTCCGCACGCTTAACGCTTCGATGACAGTTCATAATGAGTTTATAAGTATTGATGCACCAAGGTTGTTCGAGTCCCGATGTGATCACGGACATGACGAGGAGTCTCAAATGGTCGAGACATAAAGATTGATATATTGGAAGCCTACATTTGGACATCGGAAGTGTTCCGGTGAAATCGGGATTTTCGAGTACCGGAGGTTACCGGAACCCCGGAAGTCCATGGGCCTTAATGGGCCATGGGAGAAGAGGAAGGGCAGGCCAAGGTGGGCTGCGCCCTCTCCCCTCTAGTCCGAATAGGACAAGGAAGGGGGGGCGCCCTTCCCTCTTCCCTCCTCCAATCCTAGTCCAACTAGGAGAGGGGGAGTCCTACTCCCGTGGGAGTAGGACTCCTCCTTGCGCGCCTTCCCTAGGGCCGCCACCTCCCCTTGGCTCCTTTATATCTGGGGCAGGGGGCACCCCAAGACACACAAGTTGATCTACGGATCTTGCCTTAGCCGTGTGCGGTGCCCCTTCCACTATATTCCACTTCGGTCATATCGTCATGGAGCTTAGGAGAAGCCCCGCCGGAGAAGTCATATCGTCATGAGCTTAGGCGAAGCCCTGCGTCGGTGGAGCATCAACATCGCCACCACGCCGTCGTCTTGACGGAACTCATCCCCGACACTTTGCTGGATCGGAGTCCGGGATCGCCATCGAGCTGAACGTGTGCGTAACTCGGAGGTGCCGTACGTTCGGTGCTTGGATCGGTCGGATCGTGGAGACGTACGACTACATCAACCGCGTTGTCATAACGCTTCCGCTTTCGGTCTACGAGGGTACGTGGACGGACACTCTCCCCTCTCGTTGCTATGCCATCACCATGGTCTTGCGTGATCGTAGGAAATTTTTTGAAATTACTACGTTCCCCAACAATGGCATCCGAGCCTGGTTTTATGCGTTGATGTCATGTGCACGAGTAGAACACAAGTGAGTTGTGGACGATACAAGTCATACTGCCTACCAGCATGTCATACTTTGGTTCAGCGGTATTGTGAGATGAAGCGGCCCGGACCGACATTACGCGTACGCTTACGCGAGACTGGTTTCACCGCTGTGAGCACTCGTTGCTTAAAGGTGACCGGCGGGTGTCTGTCTCTCTCACTTTAGTTGAATCGAGTGTGGCTACGCCCGGTCCTTGAGAAGGTTAAAACGGAGTCTATTTGACGAAGTATCGTTGTGGTTTTGATGCGTGGTAAGAACGGTTCTTGCTCAGCCCGTAGCAGCCACGTAAAACTTGCAACAACAAAGTAGAGGACGTCTAACTTGTTTTTGCAGGGCATGTTGTGATGTGATATGGTCAAGACGTGATGCTATATTTTATTGTATGAGATGATCATGTTTTGTAACCGAGTTATCGGCAATGGCAGGAGCCATATGGTTGTCGCTTATTGTATGAAATGCAAAGCCATGTAATTGCTTTACTTTATCACTAAGCGTAGCGATAGTCGTAGAAGCAATAGTTGGCGAGACGACAACGATGCTACGATGGAGATCAAGGTGTCGCGCGGTGACGATGGTGATCATGACGGTGCTTGGCGATGGAGATCACAAGCACAAGATGATGATGACCATATCATATCACTTATATTGATTGCATGTGATGTTTATCCTTTATGCATCTTATCTTGCTTTGATTGACGGTAGCATTATAAGATGATCTCTCACTAAAATTATCAAGAAGTGTTCTCCCTGAGTATGCACCGTTGCGAAAGTTCTTCGTGCTGAGACACCACGTGATGATCGGGTGTGATAGGCTCTACGTTCAAATACAACGGGTGCAAAACAGTTGCACACGCGAATACTCAGTTAAACTTGACGAGCCTAGCATATAACAGATATGGCCTCGGAACACGGAGACCGAAAGGTCGAACGTGAATCATATAGTAGATATGATCAACATAGTGATGTTCACCATTGAAACTACTCCATCTCACGTGATGATCGGACATGGTTTAGTTGATTTGGATCATGTAATCACTTAGATGACTAGAGAGATGTCTATCTAAGTGGGAGTTCTTAAGTAATATGATTAATTGAACTTTAATTTATCATGACCTTAGTCCTGGTAGTATTTTGCAAATTATGTTGTAGATCAATAGCTCGCGTTGTTGCTTCCCTATGTTTTTATATGTGTTCCTAGAGAAAATTGTATTGAAAGATGTTAGTAGCAATGATGCGGATTGGATCCGTGATCTGAGGTTTATCCTCATTGCTGCGCAGAAGAATTATGTCCTTGATGCACCGCTAGGTGACAGACCTATTGCAGGAGCAAACGCAGACGTTATGAACGTTTGGCTAGCTCAATATGATGACTACTTAATAGTTTAGTGCACCATTCTTAACGGCTTAGAATCAGGACTTCAAAGACGTTTTGAACGTCATGGACCATATGAGATGTTCCAGGAGTTGAAGTTAATATTTCAAGCAAATACCCGAGTTGAGAGATATGAAGTCTCCAACAAGTTCTATAGCTAAAAGATGGAGGAGAATCGCTCAACTAGTGAGCATGTGCTCAGATTGTCTGGGTACTTCAATCGCTTGAATCAAGTGGGAGTTAATCTTCCAGATAAAATAGTGATTGACAGAATTCTCTAGTCACCAACACCAAGTTAGTAGAACTTCATGATGAACTATAATATGCAAGGGATGACAAAAGTAATTCCCAAGCTCTTCGTGATGTTGAAATCGACGAAGGTAGAAATCAATAAAGAGCATCAAGTGTTGATGATTGACAAGACCACTAGTTTCAAGAAAAGGGCAAAGGGAAAGAAAGGGGAACTTCAAGTAGAATGACAAGCAAGTTGTCACTCCCACGAAGAAACCCAAAGCTGAACCAAAGCCTGAAACTAAGTGATTACATTGCATAGGAAATGGTCACCGAAGCGAAATACCGAGATATTTGGTGGATAAGAAGGATGGCAAAGAGAACAAGGGTATATTTGATATACAGATTATTGATGTATATTTTACTAGTGTTCATAGCAACCCCTCGGTATTTGATACTGGTTCAGTTGCTAAGAGTAGTAACTCGAAACGGGAGTTGCAGAATGAACAGAAACTAGTTGAAGGGGAAGTGACGATGAGTGTTGGAAGTAGTTCCAAGATTGATATGATCATCATCGCACACTCCCTATACTTTCGGGATTAGTGTTGAACCTAAATAAATGTTATTTGGCGTTTGCGTTGAGCATGGATATGATTTGATCATGTTTATTGCAATACGGTTATTCATGTAAGTAAGAGAATAAATTGTTGTTCTGTTTACATGGATAAAACCTTACATGGTTACACACCCAATGAAAATGGTTCATTGGATCTCGATCATAGTGATACACATATTCATAATATTGAAACCAAAAGATGCAAAGTTAATAATGATAGTGCAACTTATTTGTGGCACTGCCGTTTAGGTCATATTGGTGTAAAGCGCATGAAGAAAACTCCATGCTGATGGACTTTGGAATCACTTGATTATGAATCACTTGATGCTTACGAACCATGCCTTATGGGCAAGATGACTAAAGACTCGTTCTCCGGAACAATGGAGCGAGCAAATGACTTATTGGAAATAATACATACTTGATGTATGCGGTCCGATGAGTGTTAAAGCTCACGGCAAGTATCGTTATTTTCTGACCTTCACAAGATGATTTGAGCAGATATGAGTATATCTACTTAATGAAGCACAAGTCTGAAACATTTGAAAAGTTCAAATAATTTCAGAGTGAAGTGGAGAATCATCGTAATAAGAAAATAAAGTTTCTACGATCTGATCGTGGAGGAGAATATTTGAGTTACGAGTTTGGTTTACATTTGAAACAATGTGGAATAGTTTCACAACTCACGCCACCCGGAACACCACAGAGAAATGGTGTATCCGAACGTCGTAATCGTACTTTACTGGATATGGTGCGATCTATGATGTCTATTTCCGATTTACCGCTATCGTTTTGGGGTTATGCTTTAGAGACGGCCGCATTCACGTTGTATAGGACACCGTCAAAATCCGTTGAGATGACGCCTTATGAACTGTGGTTTGGTAAGAAACCAAAGTTGTCGTTTCTTAAAGTTTGGGGCTGCGATGCTTATGTAAAGAAACTTCAACCAGATAAGCTCGAACCCAAATCGGAAAAATGTGTCTTCATAGGATACCCAAAGGAGACTGTTGGGTACACCTTCTATCACAGATCTGAAGGCAAGATTTTCGTTGCTAAATTCGGATCCTTTCTAGAGAAGGAGTTTCTCTCGAAAGAAGTGAGTGGGAGGAAAGTAGAACTTGATGAGATAACTGTATCTACTCCCTTATTGGAAAATAGTTCATCACAAGAAATGGTTCCTGTGACAACTACACCAATTAGTGAAGAAACTAATGATGATGATCATGAAGCTTCAGATCAAGTTACTATTGAACCTCGTGGGTCAACCAGAGTAAGATACGCACTGAGTGGTACGGTAATCCTATTCTGGAAGTCATGTTACTTGACCATGGCGAACCTACGAACTATGAAGAAGCGATGGTGAGCCCATATTCCGCAAAATGGCTAGAAGCCATGAAATCTGAGATGGGATCCATGTATGAGAACAAAGTATGGACTTTGGTTGACTTGCCCGATGATCGGCAAGCCATTGAAAATAAATGGATCTTTAAGAAGAAGACTGACGCCGATGGTAATGTAACTGTCTACAAAGCTCGACTTGTTGCAAAAGGTTTTCGACAAGTTCAAGGTGTTGACTACAATGAGATTTTCTCAACTGTAGCGATGCTTAAGTCTGTCCGAATCATGTTAGCAATTGCCACATTTTATGAAATCTGTCAAATGGATGTCAAAACTACATTCCTTAATGGTTTTCTTAAAGAAGAGTTGTATATGATGCAACCAGAAGGTTTTGTCAATCCTAAAGGTGCTAACAAAATGTGTAAGCTCCAGCGATCCATCAATGGACTGGTGCAAGCATCTCGGAGTTGGAATATACGCTTTGATGAGTTGATCAAAGCGTATGGTATTATACAGACTTTTGGAGAAGCCTGTATTTACAAGAAAGTGAGTGGAGCACTACAGCATTTCTGACAAGTATATGTGAATGACATATTGTTGATCGGAAATAATGTAGAATTATTCTGCAAAGCATAAAGGAGTGTTTGAAAAGAGTTTTTTCAAAGAAAGACCTCGGTGAAGCTGCTTACATATTGAGCATCAAGATCTATAGAGATAGATCAAGACGCTTGATAAGTTTTTCAATGAATGCATACCTTGTCAATATTTTGAAGTAGTTCAAAATGGAACAGTCAAAGAAAAGTTCTTGCCTGTGTTGCAAAGGTGTGAAATTGAGTGAGACTCAAATCCCGACCACGGCAGAAAATAGAAAAGAGAATGAAAGTCATTCCCCATGCCTCAGTCATAGGTTCTATAAAGTATGCTATGCTATGTACCAGACCTATTATATACCTTGCTCTGAATTTGGCAAGGGAATACAATAGTGATCTAGGAGTAGATCATTTGGACATTGGTCAAGAACATCCTTAGTGAGGACTAAGGAAATATTTCTCGATTATGGAGGTGATAAAAGAGCCCGTCGTAAAGAGTAACATCGATGCAAGCTTTTACACTGATCCAGATGACTCTAAGTCTCAATCTGGATACATATTGTAAGTGGGAGCAATTAGCTAGAGTAGCCCCGTGCAGAGCATTGTAGACATAGAATATTTGCAAAATACATACGGCTCTGAATGTGACAGACCGTTGACTAAGCTTCTCTCACGAGCAAAACATGATCATACCTTAGTACTCTTTGGGTGTTAATCACATAGCAATGTGAACTAGATTATTGACTCTAGTAAACCCTTTGGGTGTTGGTCACATGACGATGTGAACTATGGGTATTAATCACATACGATGTGAATATTAGTGTTGAATCACATGATGATGTGAACTAGATTATTGACTCTAGTGCAAGTGGGAGATGAAGGAAATATGCCCTAGAGGCAATAATAAAGTTATTATTTATTTCCTTATTTCATGATAAATGTTTATTATTCATGCTAGAATTGTATTAACCGGAAACATAATACATGTGTGAATATATAGACAAACAGATGTCACTAGTATGCCTCTACTTGACTAGCTTGTTAATCAAAGATGGTTATGTTTCCTAACCATGAACAAGGAGTTGTTATTTGATTAACAAGGTCACATCATTAGTTGAATGATCTGATTGACATGACCCATTCCGTTAGCTTAACAGTTGATCGTTTAGTATGTTAATGCTTTCTTCATGACCCATACATGTTCCTGTAACTATGAGATTATGCAACTCCGTTTACGGAGGAACACTTTGGTACTACCAAACGTCACAACGAATCGGGTGATTATAAAGGAGTACTACAGGTGTCTCCAAAGGTACTTGTTGGGTTGGCGTATTTCGAGATTAGGTTTTGTCACTCCGATTGTCGGAGAGGTATCTCCAGAGCCTTCTCGGTAATGCACATCACTTAAGCCTTGCAAGCATTACAACTAATGAGTTAGTTGTGAAGATGATGTATTACGGAACGAGTAAAGAGACTTACCGTAACGAGATTGAACTAGGTATTGGATACCGACGATCGAATCTCGGGTAAGTAACATACCGATGACAAAGGAACAACGTATGTCGTTATGCGGTTTGACCGATAAAGATCTTCGTAGAATATGTAGGAACCAATATGGGCATCCAGGTTCCGCTATTGGTTATTGACCGAGAATGGTTCTAGGTCATGTCTACATAGTTCTCGAACCCGTAGGGTCCGCACGCTTAACGCTTCGATGACAGTTCATAATGAGTTTATAAGTATTGATGCACGAAGGTTGTTCGAGTCCCGGATGTGATCACGGACATGACGAGGAGTCTCAAATGGTCGAGACATAAAGATTGATATATTGGAAGCCTACATTTGGACATCGGAAGTGTTCCGGTGAAATCGGATTTTATCGAGTACCGGAGGTTACGGAACCCCGGAAGTCCATGGGCCTTAATGGGCCATGGGAGAAGAGGAAGGGCAGGCCAAGGTGGGCTGCGCCCCCCCCCCTCTAGTCTGAATAGGACAAGGAAGGGGGCGGCGCCTTCCCTCTTCCCCTCCTCCAATCCTAGTCCAACTAGGAGAAGGGGGAGTCCTACTCCTGTGGGAGTAGGACTCCTCCTTGTGCGCCTTCCCTAGGGCCGCCACCTCCCCTTGGCTCCTTTATATACGGGGCAGGGGCACCCCAAGACACACAAGTTGATCTACGGATCTTGCCTTAGCCGTGTGCGGTGCCCCTTCCACTATATTCCACTTCGGTCATATCGTCATGGAGCTTAGGAGAAGCCCTGCGCCGGAGAAGTCATATCGTCATGAGCTTAGGCGAAGCCCTGCGTCGGTGGAGCATCAACATCGTCCCACGCCGTCGTCTTGACGGAACTCATCCCGACACTTTGCTGGATCGGAGTCCGGGATCGCCATCGAGCTGAACGTGTGCGTAACTCGGAGGTGCCGTCGTTCGGTGCTTGGATCGGTCGGATCGTGGAGACGTCGACTACATCAACCGCGTTGTCATAACGCTTCGCTTTCGGTCTCACGAGGGTTCGTGGACGGACACTCTCCCTCTCGTTGCTATGCCATCACCATGGTCTTGCGTGATCGTAGGAAATTTTTGAAATTACTCGTTCCCCAACACCTTCTTCTTCTTCCTTGGCCTCCCCCTAGATGGGAGGAGAGTTCCCCTCGGTCCATGGTCTCCATGGCGGCGGAGGCGGGGAGCCCTCCGAGATTGGATCTCCTCTATGTTCTCTTCTGTTTTGTGTTCCCTAGATCTGGGCGAAAACCGTTTCTTATATTCCTGGAGATCCGTAACTCCGATTGCGCTGAGATTTTAACACAATTTTTTCCGGATATAAGCTTTCTTGTGCCCGAAGCAGAGCCCCAACTAACGCACGAGGTGGGCACAACCCACCACGCCACGCCTGGCTCCTTTGGCGCGCTCTGGTGGGTTGTGCCCACCACGGGCCTCCGTTTGCGGTGATTCCTACTCCCCAAAATCACATATATTCCAAAATAATTCTCCGTGAAATTTTATTGCATTTGTACTTCGTTTGATATGGATACTCTACGATACAAAAAACATGCATGAACTAGCACTGAGCATTGAATCAATAGGTTAGTCCAATAAATCATATAAATTGTTGCCAAAAATATGTGAAAGTTGTATAATATTGGCATGAAACAATAAAAAATTATAGATACGACGGAGACGTATCAGCATCCCCAAGCTTAATTCATGCTCGTCCTCGAGCAGGTAAATGATAAAAAAGATAATTTTTGATGTGGAATGCTACCTAGCATAAACTTGATCATATATCTAATCATGGCATGAATATTAAGACATAAGTGATTCAAAGAAATAGTCTATAATCTGATATAAACACATCAAGACTCAGGCATCCCAACAAATAATCATGTCTTTCAAAATATCAACGCTAAAGAAAGCTATCCTACAAAATCATATAGTCTTGTCATGCTCTGTCTTCTCAACACAAAGTAGTTATCACGCATAGCCCGATGACAAGCCGAGCAATTGGTTCATACTTTTAACGCGCTTCAGCTTTTTTCAACTCTCACGCAATACATGAGCGCAAGCCATGGATATAGCACTACGGTGGAATAGAGTATGATGATAGGGGTAAATATAAAGAAGACAAAAAGTAGAAACTCTCACACCGACGCGGCTAACTAACGGGCTATGGAGATGCCCATCAATTGATATCAACGTGAGGAGTAGGGATTGTCATGCAACGAATGCACTAAGAGCTATAAGTGTATGAAATCTCAATATGAAACTAAGTGGGTGTGCATCTAGTCCTATAATGAAAAATTCCCATTAGTATATGGAAGTGACAAAATAGGAGACTCTCCATATGAAAAACATGGTGCTACTTTGAAGCACAAGTGTGGTAAAGGATACTAACAATGCCCCTTCTCTCTTTGTTTATTTATTTTTTCCTTTTTCCTTTTTATTTCTTTTTTTCATTTTCATTTTTCATTTTTTCTTTATATATATTTTCTCTCTCATTGTCCGGAGTCTCATCCCGACTTGTGGGGGAATCATAGTCTCCATCATCCTTTCCTCACTGGGGCACTGCTCTAAAAATGAATAATGATGATCATCACACTTATATTTACTTATAACTCAAAAGAAATAAAAATTACAACCCGATACCTATGAAAAAATAAGACTCTATATGAATGCCTCTGGAAATGTACCAGGATGTGCAATGATATAGCGTAACATGTATGAAAATGATGAGCGATGGCTGAGCCACAAATACTATGTCAGCTATATGATCATGAAAAGCAATATGAAAATGAATGCTCAAGTCATCAAATGGAAGCGGTGGAAGTTGCATGGCAATATATTTCGGAATGGCCATGGAAAAGCCATAATAGGTAGGTATGGTGGCTGTTTTGAGAAAGATATAATAAGGTTTATGTGTGATAGAGTGTATCATATCAAGGGGTTTGGATGCACCTGCGAAGTTTGCACCACGTCTCGATGTGAGAAAGGGCAATGCACGGTACCGTAGAGGCTAGCAAATTGCGGAAAGGTAAGAGTGCGTATAATCCATGGACTCACATTAGTCATAAATAACTCATATACTTATTGCAAAAGTTTATTAGCCCTCGAAGCAAATTACTACTACGCATGCCCCTAGGGGGATAGATTGGTAGGAATAGACCATCGCTCGTCCCCGACCGCCACTCATAAGGAATAAAATCAATAATAAATCATGCTCCAACATCATAGCATAACGAGAGACTATACGTGCTTGCTTCAGGAATCACAAACCTTAACACCAATATTCTTACTAACCACAACCGTTTATTAGTACCTCCCACATACTCCATCTCTATATCGCAAAACTATTGTAAGGAATCAAACATATCATATTCAGTGATCCATAAGTTTTATGTAGGATTTTATGACTAACCATGAAATTGACCAATTCCTTTTGACTCTCTAAATAGATCTAAGTGAAGCATGAGAGTTTAATTATTTCTACAAAAGACCGTGCTCTAACAAATATAAGTGAAGCAAAAGAGCATTCTTCAAACAACAGTTTTCTATGTGAAGACAAACAGGCAATCCAAACTTCAAATGATATAAGTGAAGCACATGAAGCATTCTATAAAGCCAGACTCAAAATATGTAAGTGAAGTGCAATGAGAAATCTATAAATCAATCATGGACTATCTCATACTAGCATGGTGCATAAAAGAAAAAGGGAAAAACTAAATGCAAAAGACGCTCCAAGATTTGCACATATCACATGAACGAAACGAAACCAAGAACATATGATACTTATTGAAGAAAGATGGGATGCCTTCCGGGGCATCCCCAAGCTTAGACGCTTGATTCTCCTTGAATATCTAATTGGGGTGCCTTGGGAATCCCCAAGCTTGAGCTCTTGCCTCTCCTTCTCCTCATATCGAGACCTCCTCGATCTTTGATAACTTCATCCACACAAAACTCAACAGGAAGTTCAGTAAGATCCGTTAGTATAATAAAGAAAATCACTAACTAATTACAGTTGCAAACCAATTCATATTTTGTTTTTGCATTGTAGCTACTGTAATATAACTTTTCCATGGCTTATACCGCCAATAAAAATCGATAGTTTCATCAAAACAAGCAAAACAATGCATCAAAAACAGAATCTGTCTTAAACAGGACATTCTGTAGTAATGTGAACATTCACCATACTTCAGTTACTCCAACAATTCCGAAAAAGTTAGGAGAAATAAAAAATTGTATAGAAAGACAGTGAAAAGGTTTGAGAACCATTTGACGCTCCAGCTTCCACGGTGCTCATCCTTCTCAGTTTCACTTTTCTTTTGTGAGTTTTAAGTTCCCTATATATTTTTTATTTGTAAACTTTATAAAAGCACTCAACAAAAATAATCGACTCTCTAAAACTTCCGGTTGTCTCCTGGCGGTGCTTTTTGAAAGCCATTAAGCTAGGCATAAAGTGCTCAAGTAATGAATCCACCGGATCCCAAGGTATATCAAAGCCAATTTTAATTAACAATGATTTTGCATTTAATAGTGAGAACAAATCAACATATCAAGGAATGACGAAGTCTAACTCTCTTGTTATGCATCGACATGTCATACAAGAACAATTCATGCACATCAAGTAAAGGCCAATACATAGCATAAGCAGTTTCTTGCAATTTTACCGTGTTGGAAACATAGAGAGGTGGAGATATAGTTCCTTTCTCATAATAATTGCAAGTAGGAGAAGCAAGCACATGCATATTATATTCATCAAAATCATCATTTGCAACAGTAAAAGGCAACCCATCAATATAATCCTTAACAAGAGCAAACTCCTCCGATATAGTGTAGTTGACAGAATTCAAAAAGATAATAGAACTATCATGTGTGGGTGCAATAGCAAAAATTTCATTCTTAATATAAGGAACTATAGAAAGTTCATTTCCATTAGCATAATTCATATTGGCATCTTGGCCACAAGCATAGCAAGCATCAAGTTCATCAAAAAGGGATATTCGAAATGAATCAACGAGATCATAGAAATTATCATAGCATTCATCCCTCGGTAAGAACGAATGGAAACTAATGTATGAGTTAAAGAGTTACTCTCATTAGAAGGTGGGCATGGGTGATCAATCCACTCTTCCTCCTTTTGTTCTTCGCTCTCCTCATCATCTTTCTCATCCAATGAGTTCACAGTTTCATCAATTCCTTCTTCCATAGACTCCTGCAAAATATTAGTCTCTTCTTGGACAATGGAGACTCTCTCAATAAATTCATCAATATCGGAATTGAATTTATAATTATCATAGCAATATTTAAGGATGGAAAAAGTTTCAGTCTATAAACATCATCATCAAAAGCTTCATACTTTTCAAACAAAGATTCAATTTCATAAGCACCCTTAAAAGCAACAAATTCTTCTATTTGTTCCACATCATAGTAATCATATATACCTCTAGCATAAGAAGCCAAGGTTTCATTATCATTAAATTCACATGAAAAGGGAAGGTGTGGAACCTCAATCTTAGAGCAACAAGTATAATCATATATCTCAAGCATAGATTCCAAGCATACCAATGCAACATATAAATTTGATCCCATAAAAGTTTCCCTTTTTGCGTCAACCGATAATCCCTAAAGTATTCATGTTGATCCAACGTTACTCCCATTATCATGTTGAATGGGGTTTTCTCAGGATTATCAAAGTAGTGCATAATATTTTTCACATAACGAGCATCGAGGGTTTTAGGAGGTTCCCCATCTCCATGAGTAGCAAGTACCACTAATTTTTTTGGTGTTTCGTGTTCCATATCCATAACTAAAGACAGAGAACAACTTAGAGCAGGAAATAAAAACTACTTAGTGATAATGCAAACAAGCACACACGAGAATATTCACCCCCACGCTATTGCTCCCCGGCAGTGGCGCCAGAAAAAGGTCTTGATAACCCACAAGTATAGGGGATCAATTGTAGCCACTTTCGATAAGTAAGAGTATCGAAACCAATGAGGAGCTACAGGTAGAACAAATATTCCCTCAAGTTCTATCGACCATCGATACAACTCTATGCACACTTGACGTTCGCTTTACCTAGAACAAGTATGAAACTAGAAGTACTTTGTAGGTGTGATAGGATAGGTTTGCAAGATAATAAAGAGCACGTATATAAAATCTAGGGGCTGTTTAGATAAAGACACAACTAAGTTAGTTTTAGTAGAGAGTTTTTGTCAACAAGAAAATTATTTGTCCATAGGCAATCGATAACAAGTATCAGTAATCATTCTTGTAATTTTATATGAGGGAGAGGCATGAGTTAACATACTTTCTCTACTTGGATCATATGCACTTATGGTTGGAACTCTAGCAAGCATTCTCAACTACTAAAGATCATTAAGGTCGTGAAACCCAACCATAGCATTAAGTATCAAGTCCTCTTTACTCCCATACGTCATACCCCGGTTACTCAGGTTTAAGTTTCTGTCACTCTCGCAACCCACCATAAGAGAACCATGAACATATTGCAACACCCTACAGTGGGGGCTCCTCACATTTGCGCGAGACGGAGGGTACCGTAGGACAACACCATAAATAAAATATACAATCATACCAACCAATATCACGATTAACCCATAGGTCAAAACAGTTCTACTCAAACATCATAGGATAACCATAGATCATTGGGAAATAATATGTGGAGTTGAGCACCATGTTTAAGTAGAGATTACTGCGGGGAGAAGGTGTGTTACACCACTGCAAATAGGGGGAGAGAGTTGGTGTTGATGGTAGCAAGATTGTTGATGTAGATCGCCGTCCCAATCGTTGCCTCGGCGGCACTCCGGCGCCACGTGGAGAGAGGGGGAGAGACCCCCCTCCTTCTTCTTCTTCCTTGGCCTCCCCCATAGATGGGAGGAGAGTGCCCCCTCCGTTCCATGGTCTCCATGGCGGCGGAGGGGCAGGAGCCCCTCCGAGATTGGATCTCCCTCTATGTTCTCTTCTGTTTCGCGTTCCCCAGATCTGGCCGAAAACCGTTTCTTATATTCCCGGAGATCCGTAACTCCGATTGCACTGAGATTTTAACACGATTTTTTCCGGATATAAGCTTCCTTGCGCCCGAAGTAGAGCCCCAACCGATGTACGAGGTGGGCACAACCCACCACGCCACGCCTGGCTCCTCTGGCGTGCCCGGTGGGTTGTGCCCACCACGGGCCTCCATTTGCGGTGATTCCAACTTCCAAAAATCACATATATTCCAAAATAATTATCCATGAAATTTTATTGCATTTGGACTTCGTTTGATATGGATACTCTGCGATACAAAAAACATGCAGAAAACAGGAACTGGCACTGGGCACTGGATCAATAGGTTAGTCCAATAAATCATACAAATTGTTGCCAAAAACATGTGAAAGTTGTATAATATTGGCATGAAACAATAAAAAATTATAGATATGACAGAGACGTATCACGTGGCCGCCGGTGTCGGTCGGCTGGCCCGGTGGGGTATGCTGATGCATCCCAAACTGCGCGGCCACGCGGTGTGGCAAGTTCCACTCAACGGCGTACACACAGATCATGGGCACGATGCACCGCCAAAGACCACTGTCCGCATCACATATCACGTTCAGATCGAAGTCCCACTCTCGGTCATGATACGGCCACCAGTTTGCCTATTGCATATACATTGGTAAGTTCCCACTCTCGGTCAAAAGTGGAATCAAAGAGAAAGGTGGTGAGCGAGTTCCTATACCCGCGTAGTCGTCAAAGCGTCCATCTCATTGGTGTAGGTCTTGTATGAAGATTTATTTAGGCCCGTGTAGAGTTTGACAACGTCCCACTCGTAAGCTACGGCGGGGTGTCGAGTAGCGTCGTCGTCTTCGCTATAGGCACACCATGGGCGTCTTTGTAGCTTCTCCGGACGCCCCACCAACAGCCGCTCCCACATCGAAATGCAAAGGGCCCAGACAAAGCCACCCATATTGTACTTGTCTCCCGTCCTCTGGGTTGCGTCGTCAAGCTGCAAAACATCAAATGAGGATCAGATATAACAAAATGTCATGGACATACTTTTGTAGGTAGGCAATGAGATACTCTCTTACCGAATGGTATAGGTAGGCGAGAGATGCGGTCCCCAACTGTACCCTGCATCCCAGTCGGCTAGGAAGAACAGATACGACCAGTTGGCAGAGTTCCCAGAGCTGTCTGGAAACACGACGTCCGTGAGAAGATACCACAGGTAGGCCCTCACGGACCACTCCACAGTCGCCTCATCGGCGTCTTCTTCGGGGCATGTCTTCCGGTGTTTCGAGAGACAGGGCAACGATACACTGGATGTACGGTTACCCTTAGCACCGGGGCAGTCGCCGATGAGGGTGGTAACCCTCTGCTGCCAGTTGGTCCTCTCCACTCGCCCGGTGAGTGCTTGACCATCGATCAGCATGGCAGTAATCATCCCCCAATCCTCGAGGGTCACCGTCATCTCCCCGCATGGGAGATGGAAATAATGGGTCTCCAGTCGCCACCGGTTAATCAAATCTGTCGAGCTGCGTGGACAAGTGTTGGCAGTTGGCGCTGAACTGCAACACAAAACCCAACAACGGGCTCTCTTGAAGTACGGCGTGTAGCGCCGTCGTAGTCCATATTCAAGGCAACCCGTGACCCCTCATGCGCAGATGATGGAGCATTTGTCAAAAACTGGACGGCAAAAGTTAGGAACTTATTTTCATCAATCTGAAAACTTTGATCAATATTTCCTTCATATTACTTACCACACCGTTCTCTATGAAACGGGCATGATGACCCTTGTCGAATGCATAGTCAAGCATGGAGTACCGTGGGCCGATGTTGTCCGCAAGAGGTGCCCGCCTTAATAAAATTTCATAAACAAAAGCATCATAAGCATAAGCATACATAAACAAAAAAATGAAATATCTTGGTTACATGAACTAGGGTTCATCTTAAGCATATTCCTCCAACAACATCTACTACACATGATGGATCACATCATATCAACTTGCATCATATCAAAATAAAATCCTCCAACATGCATCATATCATCATTTTTTAACAATTTTTTTTGAAATAGAGTTCATCTTGAATGTATTTTCTCCAAACAACATCTTCATATCATCATATCAACATGCATCATAAAACAAAACAAGTCCTCCCACATACATTACATCATAATTTTTTAACAAAAAAAATTATGAACTAGGGTTCATCTTGACACTAACATATGAACTGTTGATTAGATTTCATAGACAATACCACTAGTTACTAAAGAACTAAGAACTAGAACTACAATCAAGCTAAAACAATCTAGGTGAATAAAATATCAATCTAAGTTCAAAAGATGAGGATTTCAAGCAAATAATGCGTCGAATCGGAAGCAAGTTTACAAAAACTATTTGGACGGATCGGAGGAGCTTATGTTTCTCTCTTCGAGGCCATCTTGATCCGCAAAAACGATGAAGAAACAGTGAAGATCCAAGAGGAGAGTGGAGGAGATGATAGAGGGAGAGAGGGGCGAGGGGGAAAGGAAGAACTGCCTGCTGGGGGAGGGGGAGGGGTGGTGAGATGGGCAGGGGCGGGGGGTCGGGCGGAATAACTGCTCGCACCCTACCGCCAGGGACTGTGGTGGTAGGGTGCGACGGAGGGGGACGGCGGCTGTCTCTGCTAGTTGACGTGGATAAGTACCTTACCGCCAGGGACCCTGGCGGTAGGATGTCTAACCCTACCGCCAGCACCGCTGGCGGTAAGAAAAAAGGTAAAATCCCAAAATTATTTCCAACCGGGGTCAGATCCTGAATTGGTATGCGAAAATGGTGAAAACACGAAATTCGGCCACCGGGTGCATGCGTCAAATGTGTATGCCATGTTACCTATGTGCGTGCTAACGTTCTCCCTCGAACAACGTTGCAAACTTGTTCCACATCCCTTGGTGGTAATCATTATAGCTACAATAGAAGGCTCTCATGTTGCATCGAATATATTTGGGTGGGAACGTGCACATGGAAAATTTTGATACCCCTTCTATAAAGAAATATAGGAGCATTTAAATTCTTTATAGAGGGAATACGTGTCAAATACTGTACGGTCCGGTAGAAAGCAACTACCTAGCTTTAGCGACATCCGTTACTGCGACGCTGTTGCGGTTGATGGTCAATTGGTCAGTAGGCAAAGGCATGTACATCAGCTTCAGCTTTGAGTCGGAGAATATATGTCGAGGGACCGATTCAACGGGGATGACCGTGCCGGTCTCCCAGCGAGAGAGCTACTTCTCCTGTGAGCTCCCAAACGAGGGAAGCGAGGCATGCGGAACCAGAATGGTTCCCAACATGCGCGAGCTCCCCATATCATTGTAAACTTGTAGACTAATCAATACCAAATCACAAGTATGTTTAGGACCATCAAAAGCTACGGTAGCAGTACTCTTCTCCCGGTCTCTCCATGGAGTGCGTATACATATAAACGGTGTGATCAATCACTAGATGAACAACTCCCCTATGCTATTATGTGCATACGATGTGATCATCCTAGATCGTTTATACCATTGATGATTGATTGATGGAAGCAGGGGCGGAGCCAGGATTTAGACATGAGGGGGGCGAAAATCTAATGCTCATAAAAGTCATGGAACATCACAATATATTAAGTCTCATGATGGCGCTGATAAGATATTCTTTAAAACTACAAAAGAATGTTACATGTCTATAAATTTAAATTGTGCTCTACGACAGCCCCGAGCATTGAACAAGTTGATAATATGAATTGGCTATTTTCCTTATATTACCAATATATATATATAGACAAACATCCAACTAGAAATGGGCAAGTTGGTACTCTAATTGAACCCACTCTTGACTAGAAAAGACTACAGGATAATAAAAAAATCCACCAGTGTGCATATGGTAGACACGTCAAATAACTCATATCATGTATCCAAAAATACCCAAATTGTCAAAAAGCTCTATTTTAAATAAAATGCTAATTAATCAGACTAAGATCAGAATTCATGAAAAAATGTACTAATAATTAATAGCTACAGGTGCGTAGTGGTACCTGCTGCCAATATATTCAATCTTGATGACCTCGCTAGCGGCCTCAAGCTGTATTTATATGATCTGATCCGCCTCCATCTAGTTGTATGCGGACAGCGAACTGTAGTGTAGAATGGTGGATGGAGTTGTCGTCGAGGCGACCAGTGGATGGCCGGAGCGGCAATGATAAACGCCCTAGCAGGACACCCGCGGCGGCGGGTGGCACTAGGGGCGGCCGGCGCAGCGGCGAACGCCCTAGGTCGTCCAGAGAATACGCGTGTAGATCAATTGATCAGATCGATCACATTGACCCCTCCAAAAAAAAAACCGATCACATTGTCCAGACTACAGAGTGAAAACAATAGCCAGCCACGACCGTATATGTATGGGCTATTGTTGGGCTTGGTCGTTTATATTTACTGTAGCTGGTTCAATGATTATAATTTTATATGGGCTAATGATGCAATTAGCTGCAGCCATTAGCGATGTACAGTACATATAGGCTACTAAAAACTGTTGAGGGGGGCGAGCGATTGGCAGGGGTCTAGCCCCTGCTCGCCCCCCCTTGTCTCCGCCCCTGGATGGAAGTAGCGCCTGATGCTATCAATATAGTGGTAATAACGTACCTGACCAGAACCAGGAGACTACGCTGCCGCATCCGAGTTGAGGCCAAAGTACTGCTCGGCAGGCACGAGTGCGTTCACGTCAGGCATGGCTGCAGAGGACGTGGGAGTCATTGACAGATTGCCTTGTTGCGGCGATGGTCGATTCGTCGATGTGCTGAGGTGCTGGAGTGGGTCGGCGGCGTCCTCGGCGTGACGGCACGAGGCAACAAGGGGAGGAGTTGCATGGTGTCTAGATCGATGCGTCTGTGTGCGAGGGTTGTCGCTGAAGGAGGTGACGGCTTTGCTGAGGCGAGCCTATTTTCTGCAAAAGCGTGTTGGTTCTGATATTTTTATACATGTCTATATCTGGAGTCTTATGTCCAATCAGATTAAGAGTTCTAGAGTCTTATTTTTATACATGTCTATACCTAGAGTCTTATGCCTAACTCCCATTTGTCTCATAAAGACAAAAACGACTTTAGAAATGGGCTTATATTTTATGTACCTACGAGAGTCATCCTCGCTACTTATTTATCTTAACATGCAAATATGCTACCTCATGATAAAATTATGGATGCCATAAGGCCCGTCTCGACATGCAATCATGCATGAAAAAAGACCCATCACAACATTCAACTATCCATGGGAAAATGTTTTCCATTCAATTATTCTACTTATATTGAATAAATATTTTACAACTATACATAATCAAATATAATATGTCATATGTATATTAGTTTTGGTTCTCATGTTATCAATCCTAATTTTCACTAGCCAATTCCCACGGCAAAGCGCGGGATAATCTCTAGTAACTCGTCGTACACAAGAACATAAAACAACCATACAATTTATTTTTTTAAACTACACACAGGTCTTTCTTCCTTTTTAAATGTTGAGATTTGGAGATATTCGGATTTGAGTTCTAGGGATTTGACAGAAAGAACATGGGGAAAAACTCCAGGACCTTCTGCTCTGTTCGAGCAAGCCCTCTTCTCTTATTATTGTGATTCTTACACTTTAGTCCTCTAGGACTTACATATTGACTGAGCTACATACAACTCGACACTCCCCCTCAAGATGGGGTGAATGCATCATACAACCCCATCTTGCTACAGAAGGTAGAAAATAATCTATCAGTCAAACCCTTCGTGAGTATATCTGCTAATTGATTTGATGAATTTACATACGACATGTAGATAATCCCGAGATCCAGCTTCTCCTTAATGAAGTGACGGTCTATCTCAATGTGCTTTGTTCGATCATGTTGCACAGGATTGTTATCAATATCGAGGGCCGCCTTATTATCACAGTACAACATCAATGGTTTTGATTGGAATAGGCCTAGTTCCATCAACATAATCCGTAGCCATAGTACTTCACAGAAACCATGTGCCATGGATCTGAATTCCATTTCAGCTGTAGATCGTGCTACAACACTTTGCTTCTTACTACGCCATGTAACAAGGTTACCTCCAACAAATGTGCAATAGCCCGATGTCGATCTCCGGTGGTCCATGGAACCGGCCCAATCCGCGTCAGTGTAGCACTCTACTTGCAAATGGCCATGTGATGTGTATAATAATCCTCGACCAGGACAACCCTTGAGGTATCGAATTATTCGAACAACATCATCCATATGATGAGTTCGAGGATCATGCATGAACTGACTTACAACACTTACAGCAAAAGCAATATCTGGACGGGTGTGAGATAGATAAATTAACCGCCCAACAAGTCTTTGATAGCGCTCTCGATCAACAGGCCCTCCATCTCCATCATGAAGACGATGATTTTGCTCAATTGGGGTAGGAGCCGGGCGACACCCAGACAATCCGGTCTCTGAGAGCAAATCTAAGACATATTTTCTTTGAGAGAGATAAATTCCCTTTGAGCTACGAGAGACTTCAATCCCAAGAAAGTATCGAAGTAGCCCCAAGTCTTTGACCTCAAACTCTCGTGCCAATTGGAATTTTAACCGAGCAATCTCTTCAGAGTCATCCCCGTGATAACAATATCATACACACAAACTATTAAAATATCAACATTCCTTGCATTATGTTTATAGAACAAAGTGTGATCCGCATTGCTTTGGTTATAACCCATTCAGAGAATTGCTCGCCGAAAATGATCAAACCAAGTGCGCAGGGATTGCTTCAAGCCATACAAGGATCGATTTAAGCGTAGGACTTTACCTTTAGTTTGAGCAGTGCTAAAACCAGGTGGAATTTGCGTATATATTTCCTCTTGAAGATCACCATGCAAGAATGCATTCTTCACATCTAGTTGGAATAAGTCCCACCAAAGGTTTGCTGCACATGCTATTAGAGTTCTTACCGAGTTCATTTTTGCAACCGGTGTGAATGTCTCATCATAGTCAATCCCATATGTTTGGGTATATCCCTTCGCTACTAGCCGAGCTTTGTACCGTTCCACTTTACCGTCAGGATTTTGCTTGACCGTGTACACCCACTTACAACCCGTAGGCTCTTTACTCATTGGCATCGTCACAAGCTCCCAAGTTCTATTTTTCTCCAAAGCTTTAATTTCCTCGATCATTGTTGTTTTCCACTTAGTGTCCTGCATGGCTTCTCTCCAGTCTTTGGGTAAGGATATAGAGTCAAGGGAAGCAATAAAACTTTTCAACAAAGGATTACAATTATCATAGGAGATGAACTTGGCGATGTCATGTTTGTGGCCAACATAATCCTTCAGACGTGGTGGTGTAACTGGACGTCTAACAGGCTTACGTAGAGAAATGGGAATATCATGAACAATAGGAAGGTTTGGTATAATCACTACAAAAAAAATACACTTCCGTGACGATACGTGTTTGTCACAGTAGGTTGCGTTTTTTGTCATGCATGTACATCCATGACGATTTTATGACAGAATCAAGATAGTCATAAGCGTCTTTGTCGTAGAAGTGTTCCATGACATTACCCAAATTATCATCACGAAGTGTCCACTTCCATGATGATAAATCGCGTCACAAAAGTGCTTTCGTCAAGGGTGACCGACACGTGGCATTCACCGTAATGTAACGCCGTTAAGCTATTGGGTCGGGTTTTGGATCCGATAACTGTTAACAACCCCGCCAATGGGGATTTTCACGTGTAAAAGCATCATTGGTGGAGGAGACACGTGTCGGTCGCGTTGGCACGGTGTCACTCATCCAATGGGCGAGAAGCGCCTTTGATATGTTGACACGTGGACCGCCCATCAAGTTTAAATGGGCCAGCCCAACTAAAGGCCCACAAGATTTTGCGGACCATAATGGGCCGGCCCAGCCAAAGGGCCATGAGATTTTGCAGACCATAATGGGCTGGCCCAGCTAAAGGCCCACAAGATTTTGTGGGCCATAATGGGCCGGCCCAGGTAAAGGCCCACAAGATTTTTGTGTGCCATAATGGGCCGGCCCAGGTAAAGGCCCCCAAAATTCTTGTGGATCATAATGGGCCGGCCCAGCTAAAGGCCCACGAGATTTCGCCGACATTAATGGGACGGCCCACCTGTAGGCCCACAAGATTTTGAGGACCCTAGTAGGCCGACCCATTAACTGGCTGCCATGTTTTGGGCCAAATGCCAGCCCATATTTGATTCGGTCCATTAATGGACTGCCACGTTCCGGGCCTAATAATGGCCCATATGAGATCCAGCCCGTTAAAAGCCTACCACATTCTGGGCCAAATCACGGCCCGGATCAGTCCGCCCTTTAAGAGGCTTTGGGCTCAATTATGGCCCATATCAGATTCGTCCCGTCAATTGGACGCTATGCTTTTGGGCCCACTTGCTAAAGGCCCATTTAGTAATTCGGCCTGATATTAGTTTTGGCTGTTAAGGGCCCGTTTAACATTTCAGCCCTATATTAATTCCACTGTTAAAAGCCTCATCATATAGTTGGGCCTAACTACGACCGGTTTGCATCCGGCTGCTCGCATGACCGATATCTAATTGGGCCAAACAAGGACCGAGACAATTTTGGCTTGTTAAAGCCCGTGATTTGATTCGCACAATCATGGGCGGGGTCCATTTCGGCTGCTGCTTGCCCGTGAGCCGTTCGCACGTTTGTGCCCAACCTACTTCTCGACCTACTAAAGCCCATTGATTTTTCTTGCGAAAAGAGGGCGGAGTTACTCGGCCTATTAAAGGCCGAATCTACTAGTGGGCCGTTTACTTTTGGCCTTTTAACGGACCAAGATGACGGGCCCATGATGAGGATCATACATCGTGATTGCATGACGGCCCGATTATGTATCGTAATTTTACGGTTTGGCGGTTTATCATGCGAAGACAGGATATATATACAGAAAATAACTGCAGCATCGTGAATAAGAAAAACCTAGACTATACAATAAAGAAATTACGGCATATTACATCCACTGGGCATCAAAGTTCGCCACTATGATAATAAAGCACAAGCAGACAATGATTACATACACTGGGCATCAAAGATCGCCACTAGTGCAAATAAACACGCCGACAAAATAATATACAAAACCGACATCACTTCAATAGAGTTCAAGAAAGGTTAGCCCTGCTAGTGAGCTGCAGCGCAAGCCGCTGAGCAAGATGATGAGATTGCGCTTGTTCAACACTTATATCTTCCTCACTCAAAAGATAAACAAGCGCATGATGACAGGTTTTGCACATAAAAGTATCGAGGTGACAATTCATCACATTTCTTCTTTTAATAAAGTGACACAGTTTAAAATTGCATTAACACAATATGGTATTTTTCGGTCAAGACATGGCAGGAAATGACATTGTGAAGGAGTTGGCAGCTTCATGACATCACTGGATTACAGATCAAGAACTCATAAGTGTCAATGGTTAGTGTGCTGTCAATTTATCCCATTTCAGATTGGCAAATAAAGAGACGGTTTAAATAATAGTAGAATGATATGACATTGTTCATGGTTAAGACATTGCAGAATATGACATTGTGCTGTACTGGGTAGGTTCACCACACCACTGGATTACGGATGAAGAACAGAAGCATACATGCAGTGCAAAAGAAGATCACTTTCTCTGTATAGTTTAATTTACATGGTATGAAGAAGGAACTTGGTTGATACAACTAAAAACTTAAATTGAGAAGGACAAACTTTTGTTTATGAACTACATAATAAACAGCTGTTGCAGTCATGCCTAACCAAATATACACAACAAAGTTTGAAGGCTTGAGAAGGACAAACTTACATTACTGGTGAAGAAAGGCTCTATAAAGCCCTTGTCCATGCTGATGGGGGGGCAATTCAAGAAGTTTACCACAGAATCTTCTTCATAAGCATTGCCTTTATTCTACATTTTGTTAAGAGTAAATATAGATGTGATAATATACGAAAAATGGAGAATATTTAAGATAAGATGAAGAGTGATGCTACATAACCAAGAAGCTATAAATGTATGCTTGAGCGATACAGCAAAAGGCACAACCAAGAGCAATGCACAGCTAAACTTCTTCAAGACCAACCTTATGGTAAGAATAAATATAGATCGATGTGTAGAAAATGGAGGGCAAAGGAAAATAAGCTGCAGAGTGATGGTACATGAACAACTACCTGTCAATATAAGTACACTGATAAAGGACAAATGTACTTACAAGAACAATGCAGAGCTAAAAAAATTCATTGGCATTGGATATATTCTACACTAATGTAACCATTCATACAGATCAGATAATTTGGAGCGAACAATTGATAAGCAAGCTATCATGCATACTGCTGTCACATAATGAACCAGGTATGTATGCAAGTACAGTGATTCAGGACAACAGGTACTAACAAGAGCAAAGCAGCGGGCAGCATATTTGCGATATCCTGTCGTTCTTTTCAAACCGGAATTCTTCTTCGAGCAGATTTCCTACAAAAAAGATCCATAAGGTACATGCGGAAAAGTAGAAGTTCAAATTTTCATGTGATTTCATAGAGAGTACCTCATCCTAGAAATGAGACCAGTGCATAACAAGGTTTTTCCATTCAATGTCTTCTAAATTTAGCACAGGAGACTTCACCAAAAATTCGTTTATAGACTTGCCATCAAAGTGTGATTTCCTCAGGTAACACCGATACTGTTGCAATGCTTCCTTGAAAAGCACAAGCAAGCTTTGCTCGTCATGACTATCCAGATTGACCCTCGCCTAGTTACAACAATGTAATGTAAATCATTGATGTGTTCAATCAGCAGAAAACAGGAAAATAATAACCATGAATAATAGCACTTACACGCAAGTTGGCAGGAAGATGTGAAAATGGTGTTTGTCTTCACTATAATCTTCCCATGATGGGAATATATGCACGTAGTCCCTAACAATATTGAAAGCATTGTCTTTTAAACTGGGAATAAATGGAATGGGGTTCCAATCTGCAGGAATTGGCCGTCTCTGCAATTGGGATAGGTCTTCAGCCGGTGGACTTGCTGTACTTTTTGCTGGAGTGGGATTTTTCTGTGGTACGGCTGGTGCTATGGCAAATGAAATCGGTATACCTTTTGCTAGAGTGCAGGTCCTGTGTGGTGGGGCTAGTGGTGTGGCCAGTGAAGTATGGGTACAGTCTGCTGGAGTCGGTCCTACGTTTTGTGTCACTGGTTGTACAACCAATATAAGTGGGGCGCTGTCTGATTTCTCCGGCACCACCACGTTTTTCAAGGACTTTGCTGGTGCTTCTTCAGGTTCGGCAATCACCCTTTTCCTTTTTGATGTCTGATGCACAAGAATAGCATTTGAGTGGAAAAACATGGTATGATGATGATGGAATATGTATTGATAATGGATGGGCATGGCATCTCGAGTTATATGATGAGTAAACTAAGCAGATGGCGGTGCAACAAAGTAGAAGAAATGCAAGACAACATATGCAAGATACGCGCAATTAATTAAACCTTGCCAAATTAGAACAGGCACCTTGATGGGTGAACAGGACAGGCCATCTGCCTTTGACTCCTCGAGGTTTGAATAGTCATTAGGATGATATTCTGAACAAGAATCAACAGGTGGGGAGCGTATGAGTTTCATTGCATCCAGAATGGCACTCAATGCCTTAGTGCCAATTTTGTAAGTCATTGCAGTGTTCCACAATATTCTTCTAATGCGCTGATTCTGATATTCACTGTAATTGCGTATAATATCTGAGAACCAGCTCTCTTCAAGTGAAGGTGCGGTACTGTTAATATCAGTGTAACTCTCAAAGGCGACACAGCTCCCCGCATTTCCTTGCTATTCTTATAGGATTCAAGTGGGCAGGTCACTACAAATCCTATTCCTATGTTTACAAAATCCTATGAATCAAAGAGGCTCAAAGTGTCCATCACAACCGACCGTATAGACCTCTACACTTCAAATGTCCCTGCTCATCTTCAGTACAAGGAACATACTGTACTACTATCATACTCCCTCCGTTCCAAAATATAAGTCTTGGTAGAGATTTCCTCTATGGATCACATACAAATGTATCCAGATACATTTTAGAGTGTAGCTTCACTTATTTTGCTCCATATGTAGTCCATGTTGGAATCTATACAAAGACTTGTATTTAGGAACGGAGAGAGTACATATTAAAGAAGAACAGTAGAGGAACATGGTAAAGAAGAGCAAGCAGATTTTGGATAATAAAATGTTGGTTGCGCAGTGCCCACACATGATGAACCAGAGCGCATTAAGAATGCAACTCCCAGCTGTCTGTCGACCATTTCAGGCGGTTGGATGAAGATCCTACGTCTCCTAACCCTTCTTCTTCCTCGTATCTGATTCTTCCCATACAGAACACCACACGGGCCGCCGGCCGGACCACCGGCCCCCACCGCCTGTGTTCCTCCGCCACCCCCACCCCCACCCCCGCCCCAACCCCCACCCGCGTTGATTTTCCTTCGGCGAGGGCCCACAACCACCCGAGCCCCTTCGTTCGCACCGGCAAACTCCGGCGAGCTCTGAAAAATCGACTGACCCAATTTTGAAATTTAGTCTACTGTGATTTAACTAGTGTGGAATATAAAAGGGGAAAACCATAAGCATTGGGATTATAGTGTTGAGCATGCCATGGTGGATCTGAAGGTGCAAACCGGACAAAGGCAACTTTGCAACAAAGACAAGAAATCAGAGTAAAGCAGTGGCGATCTATTTTCTTGCTGCGATAAATAAGTTGAGGAGATACGAAAGAGTACCGCCTCATGTTAGCAATTGCCACATTTTATGAAATCTGGCAAATGGATGTCAAAACTACATTCCTTAATGGTTTTCTTAAAGAAGAGTTGTATATGATGCAACCAGAAGGTTTTGTCAATCCTAAAGGTGCTAACAAAATGTGTAAGCTCCAGCGATCCATCAATGGACTGGTGCAAGCATCTCGGAGTTGGAATATACGCTTTGATGAGTTGATCAAAGCGTATGGTATTATCTGAACTTTTGGAGAAGCTCAGTATTTACAAGAAAGTGAGTGGAGCACTACAGATTTCGACAAGTATATGTGAATGACATATTGTTGATCGGAAATAATGTAGAATTATTCTGCAAAGCATAAAGGAGTGTTTGAAAAGAGTTTTTTCAAAGAAAGACCTTGGTGAAGCTGCTTACATATTGAGCATCAAGATCTATAGAGATAGATCAAGACGCTTGATAAGTTTTTCAATGAATGCATACCTTGTCAATATTTTGAAGTAGTTCAAAATGGAACAGTCAAAGAAAAGTTCTTGCCTGTGTTGCAAAGGTGTGAAATTGAGTGAGACTCAAATCCCACCACGGCAGAAAATAGAAAAGAGAATGAAAGTCATTCCCCATGCCTCACCATAGGTTCTATAAAGTATGCTATGCTATGTACTGACCTATTATATACCTTGCTCTGAATTTGGCAAGGAATACAATAGTGATCTAGGAGTAGATCACTGGACATTGGTCAAGAACATCCTTAGTGAGGACTAAGGAAATATTTCTCGATTATGGAGGTGATAAAAGAGCCCGTCGTAAAGAGTAACATCGATGCAAGCTTTTTACACTGATCCGATGACTCTAAGTCTCAATCTGGATACATATTGTAAGTGGGAGCAATTAGCTAGAGTAGCCCGTGCGAGCATTGTAGACATAGAATATTTGCAAAATACATACGGCTCTGAATGTGACAGACCCGTTGACTAAGCTTCTCTCACGAGCAAAACATGATCATACCTTAGTACTCTTTGGGTGTTAATCACATAGCGATGTGAACTAGATTATTGACTCTAGTAAACCCTTTGGGTGTTGGTCACATGACGATGTGAACTATGGGTATTAATCACATACGATGTGAATATTAGTGTTGAATCACATGATGATGTGAACTAGATTATTGACTCTAGTGCAAGTGGGAGATGAAGGAAATATGCCCTAGAGGCAATAATAAAGTTATTATTTATTTCCTTATTTCATGATAAATGTTTATTATTCATGCTAGAATTGTATTAACCGGAAACATAATACATGTGTGAATATATAGACAAACAGATGTCACTAGTATGCCTCTACTTGACTAGCTTGTTAATCAAAGATGGTTATGTTTCCTAACCATGAACAAGGAGTTGTTATTTGATTAACAAGGTCACATCATTAGTTGAATGATCTCATTGACATGACCCATTCCGTTAGCTTAACAGTTGATCGCTTAGTATGTTAATGCTTTCTTCATGACCCATACATGTTCCTATAACTATGAGATTATGCAACTCCGTTTACGGAGGAACACTTTGGTACTACCAAACGTCACAACGTAATCGGGTGATTATAAAGGAGTACTACAGGTGTCTCCAAAGGTACTTGTTGGGTTGGCGATTTCGAGATTAGGTTTTGTCATCCGATTGTCGGAGAGGTATCTCCAGCCTTCTCGGTAATGCACATCACTTAAGCCTTGCAAGCATTACAACTAATGAGTTAGTTGTGAAGATGATGTATTACGGAACGAGTAAAGAGACTTACCGTAACGAGATTGAACTAGGTATTGGATACCGACGATCGAATCTCGGGTAAGTAACATACCGATGACAAAGGAACAACGATGTCGTTATGCGGTTTGACCGATAAAGATCTTCGTAGAATATGTAGGAACCAATATGGGCATCCAGGTTCCGCTATTGGTTATTGACCGAGAATGGTTCTAGTTCATGTCTACATAGTTCTCGAACCCGTAGGGTCCGCACGCTAACGCTTCGATGACAGTTCATAATGAGTTTATAAGTATTGATGCACGAAGGTTGTTCGAGTCCCGGATGTGATCACGGACATGACGAGGAGTCTCGAAATGGTCGAGACATAAAGATTGATATATTGGAAGCCTACATTTGGACATCGGAAGTGTTCCGGTGAAATCGGGATTTTACCGAGATACCGGAGGTTACCGAACCCCGGAAGTCCATGGGCCTTAATGGGCCATGGGAGAAGACGAAGGGCAGGCCAAGGTGGGCTGCGCCCCCTCCCCTCTAGTCCGAATAGGACAAGGAAGGGGGCGCCGCCTTCCTTCCCCCTCCTCCAATCCTAGTCCAACTAGGAGAAGGGGAGTCCTCTCCCTGGGAGTAGGACTCCTCCTGGTGCGCCTTCCCTAGGGCCGCCACCTCCCCTTGGCTCCTTTATATACGGGGGCAGGGGCACCCAAGACACACAAGTTGATCTCGGATCTTGCCTTAGCCGTGTGCGGTGCCCCTTCCACTATATTCCACTTCGGTCATATCGTCGCGGAGCTTAGGAGAAGCCCTGCGCCGGAGAAGTCATATCGTCGCAGAGCTTAGGCGAAGCCCTCGTCGGTGGAGCATCAACATCGCCACCACGCCGTCGTCTTGACGGAACTCATCCCGACACTTTGCTGGATCGGAGTCCGGGATCGTCATCGAGCTGAGCGTGTGCGAACTCGGAGGTGCCGTCGTTCGGTGCTTGGATCGGTCGGATCGTGGAGACGTACGACTACATCAACCGCGTTGTCATAACGCTTCCGCTTTCGGTCTACGAGGGTATGTGGACGGACACTCTCCCCTCTCGTTGCTATGCCATCACCATGGTCTTGCGTGATCGTAGGAAAATTTTTGAAATTACTACGTTCCCCAACACCTTCTTCTTCTTCCTTGGCCTCCCCCCTAGATGGGAGGAGAGTTCCCCCTCTGGTCCATGGTCTCCATGGCGGCGGAGCGGCGGGAGCCCCTCCGAGATTGGATCTCCCTCTATGTTCTCTTCTGTTTTGTGTTCCCTAGATCTGGGCGAAAACCGTTTCTTATATTCCTGGAGATCCGTAACTCCGATTGCGCTGAGATTTTAACACAATTTTTTGCGGATATAAGCTTTCTTGTGCCCGAAGCAGAGCCCCAACTAACGCACGAGGTGGGCACAACCCACCACGCCACGCCTGGCTCCTCTGGCGCGCTCTGGTGGGTTGTGCCCACCACGGGCCTCCGTTTGCGGTGATTCCTACTCCCCAAAATCACATATATTCCAAAATAATTCTCCGTGAAATTTTATTGCATTTGTACTTCATTTGATATGGATACTCTACGATACAAAAAACATGCATGAACTAGCACTGAGCATTGAATCAATAGGTTAGTCCAATAAATCATATAAATTGTTGCCAAAAATATGTGAAAGTTGTATAATATTGGCATGAAACAATAAAAAATTATAGATACGACGGAGACGTATCAGCATCCCCAAGCTTAATTCATGCTCGTCCTCGAGCAGGTAAATGATAAAAAAGATAATTTTTGATGTGGAATGCTACCTAGCATAAACTTGATCATATATCTAATGATGGCATGAATATTAAGACATAAGTGATTCAAAGAAATAGTCTATAATCTGATATAAACACATCAAGACTCAGGCATCCCAACAAATAATCATGTCTTTCAAAATATCAACGCTAAAGAAAGCTATCCCTACAAAATCATATAGTCTTGTCATGCTCTGTCTTCTCAACACAAAGTAGTTATCACGCATAGCCCCGATGACAAGCCGAGCAATTGGTTCATACTTTTTAACGCGCTTCAGCTTTTTCAACTCTCACGCAATACATGAGCGCAAGCCATGGATATAGCACTACGGGTGGAATAGAGTATGATGATAGGGGTAAATATAAAGAAGACAAAAAGTAGAAACTCTCACACCGACGCGGCTAACTAACGGGCTATGGAGATGCCCATCAATTGATATCAACGTGAGGAGTAGGGATTGTCATGCAGCGAATGCACTAAGAGCTATAAGTGTATGAAATCTCAATATGAAACTAAGTGGGTGTGCATCTAGTCCTATAATGAAAAATTCCCATTAGTATATGGAAGTGACAAAATAGGAGACTCTCCATATGAAAAACATGGTGCTACTTTGAAGCACAAGTGTGGTAAAGGATACTAACAATGCCCCTTCTCTCTTTGTTTATTTATTTTTTTCTTTTTCCTTTTTATTTCTTTTTTTCATTTTCATTTTTTCATTTTTTCTTTATATATATTTTCTCTCTCATTGTCCGGAGTCTCATCCCGACTTGTGGGGGAATCATAGTCTCCATCATCCTTTCCTCACTGGGGCACTGCTCTAAAAATGAATAATGATGATCATCACACTTATATTTACTTATAACTCAAAAGAAATAAAAATTACAACCCGATACCTATGAAAAAATAAGACTCTATATGAATGCCTCTGGAAATGTACCAGGATGTGCAATGATATAGCGTAACATGTATGAAAAATGATGAACGATGGCTGAGCCACAAATACTATGTCAGCTATATGATCATGAAAAGCAATATGAAAATGAATGCTCAAGTCATCAAATGGAAGCGGTGGAAGTTGCATGGCAATATATTTCGGAATGGCCATGGAAAAGCCATAATAGGTAGGTATGGTGGCTGTTTTGAGAAAGATATAATAAGGTTTATGTGTGATAGAGTGTATGATATCAAGGGGTTTGGATGCACCTGCGAAGTTTGCACCACGTCTCGATGTGAGAAAGGGCAATGCACGGTACCGTAGAGGCTAGCAAATTGCGGAAAGGTAAGAGTGCGTATAATCCATGGACTCACATTAGTCATAAATAACTCATATACTTATTGCAAAAGTTTATTAGCCCTCGAAGCAAATTACTACTACGCATGCCCCTAGGGGGATAGATTGGTAGGAATAGACCATCGCTCGTCCCCGACCGCCACTCATAAGGAATAAAATCAATAATAAATCATGCTCCAACATCATAGCATAACGAGAGACTATACGTGCTTGCTTCAGGAATCACAAACCTTAACACCAATATTCTTACTAACCACAACCGTTTATTAGTACCTCCCACATACTCCATCTCTATATCGCAAAACTATTGTAAGGAATCAAACATATCATATTCAGTGATCCATAAGTTTTATGTAGGATTTTATGACTAACCATGAAATTGACCAATTCCTTTTGACTCTCTAAATAGATCTAAGTGAAGCATGAGAGTTTAATTGTTTCTACAAAAGACCGTGCTCTAACAAATATAAGTGAAGCAAAAGAGCATTCTTCAAACAACAGTTTTCTATGTGAAGACAAACAGGCAATCCAAACTTCAAATGATATAAGTGAAGCACATGAAGCATTCTATAAAGCCAGACTCAAAATATGTAAGTGAAGTGCAATGAGAAATCTATAAATCAATCATGGACTATCTCATACTAGCATGGTGCATAAAAGAAAAAGGGAAAAACTAAATGCAAAAGACGCTCCAAGATTTGCACATATCACATGAACGAAACGAAACCAAGAACATATGATACTTATTGAAGAAAGATGGGATGCCTTCCGGGGCATCCCCAAGCTTAGACGCTTGATTCTCCTTGAATATCTAATTGGGGTGCCTTGGGAATCCCCAAGCTTGAGCTCTTGCCTCTCCTTCTCCTCATATCGCGACCTCCTCGATCTTTGATAACTTCATCCACACAAAACTCAACATGAAGTTCAGTAAGATCCGTTAGTATAATAAAGCAAATCACTAACTAATTACAGTTGCAAACCAATTCATATTTTGTTTTTGCATTGTAGCTACTGTAATATAACTTTTCCATGGCTTATACCGCCAATAAAAATCGATAGTTTCATCAAAACAAGCAAAACAATGCATCAAAAACAGAATCTGTCTTAAACAGGACATTCTGTAGTAATGTGAACATTCACCATACTTCTGTTACTCCAACAATTCCGAAAAAGTTAGGAGAAATAAAAAAATTGTATAGAAAGACAGTGAAAAAGGTTTCAGAACCATTTGACGCTCCAGCTTCCACGGTGCTCATCCTTCTCAGTTTCACTTTTCTTTTTGTGAGTTTTAAGTTCCCCTATATATTTTTTTATTTGTAAACTTTATAAAAGCACTCAACAAAAATAACTGACTCTCTAAAACTTCCGGGTTGTCTCCCTGGCAGTGCTTTTTTGAAAGCCATTAAGCTAGGCATAAAGTGCTCAAGTAATGAATCCACCCGGATCCCAAGGTATATCAAAGCCAATTTTAATTAACAATGATTTTGCATTTAATAGTGAGAACAAATCAACATATCAAGGAATGACGAAGTCTAACTCTCTTGTTATGCATCAGCATGTCATACAAGAACAATTCATGCACATCAAGTAAAGGCCAATACATAGCATAAGCAGTTTCTTGCAATTTTACCGTGTTGGAAACATAGAGAGGTGGAGATATAGTTCCTTTCTCATAATAATTGCAAGTAGGAGAAGCAAGCACATGCATATTATATTCATCAAAATCATCATTTGCAACAGTAAAAGGCAACCCATCAATATAATCCTTAACAAGAGCAAACTCCTCCGATATAGTGTAGTTGACAGAATTCAAAAAGATAATAGGACTATCATGTGTGGGTGCAATAGCAAAAATTTCATTCTTAATATAAGGAACTATAGAAAGTTCATTTCCATTAGCATAATTCATATTGGCATCTTGGCCACAAGCATAGCAAGCATCAAGTTCATCAAAAAGGGATATTCGAAATGAATCAACGAGATCATAGAAATTATCATAGCATTCATCCCTCGGTAAGAACGAATGGAAACTAATGTATGAGTTAAAGAGTTACTCTCATTAGAAGGTGGGCATGGGTGATCAATCCACTCTTCCTCCTTTTGTTCTTCGCTCTCCTCATCATCTTTCTCATCCAATGAGTTCACAGTTTCATCAATTCCTTCTTCCATAGACTCCTGCAAAATATTAGTCTCTTCTTGGACAATGGAGACTCTCTCAATAAATTCATCAATATCGGAATTGAATTTATAATTATCATAGCAATATTTAAGGATGGAAAAAGTTTCAGTCTATAAACATCATCATCAAAAGCTTCATACTTTTCAAACAAAGATTCAATTTCATAAGCACCCTTAAAAGCAACAAATTCTTCTATTTGTTCCACATCATAGTAATCATATATACCTCTAGCATAAGAAGCCAAGGTTTCATTATCATTAAATTCACATGAAAAGGGAAGGTGTGGAACCTCAATCTTAGAGCAACAAGTATAATCATATATCTCAAGCATAGATTCCAAGCATACCAATGCAACATATAAATTTGATCCCATAAAAGTTTCCCTTTTTGCGTCAACCGATAATCCCTAAAGTATTCATGTTGATCCAACGTTACTCCCATTATCATGTTGAATGGGGTTTTCTCAGGATTATCAAAGTAGTGCATAATATTTTTCACATAACGAGCATCGAGGGTTTTAGGAGGTTCCCCATCTCCATGAGTAGCAAGTACCACTAATTTTTTTGGTGTTTCGTGTTCCATATCCATAACTAAAGACAGAGAACAACTTAGAGCAGGAAATAAAAACTACTTAGTGATAATGCAAACAAGCACACACGAGAATATTCACCCCCACGCTATTGCTCCCCGGCGGGGCGCCTAAAAAGGTCTTGATAACCCACAAGTATAGGGGATCAATTGTAGCCACTTCGATAAGTAAGAGTATCGAAACCAATGAGGAGCTACAGGTAGAACAAATATTCCCTCAAGTTCTATCGACCATCGATACAACTCTATGCACACTTGACGTTCGCTTTACCTAGAACAAGTATGAAACTAGAAGTACTTTGTAGGTGTGATAGGATAGGTTTGCAAGATAATAAAGAGCACGTATATAAAATCTAGGGGATGTTTAGATAAAGACACAACTAAGTTAGTTTTAGTAGAGAGTTTTTGTCAACAAGAAAGTTATTTGTCCATAGGCAATCGATAACAAGTATCAGTAATCATTCTTGTAATTTTATATGAGGGAGAGGCATGAGTTAACATACTTTCTCTACTTGGATCATATGCACTTATGGTTGGAACTCTAGCAAGCATTCTCAACTACTAAAGATCATTAAGGTCGTGAAACCCAACCATAGCATTAAGTATCAAGTCCTCTTTACTCCCATCGTCATACCCGGTTACTCAGGTTTAAGTTTCATCACTCTCACAACCCACCATAAGAGAACCATGAACATATTGCAACACCCTACAGTGGGGCTCCTCACATTTGCGCGAGACGGAGGGTACCGTAGGACAACACCATAAATAAAATATACAATCATACCAACCAATATCACGATTAACCCATAGGTCAAAACAGTTCTACTCAAACATCATAGGATAACCATAGATCATTGGGAAATAATATGTGGAGTTGAGCACCATGTTTAAGTATAGATTACTGCGGGGAGAAGGTGTGTTACACCACTGCAAATAGGGGGAGAGAGTTGGTGTTGATGGTAGCAAGATTGTTGATGTAGATCGTCGTCCCAATCGTTGCCTCGGCGGCACTCCGGCGCCACGTGGAGAGAGGGGGAGAGACCCCCCTCCTTCTTCTTCTTCCTTGGCCTCCCCCATAGATGGGAGGAGAGTGCCCCCTCCAGTCCATGGTCTCCATGGCGGCGGAGGGGCAGGAGCCCCTCCGAGATTGGATCTCCCTCTATGTTCTCTTCTGTTTCGCGTTCCCCAGATCTGGCCGAAAACCGTTTCTTATATTCCCGGAGATCCGTAACTCCGATTGCACTGAGATTTTAACACGATTTTTTTCGGATATAAGCTTCCTTGCGCCCGAAGTAGAGCCCCAACCGATGTACGAGGTGGGCACAACCCACCACGCCACGCCTGGCTCCTCTGGCGTGCCCGGTGGGTTGTGCCCACCACGGGCCTCCATTTGCGGTGATTCCAACTTCCAAAAATCACATATATTCCAAAATAATTATCCATGAAATTTTATTGCATTTGGACTTTGTTTGATATGGATACTCTGCGATACAAAAACATGCAGAAAACAGGCGCATCGGCAATCGGATCAATAGGTTAGTCCAATAAATCATACAAATTGTTGCCAAAAACATGTGAAAGTTGTATAATATTGGCATGAAACAATAAAAAATTATAGATATGACAGAGACGTATCACGTGGCCGCCGGTGTCGGTCGGCTGGCCCGGTGGGGTATGCTGATGCATCCCAAACTGCGCGGCCACGCGGTGTGGCAAGTTCCACTCAACGGCGTACACACAGATCATGGGCACGATGCACCGCCAAAGACCACTGTCCGCATCACATATCACGTTCAGATCGAAGTCCCACTCTCGGTCATGATACGGCCACCAGTTTGCCTATTGCATATACATTGGTAAGTTCCCACTCTCGGTCAAAAGTGGAATCAAAGAGAAAGGTGGTGAGCGAGTTCCTATACCCGCGTAGTCGTCAAAGCGTCCATCTCATTGGTGTAGGTCTTGTATGAAGATTTATTTAGGCCCGTGTAGAGTTTGACAACGTCCCACTCGTAAGCTACGGCGGGGTGTCGAGTAGCGTCGTCGTCTTCGCTATAGGCACACCATGGGCGTCTTTGTAGCTTCTCCGGACGCCCCACCAACAGCCGCTCCCACATCGAAATGCAAAGGGCCCAGACAAAGCCACCCATATTGTACTTGTCTCCCGTCCTCTGGGTTGCGTCGTCAAGCTGCAAAACATCAAATGAGGATCAGATATAACAAAATGTCATGGACATACTTTTGTAGGTAGGCAATGAGATACTCTCTTACCGAATGGTATAGGTAGGCGAGAGATGTGGTCCCCCAACTGTACCCTGCATCCCAGTCGGCTAGGAAGAACAGATACGACCAGTTGGCAGAGTTCCCAGAGCTGTCTGGAAACACGACGTCCGTGAGAAGATACCACAGTAGGCCTCACGGACCACTCCACAGTCGCCTCATCGGCGTCTTCTTCGGGGCATGTCTTCCGGTGTTTCGAGAGACAGGGCAACGATACACTGGATGTACGGTTACCCTTAGCACCGGGGCAGTCGCCGATGAGGGTGGTAACCCTCTGCTGCCAGTTGGTCCTCTCCACTCGCCCGGTGAGTGCTTGACCATCGATCAGCATGGCAGTAATCATCCCCCAATCCTCGAGGGTCACCGTCATCTCCCCGCATGGGAGATGGAAATAATGGGTCTCCAGTCGCCACCGGTTAATCAAATCTGTCAGAGCTGCGTGGACAAGTGTTGGCAGTTGACGCTTGAACTGCAACACAAAACCCAACAACGGGCTCTCTTGAAGTACGGCGTGTAGCGCTCGTCGTAGTCCATATTCAAGGCAACCCCGTGACCCCTCATGCGCAGTGACTGGAGCATTTGTCAAAAACTGGACGGCAAAAGTTAGGAACTTATTTTCATCAATCTGAAAACTTTGATCAATATTTCCTTCATATTACTTACCACACCGTTCTCTATGAAACGGGCATGATGACCCTTGTCGAATGCATAGTCAAGCATGGAGTACCGTGGGCCGATGTTGTCCGCAAGAGGTGCCCGCCTTAATAAAATTTCATAAACAAAAGCATCGTAAGCATAAGCATACATAAACAAAAAAAATGAAATATCTTGGTTACATGAACTAGGGTTCATCTTAAGCATATTCCTCCAACAACATCTACTACACATGATGGATCACATCATATCAACTTGCATCATATCAAAATAAAATCCTCCAACATGCATCATATCATCATTTTTTAACAATTTTTTTTGAAATAGAGTTCATCTTGAATGTATTTTCTCCAAACAACATCTTCATATCATCATATCAACATGCATCATAAAACAAAACAAGTCCTCCCACATACATTACATCATAATTTTTTAACAAAAAAAATTATGAACTAGGGTTCATCTTGACACTAACATATGAACTGTTGATTAGATTTCATAGACAATACCACTAGTTACTAAAGAACTAAGAACTAGAACTACAATCAAGCTAAAACAATCTAGGTGAATAAAATATCCAATCTAAGTTCAAAAAGATGAGGGATTTCAAGCAAATAATGCGTCGAATCGGAAGCAAGTTTACAAAAACTATTTGGACGGATCGGAGGAGCTTATGTTTCTCTCTTCGAGGCCATCTTGATCCGCAAAAACGATGAAGAAACAGTGAAGATCCAAGAGGAGAGTGGAGGAGATGATAGAGGGAGAGAGGGGCGAGGGGGAAAGGAAGAACTGCCTGCTGGGGGAGGGGGAGGGGTGGTGAGATGGGCAGGGGCGGGGGGTCGGGCGGAATAACTGCTCGCACCCTACCGCCAGGGACTGTGGTGGTAGGGTGCGACGGAGGGGGACGGCGGCTGTCTCTGCTAGTTGACGTGGATAAGTACCTTACCGCCAGGGACCCTGGCGGTAGGATGTCTAACCCTACCGCCAAAGACACCGGGCGGTAAAAAAAGGTAAAATCCCAAAATTATTTCCAACCGGGGTCAGATCCTGAATTGGTATGCGAAAATGGTGAAAACACGAAATTCGGCCACCGGGTGCATGCGTCAAATGTGTATGCCATGTTACCTATGTGCGTGCTAACGTTCTCCCTCGAACAACGTTGCAAACTTGTTCCACATCCCTTGGTGGTAATCATTATAGCTACAATAGAAGGCTCTCATGTTGCATCGAATATATTTGGGTGGGAACGTGCACATGGAAAATTTTGATACCCCTTCTATAAAGAAATATAGGAGCATTTAAATTCTTTATAGAGGGAATACGTGTCAAATAATGTACGGTCCGGTAGAAAGCAACTACCTAGCTTTAGCGACATCCGTTACTGCGACGCTGTTGCGGTTGATGGTCAATTGGTCAGTAGGCAAAGGCATGTACATCAGCTTCAGCTTTGAGTCGGAGAATATATGTCGAGGGACCGATTCAACGGGGATGACCGTGCCGGTCTCCCAGCGAGAGAGCTACTTCTCCTGTGAGCTCCTAAACGAGGGAAGCGAGGCATGCGGAACCAGAATGGTTCCCAACACGCGCGAGCTCCCCATATCATTGTAAACTTGTAGACTAATCAATACCAAATCACAAGTATGTTTAGGACCATCAAAAGCTACGGTAGCAGTACTCTTCTCCCGGTCTCTCCATGGAGTGCGTATGCATATAAACGGTGTGATCAATCACTAGATGAACAACTCCCCTATGCTATTATGTGCATACGATGTGATCATCCTAGATCGTTTATACCATTGATGATTGATTGATGGAAGTAGCGCCTGATGCTATCAATATAGTGGTAATAACGTACCTGACCAGAACCAGGAGACTACGCTGCCGCATCCGAGTTGAGGCCAAAGTACTGCTCGGCGAGCACGAGTGCGTTCACGTCGAGCATGGCTGCAGAGGACGTGGGAGTCATTGACAGATTGCCTTGTTGCGGCGAAGGTCGATTCGCCGATGTGCTTTGAGGTGCTGGAGTGGGTCGGCGGCGTCCTCGGCGTGACGGCACGAGGCAACAAGGGGAGGAGTTGCATGGTGTCTAGATCGATGCGTCTGTGTGCGAGGGTTGTCGCTGAAGGAGGTGACGGCTTTGCTGAGGCGAGCCTATTTTCTGCAAAAGCGTGTTGGTTCTGATATTTTTATACATGTCTATATCTGAGTCTTATGTCCAATCAGATTAAGAGTTCTAGAGTCTTATTTTTATACATGTCTATACCTAGAGTCTTATGCCTAACTCCCATTTGTCTCATAAAGACAAAAAGACTTTAGAAATGGGCTTATATTTTATGTACCTACGAGAGTCATCCTCGCTACTTATTTATCTTAACATGCAAATATGCTACCTCATGATAAAATTATGGATGCCATAAGGCCCGTCTCGACATGCAATCATGCATGAAAAAAGACCCATCACAACATTCAACTATCCATGGGAAAATGTTTTCCATTCAATTATTCTACTTATATTGAATAAATATTTTACAACTATACATAATCAAATATAATATGTCATATGTATATTAGTTTTGGTTCTCATGTTATCAATCCTAATTTTCACTAGCCAATTCCCACGGCAAAGCGGGGATAATCTCTAGTAACTCGTCGTACACAAGAACATAAAACAACCATACAATTTATTTTTTAAACTACACACAGGTCTTTCTTCCTTTTTAAATGTTGAGATTTGGAGATATTCGGATTTGAGTTCTAGGGATTTGACAGGAAGAACATGGGGAAAAACTCCAGGACCTTCTGCTCTGTTCGAGCAAGCCCTCTTCTCTTATTATTGTGATTCTTACACTTTAGTCCTCTAGGACTTACATATTGACTTAGCTACATACAACTCGACACTCCCCTCAAGATGGGGTGAATGCATCATACAACCCCATCTTGCTACGAAGGTAGAAAATAATCTATCACCAAACCCTTCGTGAGTATATCTGCTAATTGATTTGATGAATTTACATACGACATGTAGATAATCCGAGATCCAGCTTCTCCTTAATGAAGTGACGGTCTATCTCAATGTGCTTTGTTCGATCATGTTGCATGTGATTGTTATCAATATCGAGGGCCGCCTTATTATCACAAGACAACATCAATGGTTTTGATTGGAATAGGCCTAGTTCCATCAACATAATCCGTAGCCATAGTACTTCACGAAACCATGTGCCATGGATCTGAATTCCATTTCAGCTGTAGATCGTGCTACAACACTTTGCTTCTTACTACGCCATGTAACAAGGTTACCTCCAACAAATGTGCAATAGCCCGATGTCGATCTCCGGTGGTCCATGGAACCGGCCCAATCCGCGTCAGTGTAGCACTCTACTTGCAAATGGCCATGTGATGTGTATAATAATCCTCGACCAGGACAACCCTTGAGGTATCGAATTATTCGAACAACATCATCCATATGATGAGTTCGAGGATCATGCATGAACTGACTTACAACACTTACAAAGAAAAGCAATATCTGGACGGTGTGAGATAGATAAATTAACCGCCCAACAAGTCTTTGATAGCGCTCTCGATCAACAGGCCCTCCATCTCCATCATGAAGACGATGATTTTGCTCAATTGGGGTAGGAGCCGGGCGACACCCAGACAATCCGGTCTCTGAGAGCAAATCTAAGACATATTTTCTTTGAGAGAGATAAATTCCCTTTGAGCTACGAGAGACTTCAATCCCAAGAAAGTATCGAAGTAGCCCCAAGTCTTTGACCTCAAACTCTCGTGCCAATTGGAATTTTAACCGAGCAATCTCTTCAGAGTCATCCCCGTGATAACAATATCATACACACAAACTATTAAAATATCAACATTCCTTGCATTATGTTTATAGAACAAAGTGTGATCCGCATTGCTTTGGTTATAACCCATTCAGAGAATTGCTCGCCGAAAATGATCAAACCAAGTGCGCAGGGATTGCTTCAAGCCATACAAGGATCGATTTAAGCGTAGGACTTTACCTTTAGTTTGAGCAGTGCTAAAACCAGGTGGAATTTGCGTATATATTTCCTCTTGAAGATCACCATGCAAGAATGCATTCTTCACATCTAGTTGGAATAAGTCCCACCAAAGGTTTGCTGCACATGCTATTAGAGTTCTTACCGAGTTCATTTTGCAACCGTGTGAATGTCTCATCATAGTCAATCCCATATGTTTGGGTATATCCCTTCGCTACTAGCCGAGCTTTGTACCGCTCCACTTTACCGTCAGGATTTTGCTTGACCGTGTACACCCACTTACAACCCGTAGGCTCTTTACTCATTGGCATCGTCACAAGCTCCCAAGTTCTATTTTTCTCCAAAGCTTTAATTTCCTCGATCATTGTTGTTTTCCACTTAGTGTCCTGCATGGCTTCTCTCCAGTCTTTGGGTAAGGATATAGAGTCAAGGGAAGCAATAAAACTTTTCAACAAAGGATTACAATTATCATAGGAGATGAACTTGGCGATGTCATGTTTGTGGCCAACATAATCCTTCAGACGTGGTGGTGTAACTGGACGTCTAACAGGCTTACGTAGAGAAATGGGAATATCATGAACAATAGGAAGGTTTGGTATAATCACTACAAAAAAAATACACTTCCGTGACGATACGTGTTTGTCACAGTAGGTTGCGTTTTTTGTCATGCATGTACATCCATGACGATTTTATGACAGAATCAAGATAGTCATAACTGTGCTGTCGTAGAAGTGTTCCATGACATTACCCAAATTATCATCACAGAAGTGTCCACTTCCATGATGATAAATCGCGCGTCACGAAAGTGCTTTCGTCAAGGGTGACCGACACGTGGCATTCACCGTAACAGAACGCCGTTAAGCTATTGGGTCGGGTTTTGGATCCGATAACCTGTTAACAACCCCGGCCAATGGGGATTTTCACGTGTAAAAGCATCATTGGCTGGAGGAGACACGTGTCAGGTCCGCGTTGGCACAGGTGTCACTCATCCAATGGGCGAGAAGCGCCTTTGATATGTTGACACGTGGACCGGCCCATCAAGTTTAAATGGGCCAGCCCAACTAAAGGCCCACAAGATTTTGCGGACCATAATGGGCCGGCCCAGCCAAAGGGCCATGAGATTTTGCAGACCATAATGGGCTGGCCCAGCTAAAGGCCCACAAGATTTTGTGGGCCATAATGGGCCGGCCCAGGTAAAGGCCCACAAGATTTTTGTGTGCCATAATGGGCCGGCCCAGGTAAAGGCCCCCAAAATTCTTGTGGATCATAATGGGCCGGCCCAGCTAAAGGCCCACGAGATTTCGCCGACATTAATGGGACGGCCCACCTGTAGGCCCACAAGATTTTGAGGACCCTAGTAGGCCGACCCATTAACTGGCTGCCATGTTTTGGGCCAAATGCCAGCCCATATTTGATTCGGTCCATTAATGGACTGCCACGTTCCGGGCCTAATAATGGCCCATATGAGATCCAGCCCGTTAAAAGCCTACCACATTCTGGGCCAAATCACGGCCCAGATCAGGTCCGGCCCTTTAAGAGGCTTTGGGCTCAATTATGGCCCATATCAGATTCGTCCCGTCAATTGGACGCTATGCTTTTGGGCCCACTTGCTAAAGGCCCATTTAGTAATTCGGCCTGATATTAGTTTCGGCTGTTAAGGGCCCGTTTAACATTTCAGCCCTATATTAATTCCGGCCTGTTAAAAGCCTATCATATAGTTGGGCCTAACTACGACCCGGTTTGCATCCGGCCTGCTCGCAGCCGATATCTAATTGGGCCAAACAAGGACCGAGACAATTTTGGCTTGTTAAAAGCCCGTGATTTGATTCGCACAATCATGGGCCAGGGTCCATTTCGGGCTGCTGCCTGCCCGTGAGCCGTTCGGCACGTTTCAGGCCCAACCTACTTCTCAGCCTACTAAAAGCCCATTGATTTTTCTTGCGAAAAGAGGGCCGGGAGTTACTCGGCCTATTAAAGGCCCGAATCTACTAGTGGGCCAGTTTACTTTTGGCCTTTTAACGGACCAAGATGACGGGGCCCATGATGAGGATCATACATCGTGATTGCATGACGGCCCGATTATGTACTGTAATTTTACGGTTTGGCCGGTTTACTGCGAAGACAGGATATATATACAGTAAAATAACTGCAGCATCGTGAATAAGAAAAAACCTAGACTATACAATAAAGAAATTACGGCATATTACATCCACTGGGCATCAAAGTTCGCCACTATGATAATAAAGCACAAGCAGACAGCAGATTACATACACTGGGCATCAAAGATCGCCACTAGTGCAAATAAACACGCCGACAAAATAATATACAAAACCGACATCACTTCAATAGAGTTCAAGAAAGGTTAGCCCTGCTAGTGAGCTGCAGCGCAAGCCGCTGAGCAAGATGATGAGACTGCGCTTGTTCAACACTTATATCTTCCTCACTCTGAAAGATAAACAAGCAGATGATGACAGGTTTTGCACATAAAAGTATCAGGGCTGACAATTCATCACATTTCTTACTGACGAATAAAGTGACACAGTTTAAAATTGCATTAACACAATATGGTATTTTTCGGGTCAAGACATGGCAGGAAATGACATTGTGAAGGAGTTGGCAGCTTCATGACATCACTGGATTACAGATCAAGAACTCATAAGTGTCAATGGTTAGTGTGCTGTCAATTTATCCCATTTCAGATTGGCAAATAAAGAGACGGTTTAAATAATAGTAGAATGATATGACATTGTTCATGGTTAAGACATTGCAGAATATGACATTGTGTTTGTCTTGGTAGGTTCACCACACCACCGGATTACGGATGAAGAATGAAGCATACATGCGATGCAAAAGAAGATCACTTTCTCTGTATAGTTTAATTTACATGGTATGAAGAAGGAACTTGGTTGATACAACTAAAAACATAAATTGAGAAGGACAAACTTTTGTTTATGAACTACATAATAAACAGCTGTTGCAGTCATGCCTAACCAAATATACACAACAAAGTTTGAAGGCTTGAGAAGGACAAACTTACATTACTGGTGAAGAAAGGCTCTATAAAGCCCTTGTCCATGCTGATGGGGGGCAATTCAAGAAGTTTACCACAGAATCTTCTTCATAAGCATTGCCTTTATTCTACATTTTGTTAAGAGTAAATATAGATGTGATAATATACGAAAAAATGGAGAATATTTAAGATAAGATGAAGAGTGATGCTACATAACCAAGAAGCTATAAATGTATGCGCAGCGATACAGGCAAAAGGCACAACCAAGAGCAATGCACAGCTAAACTTCTTCAGTACCAACCTTATGGTAAGAATAAATATAGATCTGATGTGTAGAAAATGGAGGGCAAAGGAAAATAAGCTGCAGAGTGATGGTACATGAACAACTACCTGTCAATATAAGTACACTGATAAAGGACAAATGTACTTACAAGAACAATGCAGAGCTAAAAAAATTCATTGGCATTGGATATATTCTACACTAATGTAACCATTCATACAGATCAGATAATTTGGAGCGAACAATTGATAAGCAAGCTATCATGCATACTGCTGTCACATAATGAACCAGGTATGTATGCAAGTACAGTGATTCAGGACAACAGGTACTAACAAGAGCAAAGCAGCGGGCAGCATATTTGCGATATCCTGTCGTTCTTTTCAAACCGGAATTCTTCTTCGAGCAGATTTCCTACAAAAAAGATCCATAAGGTACATGCGGAAAAGTAGAAGTTCAAATTTTCATGTGATTTCATAGAGAGTACCTCATCCTAGAAATGAGACCAGTGCATAACAAGGTTTTCCATTCAATGTCTTCTAAATTTAGCACAGGAGACTTCACCAAAATTCGTTTATAGACTTGCCATCAAAGTGTGATTTCCTCGGTAACACCGATCTCAAGGCAATGCTTCCTTGAAAAGCACAAGCAAGCTTTGCTCGTCATGACTATCCAGATTGACCCTCGCCTAGTTACAACAATGTAATGTAAATCATTGATGTGTTCAATCAGCAGAAAACAGGAAAATAATAACCATGAATAATAGCACTTACACGCAAGTTGGCAGGAAGATGTGAAAATGGTGTTTGTCTTCACTATAATCTTCCCATGATGGGAATATATGCACGTAGTCCCTAACAATATTGAAAGCATTGTCTTTTAAACTGGGAATAAATGGAATGGGGTTCCAATCTGCAGGAATTGGCCGTCTCTGCAATTGGGATAGGTCTTCAGCCGGTGGACTTGCTGTACTTTTTGCTGGAGTGGGATTTTTCTGTGGTACGGCTGGTGCTATGGCAAATGAAATCGGTATACCTTTTGCTAGAGTGCAGGTCCTGTGTGGTGGGGCTAGTGGTGTGGCCAGTGAAGTATGGGTACAGTCTGCTGGAGTCGGTCCTACGTTTTGTGTCACTGGTTGTACAACCAATATAAGTGGGGCGCTGTCTGATTTCTCCGGCACCACCACGTTTTTCAAGGACTTTGCTGGTGCTTCTTCAGGTTCGGCAATCACCCTTTTCCTTTTTGATGTCTGATGCACAAGAATAGCATTTGAGTGGAAAAACATGGTATGATGACAGATGGAATATGTATTGATAATGGATGGGCATGGCATCTCGAGTTATATGATGAGTAAACTAAGCAGATGGCGGTGCAACAAAGTAGAAGAAATGCAAGACAACATATGCAAGATACGCGCAATTAATTAAACCTTGCCAAATTAGAACAGGCACCTTGATGGGTGAACAGGACAGGCCATCTGCCTTTGACTCCTCGAGGTTTGAATAGTCATTAGGATGATATTCTGAACAAGAATCAACAGGTGGGGAGCGTATGAGTTTCATTGCATCCAGAATGGCACTCAATGCCTTAGTGCCAATTTTGTAAGTCATTGCAGTGTTCCACAATATTCTTCTAATGCGCTGATTCTGATATTCACTGTAATTGCGTATAATATCGAGAACCAGCTCTCTTCAAGTGAAGGTGCTTGATCTTTATTAATATCGATGTAACTCTCAAAGGCGACACAGCTCCCCGCATTTCCTTGCTATTCTTATAGGATTCAAGTGGGCAGGTCACTACAAATCCTATTCCTATGTTTACAAAATCCTATGAATCAAAGAGGCTCAAAGTGTCCATCACAACCGACCGTATAGACCTCTACACTTCAAATGTCCTGCTCATCTTGATACAAGGAACATCTTGTACTACTATCATACTCCCTCCGTTCCAAAATATAAGTCTTGGTAGAGATTTCCTCTATGGATCACATACAAATGTATCCAGATACATTTTAGAGTGTAGCTTCACTTATTTTGCTCCATATGTAGTCCATGTTGGAATCTATACAAAGACTTGTATTTAGGAACGGAGAGAGTACATATTAAAGAAGAACAGTAGAGGAACATGGTAAAGAAGAGCAAGCAGATTTTGGATAATAAAATGTTGGTTGCGCAGTGCCCACACATGATGAACCAGAGCGCATTAAGAATGCAACTCCCAGCTGTCTGTCGACCATTTCAGGCGGTTGGATGAAGATCCTACGTCTCCTAACCCTTCTTCTTCCTCGTATCTGATTCTTCCCATACAGAACACCACACGGGCCGCCGGCCGGACCACCGGCCCCCACCGCCTGTGTTCCTCCGCCACCCCACCCCACCCCGCCCCAACCCCAACCCGCGTTGATTTTCCTTCGGCGAGGGCCCACAACCACCCGAGCCCCTTCGTTCGCACCGGCAAACTCCGGCGAGCTCTGAAAAATCGACTGACCCAATTTTGAAATTTAGTCTACTGTGATTTAACTAGTGTGGAATATAAAAGGGGAAAACCATAAGCATTGGGATTATAGTGTTGAGCGTGCCATGGTGGATCTGAAGGTGCAAACCGGACAAAGGCAACTTTGCAACAAAGACAAGAAATCAGAGTAAAGCAGTGGCGATCTATTTTCTTGCTGCGATAAATAAGTTGAGGAGATACGAAAGAGTACCGCCTCTGGTGCGGCGCCGTGGACGAATCTGCTGAGAATTTGACGGTCCTACGGTAGCAATGGTTGTCGGCAGCGTGGAACCAGATCTAGGAGGGTAGACGGTGGCGACTGGGAGCGGTGGATGAGACGGTCGTAGGAGCGGCGCCGGCAGGGTGGACGACGGCGGGGATGAAGCGAGAGGACGGGATGCAAGGATCCCGGTCCGAAGCCGTGGATAAGAGAGGGCGCGCTTGTCTCAATTGCGAGGAAATTTACAAACTTAGACCCCATTTCAAATTTCTACTACATCACAGAAATATTAGTCGGTTGGGGATAGGACGATAATCTTGCATACACTGAATATTTGCCGACGAGAGTTTGTTTTTGGCGCCCACCGTGTATGAATAAGAATCGGGGAGGGAGTCGATTTCGGCCGAGGACACACTGTGTTTTGGCGCCCACCGTGTATGAATCCGGGTGAGAGGCGGTTACGTCATGTTTGGGTGAAATTACAAACCTACCCCTATCGAAACCTATAGAAATCCAGCAGATAGGCTTTGCGTGGCAGGGATAGGCTGTAGTAATTTCCATCTCGCAGATTTTGGTTTCAAGATTCTCGCGACTTTCCCCGCTTTGTTCAAATTTTGCAGAGTGCACGTTTACAGTGCCAACTCAATTCGAATCCCGTTTGTACTCTATTTTTTTCGGGCAGGATCCATTTTCAATTGGAATTACATTCTATATACATCATTTTTATATATACTTTCAAAAGCACAACACCATTTATACATAAATATGGTTTACAAATGGCATGATGTCAGATTCATAAGGTTATATCCATCAATTTGAATTTTCAAATATTTGAAACCACTTTATGTTGAAATCCAATGTATGCATTCTTCGCTAACTGTCTCATATTAATGTGTGTTTCATGCGGTTTTTTTACTTCTCAAACATGTATAATGCGTTTCACACACGCAACATATAGTGTAATCCCGTTTAGACATTAATTGCATATAAACCATGCATTGTTTGTAATTAAAGAATCTACGGATCACCAATATTGATAAACTATATAACATTACACGTGTGCCCAAATTCAAATGAATATGCATGTTTGATACACCAATTTGCGTTTTGATATTATCGATGTCGTGATCTCCAGTTTAAATATTTGAATCCCCTTTAATCCAGATATTCGTCTCATATATCTATCACTCATGCTTATATAGGACTATCTCTCTGGACCTATACGCGTTCATCGTCTCTCAGGTATCTCTCGTGCTACCACTAGTAGAAAAGGGGGCAATGGCCCAGGCCGGTTCAGCCCATTAGTCTCGGTTCTGCCATGAACCGAGACCAATGGAGCTATTTGTCCCGGTTCGTGAGCCCAGGGGGCCGGCCGGGCCACATGGGCCATTGGTCCCGGTTCGTCCGGACCTTTTGGTCCCGGTTGGTGGGACGAACCGGGACCAATGGGCATGGCTCCTGGCCTACCACTATTGGTCCTGGTTGGTGGCATGAACCGGGACCAAAGGCTTCCCTTTAGTCCCAGTTCATGCCACCAACCGGGGCTAATGGTGGTGCCTATATATACCCCCTCGCGCAAGAGCAGAGCACATTGCTTTGTTTTTTCTGGCCGAGGGGGAGAGGGCTTGGTGGTGCTCTAGCTCACCTCCTATGCACACAAGGTGTTCGATGGAATGCCCGAGCCACACTACTTAAGGTTTCTCCTCTCCAAGATCGACCGCCAAGCTCCATTTTCCTCAAGATTTATCTAGGTTTAGCGGTCCGTCATGCCCCGTCCCCGTCTTCATCGCCGTCGACAATTATCTTTTATCTTCGTAACACACTGACGGTACTCTCTCCCTCGACCTTCATCACTCTATCTCTCTCTAAGTATATCTCGCTCCCTGCTATGTGTCTCTAACTATGATTCTCCATGTGGAATCTATTTCTCTCACACAAACACAAAACACAAATTCTGTCTCCCGGGGTCTCATTTCTCTCTACTATTCCCATGTGTGCCACTCGCACACCCCTCATACAGAGATGTCTTTCGCTCCTTAGATATGAGAACCTACGACTCTTCCTCTTAAATATCTCTTTCTCACACACAAACACAAACTCTGTCTCCCAGGGTCTCATATTTCTCCATTGTTCTCTTGTATGTCGCTCACACACACTCTCTCTCTCCCTAGAGATATCTTGCGTTCCCTCATATGTCTCTCTAGCTATCACTCTCGTTGTGTAATATCTTTCTCTCTCGCAGACACAAAACTCCGTCTCTCGGGATCTCATTTCTCTCTGATATATGTTTGTATGTGACTCACATGCACCCTCTCTCTATCTCTCTCACAACCACACACATAACTCAACCTTCTGATCCACTCGACTCCTATCTCTAACGCACACTAGCTAGCATCTTTATCTTTCTATTTATCTATTTCTCCATCAACCTTCTTTCTTGCCCTCACTCTTGGTTCCAATCATGCACACTACATATGTTTCTCTCTACATGCAGTCAAGTGCCCTCTCACACACATATATAACATCACCCTCTGAACCACCCGGCGCTCATCTCCAACACCCAAACTAGCGGATGTCCCTCTAGCTAGCTAGCATCTCCATCTCTGTATCTATCTATAGTTTCTCCGTCAACATTTCTTTCTCGCATGGAGTCTTGCTTCCTATCACCCACACTATATATGCCTCTCCATACATATGCATTTATAAGTTGATCTCTTTTGCACAATCGTTGTGCCTCACTCCCTCTGCTCGCCATAGATGCATGCTCCAGCCCACGCCACTATCTCTTAAAGACAAAAACACATGCTCAATTGTCGGGCCTTCTTCCCTGCATTCTCACATGCATGCATATTGTCATACCGATCCGTCTCTCCCATATCGTTGATATTATGACTTATGTCTTCTTTCTTTTATCTCGATCATGCGCGCACGCACACACACATCCCACGTATACATGTATACCTCTCACACATGCACGTTAAAGGTCTCTATGTCTCCATACGTAGTTAATTACCCTCAATCCTAACACCATATCGAATCGTTCTCCTCTTTTGTGCACATAACTTCTGCCTGGATAGGTAAAACACACACTCACACTTAACAATCTCCTTCTAGCTACCCCCCCCCCCCCCCGCCTCTCAGTCTTCCCCTATATCCCCGAAACCAATAAGACCATCCCTTTCTTTAATTCCCGCCTACATGCACCATCGATATATAGTAGTCTTCCTTGGTGTCTCTCGAACAAATTACACGTTTTCTCGATGTCGACTCCTCTCATGCGCACACACCTTCCCTTCCCTCTGTACTGGCATTTTCTCTCTCACACCCCATCGTTGGTGGCCTTTTCCATACACATCACCTCTCTATGATGAAGCCATGCACACTTAAATTACATCCGCCATAGAGGACCCCGCGACACACACACACACACACACACACACACACACGCGCGCGCATGCACGCAATCCCCTCACACACACTAAGACTCCATCTCTCTCTCTCACACTCACACACAAACACACACACACACACGCACGCACGCACACCCACCCCCCCCCCCCACACACACACTAAGACTCCATCTCTCTCTCTCTCTCACACCCACACAAACTAAGACTCCATCTCTCTCTCTCTCTCTCACACACACACACACTAATACTCCATCTCACACACACATGCTCTAGACGAAGCATTTGTTCCTACCACCCTTCATCCAACCTTACCCGTATGATAAACAATTACCTTTATTTACTTTCATAACATGGACAAATTCCACTTTACTTTAGTAGTCAGCAAACTTATCATCTGTACCCTTATAAAAAAATGAGTTGGCGATGATGGTGTGCCTGCCATCTTGTAATACAGACCGCATGATCTATATCGGAGGGACAAATTCCAGATTTCCGATAAAATTCTCGAGATATCATTAGTTTTTACACATGGGATTACTCCTGCATGGGTCAATCACAACATGTGTTTTGTAAAAAAATGCATATTGATGTTCCGTGCAATGCACGAGAATCTTGCTTGTAATTATATAACGCAAATCACGAGCAGGAAGTGACATTTTTTTGACACAACCACGTTAACATGGCCACGTAAATCACTAGCTAAAGAAAATACCATTATACTTATATCCCGATGCAAAAGGTTGAGTACATGTCCGAAGAGTAGAGTCGCACACACGCACTCTGTCTCTCAGAATCTCTCTCTCACACACGCACCAGTTACGTGACGCCCACTTAAGCAGACATGTATGTTACAATTTGTGCACCCGCGGGTACACATGATGCTGCGCATTTATTTAAGCCGGAAGGCGAACCCAAACAGTAGCTGCATTCATTCCCCTCCCACCGCCTCTTCTCTGTCGACGTCGCCCGGTAGCCATGGCCCGGCCGAAGGTAACAACATACGCCATAGTCCCGTCAGAGCGGCGCTTTAATATGGAAATTTTAGTGGTCATGCATGCATATTTTTGTGCTAGCACTCCTATATAAGGGTTGACCGGTCGCTCCCCGTGGACGTGCGCGGGCGGTGGAAGAGGAAGGAGAAGGGAAGCGGGCTGTGGAGTAACGTTTTTTACCACAATTTCTTAGGAAACTTAGTGCAATAATTGAGTAGTTTTGCAAACTACCAGTACTACACCTGAAACGGTTCAAAACCTATACTCCCTTACCAGCGCACGCTTCCCGCGTGAAACGGTCAGCGTCGCCCTGGAGCGTCAGTGCCGCATTAATGCACGGCCATAGCGGAGGCGACCTCTCACTGGCGCCGGCTTTGAAGTGGCGCGACGACCGAGAGAGCACCGCTTCTCGGTGCGATCGCTTCTCAGCGTCGAGACTGGCCATAGGCCCTGTTTGGATCCATGGGTTAGAGTTAGTTTGAGCTAGTTGGGGCTCAAATAGCCCTAAAGTATCCAAGCATGAGGGTTTAAATTGGAGCAAGTTGCACCGAACCCACCAAAAAAAACTATCCCACCCAAGAGGTGCTAACTGGAGATAGTTCTCATTGGGACCACTAAAAGAATCACTTTTCTCTCTCCATCAAGTGCATTTATTGTCAATCTAAACCTGTCACCCAAACACCTCTTTGGCTACAGTTAGTTCAGGGTTAGTCATGAGTTAGTCTAACCTCTAGCTAAGTTAGAGTATCAAACAGGAGCAGTATAGGACATGCAAGTTTCTCAAAGCATACAGTCAAATTCGTACGTGAAAGGATTTTTTTTTCTTTTTGAAAACGGAACGTGAAAGGAATTTTTTTTAGAATGCTCTTGGCATGTCGCTAACATGTGATGAGTTAAGCGACCTCAATAGACAGCAAAAACGCCAGCCCGCCGCACTTTGATAGAGACGAGGAGGGAGAAGCGATACAGGCTGCTGGATTACTAGAGATAGGTGTCGCACGGAAGCCAAGAAATATGGTGATAGCGTGGGCTAGCCATGTACTAGTATGGTGTAACTACACTGGGCTGCCGTGTTTCCTACTCTTCCAATCCACTGTGGAGATGATTGGTTGATTTTATATCGCTGAATAATATTAAATATTATGAGTGCAGATGCTCCACCACGAGGTTCCTTGCTCCTTCTCGGTCGTCGGGAATCTATGTTCTTCCACTCTATTTTTTTACATGAGATTTGTTCATCCTTTTGCCAACACGCAAGACATCTAGCATCAAGGTGCACGTGTTATGCAAGGATCGTTCCATCTATATGAAGAACACGTGGGACTGGAACTACGAGACGGACATGTACCTAGGAGTGGACGTACGAACCTGAGTAATGTAGCGCAGTAAGTGAAGTAGAAAGGCACAAATGGTATGAACATGCGTGGTGTGTTTGGTTGCGTTCTCGTCTCAACATAGTTGTTCCCTCTTCATGCATGCTCAACTCAACACCCCTCTTCATGCATGCTCTCTTCATGCATGCTTCTAGTGTATTTGTGCTAAACTAGTGTGGACTCATGCACCTGCCATACACTCTACCAAACACCCAAAAGTAGGTCGAGAAGGGAACTCTTGGGTGGCATTTGTCTCTTACTACATACTACCACTAAATGTTGTACGTGCAATGCACGGTGATGTTATGGAGTACGTGCCTAAGTACTCTACTACTACTATATTAGTTGGAGGCACATATTAACTTTTATATTTGTTTACGTGTATGCCCCGAGACCTTCCAACTAGACGTGTCTTTCTCTCCAGGTTGCACTATGTATCGTTCATACCACTAAGAACTACTACGTGTGGTCTCCGACCCAGAAGTGGAAGAAGTGGAGACGCTCTACCACGCTGTTTTTTTACGCTGGGCTCTACCATGTTGTTCATGTCCCACTCCTTTCGCTAACGTGTGGGACATCCAGCATGTGCCGTGTTTGGCACTCTTCGTCGTAAGAGTTGAAACGCTAGCATTCATCAGAAATAAAAAATAATTATAAATCAGCAGTGATACTATTTTGTTAGAACCAATCAGTAGTGGTACTATACCATGCGGTTTCCTTGCTCCTCGATATCGGAAATAATACTTCCGTTCGCCAACATGTGGGACGTCGACCATCCTGGTGCACTTGCCATGCACGCAGAATCCAAGGGAGAGTCACCCCGGTCGTCGCGCCGCAGTAACAATGACTAATGAGCAATCAAATCACAAGCCCACTTCACACTTTGAAGTTGCTCGGACGAAGGAACCATCATGACTTCGTTGAATTCCGCTTCTTGAAGAAAACTACTGTACTAGCAGTACTGCTAGCTACAGTAGTTACTCCAACAGAGGCCTCCTTTCGTTCATAGGATAGGAATTTTATAGGAATATGAAAATCATAGGAAGTGAGATGACATGCATCTCAATTCCTATAGAGAAAGAGATGCCATTTGATGCATAGGATAGGAATTTTTTTCATTTAGTCTAGGCTAATGTAATAGTAATTTGCTCTAAAAACTATAGTAGTAACTAGTAGTACTAGTACATGCTCGTATTCAGACACAGACACACACTAACTACTAGTACTACTACTTCTCACATGCTGGCCAGACACCGTCGTTCTCCTTCCTGGCTTTGTCGGCGACACCCCACCGTGCTTGGGTCTCCGCCGACCTCTCCGCAGCAGCGCGTGCGTCCTTTTCTTTCTTGCGGCGGCGGGCCTCTCTTTTCTTGAGTGCTTTCTGACTTTTCCGCTCCCTCTGTGCGGCTTTGTCCGCCTCTTGCTCTATCGCCCATTCGGCCTTCGCATCTTCAAATTCCTCCCACATAGTTGTGAGGTCACGAGCGGCGATGAACTCGGCACGGCGGGATGCCATCGCTTCCCAACCATTTTGTGTGCTGTCGTGGGCGGCGAGGAACTCAGCACGGCGGGATGCCATGGCTGCCTTACCGGTTAGTGTGCGGTGCGGTGGCATGAACGACTCTTGGTGAGAGCTCTGGGTGGAGTGGCCGCACAACCGTATAGTGCATTGGTTTGTCAAGAGCTCAAGGACAGAAGACGAAGGAAACTTGGATTCCCCTTCAATCCTGGTCATTTATTACCGAGTAGAATGCATTGGCGGTCATCAAACTTGTCTTGATAGCTAACTTTGATCATTGTATACGAGATATGGTGATTATACAGTCACTGGCTCAGCGTATAGCTCCGTATTTGTCTGGTTGACCAGTCAAACAGTCCGCATGCACCTCATCAGCTCGTGTTCTTTATCTATCTACGCGGGCCTACATCACAATGGAGAAAGAAATCTTGTAAAACCAAAATTATGCGTATGTGGGGAATCAAACCACGGACTCGTCGCTGCAACGCACCCTCGTCAGCCAAATGAAAATGAAATACTTCGCGTCTGACACTCACGCTCACGCTCTCAAACTATGCTAATGCATGCAGGTCGCCCTCTAAATCAAAGTCCTGCTCATGGCGCAACGCAAACGGCGAGCACATCACCTGCGCGCCCCGGCGGAGCCTGACATTACTGTTTAGACGTTTGATGGAGGCCTACGCGAACGCCGAGCCTGTATTCACCAGACTCAACACCAACGGTCATACTCGGAGCGCCTTGCTCATGTATATCGTCCATCACAACGACAATCTATAAAACATCCTAGCTAGAGAGGGTACTATGGTAGTATGGTACGGAGTATGTACTATCGTGAGCGACCGATCTTAGTGACACTACACACCGAAACCCCTTCCATCGCTAGCGCACGCTTCCCGCCTGAAACGGTCACCGTCTCTCCAGAACGTCAATGCTGCATTCACCGGACTTAACTACAGGTGCAATTGGTGTGTCACTGACATGCGGGCCAGATGCCCGTTGGGCCCACATGTCAGTAACCCAACGCATCTGCCGTTAAGTCACTGAAGCAGCGTCCGCATTCACGCCCTACGAACCTACTCCGGCACCAGTTGTCCATCCGTCTGCCATGGCTCATTGCCATTCGCCCGCTATATTAACTTGAGCCCCAGCTCCCAGCCATAGCCAAAGACCCACACTTATTCTCCTCTGGTCCCTTCCTTCTGTCGGCACCACTCCAACCATGGCCTCCTGGCGCTCCGAACTCTCTTGGACGTACTGTCGCAGGAGCAGACGAGCGACATCGGCGACTCCGCTCCGGGCGCGCTCCAAAGCTCTCTTCGATGTACTGTCGCAGGAGCAAACGAAGGAGATCGCCGGCACCCTCACGACCGCCCTCCGCCGCCACTACCACGAAGCTGGTGCGCGTGCGCGGGCACAGCTGGCAGCGACGAAGAGTAGTACACGGTAGGTCGCCGCCGCTTTGGTCCCAGGAAGGTCACCGCTACTCCACTCAGTCGACGCCAAGCTTGGTGGGGTAAACATCGGCGGCCGATTAGCCGCTTGACGGTGACGTGGAGGCGGAAATCTTCATAATCTTGTGCTCCAGAGGAGGAGGTTATTGAGGCGGATGAGGAGGAGGCAAAGGCAATGGCCGGCTTTCTCGGGTTTATGGCCGGACATGGTGGTCGTGCGCCGGTGATCGTTTAGATTAGGTTTACAGTAGGTTTTAGTACGGTTTGTGCGAAATATGTAATGAATTTCATCCAGTTTGTAGGAAAAGTTTTCGAAAGTAATGAATTTCATCCAGTTAATTTGAAATTTTCTTTGCTTGCATGAATTTCGTCCGGTTAGTTCATATAGTTGTCGAAAGGTATGCGGGCAGCACCGGATGGCATCCATCAGTGTCCTCGGACAGGTGCCAGTGTAAATTTGTGGGCCAGCGCTGGAGATGCCCTAACTATCATGCTATAATCACTAATAGTCCTCCATTATTTGGCAGGGAACAGTTATCCCTCGATCAAAATCAGATCCGCGGTGTTTCGCACTCCTCCTGCGTAAGGATGTAAACTCTTGCTTACATAAAAATGGAGCACGTGGACGGCACTGTAGCACGTCATATCACTCGAACTAGCCTGCCTAACGAGCGGAAAAGCACCGCCCTCGTCATTTTGTTCTGGATTTCTATCGATCGATCGCGTGAAAATGTTACGCTTGGCAAGTTCTAAAGGAAAAGGCGGCACACTTACGACTCGTACACGTCGCACCCCCGGCAGTCCGGCTGGCACGCCGCTCACCAGAGGGGACACACGTTGTCTTGCAATTTCACTGACATGTGGGGCTGTAATTGAATAAACCGTTGATAGCCGAAATCTAATCGCTCAAGCAAGCGCCACCGAGAAGAGAGAAACGGGAGGGAGAAGAGATCGCCCGCCCGCCCAAGCACGGACTCCAAGAAATATATGGTGATAATGTGAGGTGGGCCATGCCGAGTCTCGACCGCCTCGAGCCCGCCTCACCGCCTGCCCTCAAGATGCGAGCTGCCCGCCGCATGCATGCATAGCAAGTAGTACTCCTTATGTGGAGGAGAGAGAGGCATTGACAAAGTCAAGGAGTGGGCTCTGCAAGAGCCCGTCTCTACATGTGCTCCTAGGTATAAAAAAATAATTTTTAAAAAAGGCATAAAAACAATTGTGTCTAAAAAAAGAAAAGTAAACAACATTTGAGAGGAAATAGATAGAGAGAAAGTGAGAAAAAGTTGTAACCTGGGCATTACATGAGGAAGGAGGGAGTGGTGCACATGCCAAGTTCACTGGGCTGCCGTGTTTCACACTCCTCCATCGTAACAGTGGAGACAATAGCTTTCATCAAAAATAAACAATGAATACTCGTTGCTCGTCCTCTATATCGGAAAGAATAATTTCATTCGCCGACATGTGGGACGTCGACCATCCTGGTCCACCTGCCATGCACAAAATTATCCTGGTCTACCCCGGCCGTATCGCATGCCCAACCTTTCCCACTGTAAGTTGTTCGGACGAAGGAACCATCATGACTTTGTTGAATTCCGCTTCTTCAAGAAAACTTACTGTACCCGCAATACTGCTACCACACGCGAAGACTGGACGGCACTGTACCACGTCATATCACTGAAACCCACTAGGCCAAACTAGCCCGCCTAGGCCATCTATTTTGGAACGGAGGGAGTACATCTCTGCACTGCTATGATTTTGTGTTGCATGTTCTCTGTACTTTTGCTACGATTTTCCTACCCTATGAACCAAATGAGGCCTGAATGTATCCGTGTCGACTATTGTCTGATCGATCGCTAAGCCTACAATTTTAGGAGCTAGGGCTATTGGTCGATTGACGAGGGATAAGTATAAGCGTACCACGAGCTCATCAGCCCCAACGTTTCTCTTCGGTGAGTGTTTTGCAAGTACTATAGCTCGCACAGTAGCTAGCTTACTAACACCAAGAATCATCAAACAAGCCCTACTGATATGATAAACAGTTCAAACTTACATCTAAGCATGCCATATTACATCAAAAGCTGGTGAGGATACATCTGTTTCCATAACTCGGAGAGGGTTCGCATGATTCACTATCAAACAAAAGTAGCAAGTACCGCCCACACAAGACAGTGCCCTAGCCCTAAGATGGTTTGATAACACGCAGCATTCTGGTAATTAAACACAGGGCAATGCAAACTACCCTGAAGGATTAGCGTGACCAACTATTTCTTGTCATCGATCTCTCAGGCAATGACCACAGCACGGACAGCGGCATGGGCATCGATTTACGGGCAATGTCCACATGATCGATCATGACATCGAATCGATCTTCGGGCGATGTCCACAGGATGGACAGCGGCATCGAATCGATCTCGGGTGATGCCAACAGGGCGGCCATGCATCGAATCATCAAGGATGTCCATCGGCACCTGCACAACCCTAACATATTAGCAAGCACATTGCAAATAATCAAAACCACAACTATGGTAATAACCCATTATTTTTACCTTGTGCAGCTCACCGGGGATCTCATCCTCCGGGGCCATCTCCTCCTCCTCGATGGGGGCCATCACCTTGCCAGGGGAATACTGCTTCTCAACGGCGACTATCTCCTCAAACTCGGCCTTGAGCCTCGCATAGGTGGCCATCATAGTTCCTGGGGTAGGCACGGTGGGGCCCTTGTTGTTCTTCCAACTTTCTTTGAGGAGTTCATCTGCCAACGTCGTCAACTCTTTGGCCAGTGCTTGTTTCTTGGAGTTCTTCGTCTCCATGGGTTGGACCGCCAACATGGTCAACTTGTTGGTCGGTGCTCGCTTCCTGGAGATCACTGTCTCAGGTGGGTTGTCCGCCGGCAACTCTTTGCCTAGTGCTCCAGGATCCATCAATGAACTTACAAACAAAAAGCAATCGAAAGGAAACCACAATCGCAATGAAAACCGGAAAAGAATAGGATGTGAGAATCGGTCGGTGCTTCGCAAAAAGAAGATTCTTGGAATGAAAATATAGCAGCATAACTGATTCGCCCACCTTTCCTGCGTCGATACAGAACAAAAATGGCAGAAGTGAGTAGCCTGGAGTGATGTTTTCTTCAAGAAAGGGAAGAAAGGGCTTGAACAAGCGTTCTAGTGAAATGATGGTTGCTTCGTCCAGTCCAACTTGGAGGCCACCTTACCACTGCTGGTAAAGGTGTGGGTTTTGTGATATGACGGGTCATGACGGCCACAACCGGGTGACAGGTGAGTCTCGACTGTAGCACCTCGTTGTGATTTGGTGGATGGCACGCGGGCCCGGATGCTTTGAAATGTCCCGCATGTAGATAGAGCGGCTAGTCATATAGGAGTGCTCAATATTGTGCATCGCAACCAAGGCGGAGAGGAAAACAAGAGAACTATGTATTTAATGCATGAGTTTAATTAGGGTAGTTTTGTAAAGTACGGGATACATTCCTCCAATCGCAAAATGCCTTGGTTCATGAGATTTGAGATTTGAGCCCTATAAACCGGAAGGGAGGGAGTACTGCACGCGGTGTAGTCTAGTCACTTGTTGAAATATCTAGAAAGGCAAATACTCCTTTCCGGTTTACAGGGCTATACTACTCCCTCCGTCTAGGTGTGTAAGTAATCTTACGAAAACCAAATAGTCCCAAAACACTTAGGCGGGGTGCATTAACATCTACCTTGTTTCTTGTTTATTGACATATCAACCAATAAGAGATGAGAGATGTGCATGCTTTTAATGACTTGCAATGGCTAGTTCATTGCATGCAATGCTATTAATTAGCAAATAAACATTGGTGACCCCAGGAGGAAATGGTGCAAAGCGCGTGGACCTATGCAGAATGAGTATCAACCAATGATGATGGAGTTTAATTGTTAAACAATAGCAATTTTGTCTCATGCAAGAGCCTGGCTAGTATATGCGTGCTCCAAGGCACCGCACCACGCGAGCGTTCGCAACTGCCACGTTCGGGTTGCGCTTGGCTCTTCGCCTCTTCGAGAAGAGGAACAATGATGTTACTCCTACTTCTACAGTATCGAATCCACTACTGCATGTCCGTCCACCTCGTGCGGGAGGGATAGTGTGTAGCGAAAGCTTCTACTTACTGCTCCTGGTTTTGCGTCTATGACAGGTGGGCCCAACAGGTGGTTGGCCCTCCTGTCATGCAACCAAAGGTAGGTGCAGTTAAGGCACCGGATCTCAGTCCGCGAGGAAGAGGGCGTTGTAGTAATCAAATTTCTCGGTCTTGTACGAGTTGACGCGACACATCAAAGCACTGCACTCGATATAAGTCTTTTTACACATTTCAAATGGATTACTTCGTATGTAGACATATTCTGCTTCGTATGTAGTCACTTGTTGCAATCTCTAAAAAGACTTATATTTGGAAACGGAGGGAGTACAACGCATGCATGCATGCCGTGACTTTCCTTTTGATACTTGCATGTGTTGATTTGATGCACCTTGCCAAATTTTGACTATAAATTTAACTAACCAAATTTTCATGCATGTCACAAAAAATTATGGGGCTGTTTGGATTGTGACTATGTTTGTCTTATGTTGACACATTATTTTTCCCACACTTGCCACACTTGCCTAACCTGAGTTGCTCAAATTGTTAGACACACTTTGGCTTTCCTAAGGGAATCTTGCCACAATTTTTGTGTCTATGACATGTGGGTTTCACTGCTAATAAAAAATTTCTTGTCTTAGGTGTGGCTAATAAAAAAGACTTATATTTAGGAACGGAGGGAGTAGAAAATATAAATAATAATGCATGTGGGGGAAACCCATGTTTCCGCTAATTTTAGTCGTGGGCTTGTTCACAATTTTTACGAGGGGGTGGTTGTTCATTTAATGGAGGGAATTGTAGTACCAGACTTGAACGATACAAAGTGCGACCTGGCACACCGTAACACCACTTGGAACAAGAGGGTAGCTATCTCAAAAAACAATCAACAACTAAAAAACCGCGACCTGGCATGTAGTAGTACACAATTTTAAATGATTGTTTTGATGGAGTGAAAAGGAAAACTACCCCACTACGTATATATAGGCCGGAGCCTCCACGCTTGCTTGCTAGGGTTGCTCTATTCACACACTCTCATCCTCTCCAGATCTAAACAAGATAGGGGTAGTAACACTCTCTTTATCCCTTAAAAAACATTGGCTTTCTATCCTCACCGCTGGTTACAGATCCGGACGTATCCCCCTCCGTCGGTGAAGGGGAGGAGGGGCAGCATTTAGGCCATCGTCGTCAGCGAGGGAGGAGACCCACTGCCGGCCGCACCGTTATCTTTTGCCGAGCGCTGGCGCGGGAGGTCCTCCGATCCCTTCGTTGTTGCCTGTGGGCGGATCCAGCCTCCCGCCGCCCACCTATCCACATCCCGACGACCTTCAGGTATATCTTCGTTCGAAACCGCCTTAGCTCTACTTGCCCAGTTCGCTACATCGCTGCATGTGCATCATTTTCTACCTCTTAGCCCCTCTCGATCAGATGGTCCAACGTCACCTATTTTTTTCTTCTATTGTTAGAGGTAAAGCTACTTCATGGAGTCGAATCTTGTACTCCCTCCTTCCGAAAATACTTGTCATTGAAATGGATGGATCTAGATGTATTTTAGTTCTAGACACATCCATTTTGATGACAAATAATTTCGGACGGAGGGAGTACTTGGTTCAAACAAGAAATAAAGTGGGGGTGGGGGAATTTAGTATGTACATCAGACTTGGTACAAACAGGAAGGAAATGGGGTGAAAGTAGTACAGACTGGTCATCCAACCGGTCACTTGGTCGAAAAGGGAAATATAGGGGTAACGCTGTACGCAGTGGTATGACCAGGACTAGATTTGCTATCCACACATAGGAGTAGGTGGCTAGAGTGAACAAAAATGGGACCAACCCAGATATGTTTGTTGTTTGTTTCTCGGGGCAACAAACTATGAATCACCACTTTACGTACATGGTGCTGGACTGCTGGTGCACCCACCGTCCCATGCCCTTATACCAAATATTTAGCTGTTTTAATCTAATGTCCCTGGTAAAAATGAAGCCATGCCACTGTTATAAGCCATGACAAGTTTAGCCAAATGTTTTTGCCTGTAATTGTTTGAGACTCTGACTGTTTCCTATGTACCTCTTTGTGCAAACATGAATACCAATTCACCTGGTTGCTGTTGTGACCTTTTGGTGCACTGCACAAAACTCTTCTTAAAAGAAGTGACTTTTGTGTTGTTTAACTGGAATGTCAGAATGGAACAGTTGGTTCATTTCGGTGGAACTGCACAAAGGGAGATCTGTGTTCCAATCCTCATCATCCATATTGGCGCCATAACCTTCCTTTAGGTAAGAATGATATTTAATGCATGTGTTCATCTCTATTTTCCGACTGCCATGAGAAAATAATGCTATTTTTTACTAGTACTCTTGTACTCCCTCACTGACAAAACCAATTCTGAATTAGAAGGCCAATCATGTACTTGGTTTCACCAACTGGTGAGGAGAAAGAGAAACAGAGCATGAAGAGGAAGAAGAAGAAGAATAAACAGTGCCAAGGCGATCTTGCTGAAGCCAGCGGCCTCAGTCGAGGCCATTCAAGGGCTCCGACAACGACTACCTTACATGTGAGACGATCCTCCAGGGAGCCCTTCCACTTCTGCTGTCTCACTTAATTAATTAGGAGTACTTAAGTACCACTAATTTATTACTGCCTAATTTTCCTGTCAGAGTTAAACAAATCTTTAGTAGGACCCTATGCTAAATCATGTATGTGTGTATGTTTGTCTATGGAGGTGAATCATATGGTGGAGCAGGGAGGGAATATTATTAGTGTCATGACATAATAGTGCTATTGTTTTGCATGTCAATTTATTGCCATTGGTTCAATGAGGCAATGTTTTGCGTATTGTCCGTCATGAATTTGATGCTACTGTTTGAGTAATATGCCAATGTCTTCCTATCCTTTCTCACTAAGCTAATGAAGGTTTCACCTTGTTCCTACTTGTGCAAACAGGGATCATGTTGTGCCAATCATACATTTTAGTGGAACTACACAAGACAATACAATGAACTGTATCCCAGTCAGTGCTTTAACTCTGCTGGAAGTTCTTGATAATCTTTTGATATAATCTCAAAGATTGGTAAACAAGAGTGATTTCAACCATAGATTTGAAATGCACAAAAATATATACTATTGTGTGATTCCAGTGAGTGCTTTATCATCTCTTATGGGACTACATGAATAAGCTTTTTTTCTCAGGTTGGTACGGGCCTAAGGCTTTCATCCATATTAGTTTGCTGTCATCTTTATCTGTATCATGCTACTGTCATGAGAAACTCCTTTATCTTTGCACGTTAAAGTTTTGCAACCTATGATAAATGGCAATGCTTTGAGTGTTGAGCTAATTGGCACTGATTAAATAAACTAATACCTCTCTTTAAGCAAGACTACTATGTTGCTAACTTTACCCATTAAGATAATGACGGTGCTTCTATTTGTTAGTGTATGTTTCATCAACTAGTCCCACTATTACAGTAATATCGCTCTCTCAATATATGTGCCAAAAGGGATGCTCGATTTTGGTGGAACTGCACAAATACTTTGGGTGCTTCATTGCCTCGACAGCTTCCGTCCTTTCCTGTCAGTCGCTAATCTCGGCTTGCTTTCTTCCTTCGCTGTCAGTCGCTTTGCTTATCTCGGCTTCCAGTCAAAGGAAATAGTAATTGATATGCTACCTCACACAGGTTGGTACTGGTATTTATCCTGATTATTGTGCTTGTGATATGTATTGGTAATTTGGTATTGTGCTACTATTTGCCGATTTCATAAAGGAGTAATTTGGATCCTGAATTCGCAGGCAAATCATTACATCGGGTGATTTCAGTAGAACTGCACAAAATGATCAGACGGACAGGTACTTATGCTGCTGCTATGTACTCCAAAGTCCACTCAAACAAGCATCGATGTTGACAAGAAGTGCCTATATTCATTCGAGTATCAACCGGCGTCAACCAATTGTCAAACTCCAAGTATTAGGAGAGTGAATGCCAAAAACATTGCCTGGTGCATAGCCCAGAAAAACGCAGTCCAGTCTTTGGTCCCAACTTGTGCATTTTGGTTATCGGCACATATGGTAGCGAACTATATGGCATGGAGTCTAAAGATTCCAGACAAGTTAGTTGACGCGTATATTCATTTGGCACTTAATTAGTCTACACGCCAAGGATGCTCCATTTCAGTTGAACTGCACAAAAAATTTGGGTGGTTCATTTTCTCAACCGCCTCCTTTCTTGCCTGCAATGTATAATTTTGGCGAGATACATGACCAAGATGAGCCAGTAAACTAGTTGGATGAAAGTAGTGGCCAAGTTGCTCAAACCTCCCTCGGCACGAGGCCACTATTTGAGGATAAACCTACAAGCAAAGTTCAGATTGTCTGTGCTGCCTCTTATGTACTCGAAAGTTTACTCGTACAAGAACTAATTTTAGCAAGAAGTACCTCCGATTGAACACCATTTACAAGTCTGTACCCTAGGTAATTAAAGTTTGTCCACGGATCACATTGGATGTCATCTCAATCATTTGGATGCATAAACATACTAAACATGTGTATATCTGAATCTTTTTGTGAATTATGTATGAATATTGTCGTGTGATCTATCAATCATTTGGATGCATAGATATGCTGAGCTTGTGTATATATGAATCTTTTGAGTTGTTGATAGTGAATGTTGGCTATGAATATGAACGTGTCCTGTGAACCTGAGTTTGATACGAATGTTTACCTTTTCTGTTTTACTTGTGTGTGAACTTGTTAGTATGTCTACTGTGGGGTATGTGACGTGTGGGTGTCAACGGCACACCTTCTTCCCGAGAAGAATTGCACCTGCTTTGTTAGGGTAGCAATGGTGCATCAACTCTTCTTAATCTTTTTGTTACTCTGTCTTCCCCTCTCCCCCGCTCAACCCCTGCCGTAATGTTTTCGGCCTAAAAAAAACATAGTACTGCGTTGTTTTTGATGAAAAATCAAGTGCTGGTCCACCACGACGGACTGGGAGGCTAAAAATACAAGTTGTATGGTGCAGAGGCAAGTAAAAACGCTATCGAGAGCCATCCACTGAAGAAAAAAAATCGCTCCTGATGTCCTTCTTCAGTCGTGCCGCCGGCCCCCTCTTTAATCCAGTTTGCTCGGGGATCTGGTATCATTTTTTTCAGAGGGCGAACAAGTATCAGCTAGGCCTAGGTTTTGTATTTTAAGATGCGTAGCCCACGACATACGGAGACAGTGGTTTCAACTTATTTTTTGAGGTCCATACCGGCCTATGGGCTTTTTCTTAAAGATCGGCAGCCCAATGTATTTTTTAATAAAACACAAGTCTCTGTTCTATTTATCTATATATATGAATAATAATGATGTGTCCAATTTATGTTTTCCCTTCTAACCACATTATATATATTTATATTATTACTATTGTCGTATATTTTATAGAGACTTATATATACATTATAAAAACATCCCACGTGTTATTAACTTATAAGAGTAAATGTTTAACGGAAGTTGGCAATGAAAATCCTGGTTGTTTTTGACTCACAGGCAAGGAAAATCCTGGTGATTGCGTACAAAAGGCTTGCGAAGATTATAAGGACCAATTTAATAATAACGCGCTCATTTTTATTTTGAGAAATAACTCGCTAATTTGTTAATTATATATATAAAAAATGTGCCTCTCCGGTTTATTCTTTGATATTAATTGCTCCTTATAACATAACATTATATATATAACGAGCCCAGCTAATTCGTGTATTTCAAGGAAGTGCAAATGGGCTGGGATTTCTTAGAAAATATAAATGGGCCTGATTGACGCAAAATTATTTGTTCACCCAGCCCAGCAAATGGACTGTACATTCTAGAAAACATTGGTTAAATATATGCCACATTTTTGCAGGCTGATATGTGGGCTAATAGGTCGAAGCCTACGCAGGGAGTTGTCAACTTGGTCAACAAATGATTGTTTCATCCACAGCCATTGGATTTATATCCAACGGCCGGCATGCACCTTCAATCTCTCGTCTTCTTCCTCCAGCGTCGCCGGGACCGCCTGGTCCGACCTCCGGCGGCTAGCGGCTCTGCTTAGCACGCATCGCTGCGAAGCGCTACCCCACCTCCGACCAGGCTATCCCTCCACCCCTCGACACCTCCTGTTATTCTCCAGAGACTGCAGCCCCACGCTGCAACAGAACCAGTTATAACCCTTCTCCTCCTCTCAATCTGCGACTCCACTGCCGCGTCTTCCCATCTCCGAGTCGTTCCCGTCCGGGGCCTCGCCATCGTCCACCGCCTCGCTGCGCTCGGTGCGGCGTGGTCAACAAACGAGAGTCATCGGAAGAGGACTGTACGTGGAGAGCCTAACGGCTGGGACCCACGAGGTCCATGGTCGCACGCAAGGAAAGTTCCTCCTTAATAAGCTGAAAAAAATGTTTCCTCCACCTGACAGCTGGGACCCACCGGCTATATCTTCGCACGGAAGGAAGTGCCTCCTTGTTTTGCGAAAAAAATATTCATCCCGTTGACAGCTGGGACCCGTCAGATTTGGTGGATGACTTGTGGGCCTAATAAGTGGACGTGTACGCACGGCTTTGTCAACTTAATCAACAAATGATTCTAGCAACTGGACCGTTGGATGTTAATCCAACAACCATGCTCCTTCTTCAACCTCTGTTCTTGCTCCTGTCTCCCGTGGGCGGCACTGCTGCCGTGCCGCCACAAGACCAACTAGTGAAGTTTCCCACCTTCCATCTGCGACTCCACTGCCCGCCTTCCCCATCTCGGTCGTTCCGGTCTGCGCGCTTCGCACGGTGTGGTCAACGTGGTCAACAACCGAGAGTCATCGAAAGATGACTGTACGTGAGAGGCTGACAGTGGAGACGCACCACGCCCATGGACGCATGCATTCAACGTAACGTGGCGTGGTCAACGTGGTCAAGGAACGACTTCCATCAGAAGTATATTGTACGTGGAGAGTCTAACAGCTGGGTCCACGGCCGTAGCAAGGAAGTGCCTCCTTATTACGCGGAAAATAATGATTCCTCCAACTGACAGCAGGGACCCACTGGACGGGCCACCATATTTTGTGAAAAAAACGTTTGCCCCCTGACTGCTGGGACCCACCTGACGGGCCACCATATTTCGCGAAAAAAATGTTCCCCACGCTGTCAGCTCGGACCCACCAGAAGTGCCTCCTTATTAAGAAGAAAAAAAATGAATACTCCCCCTGCTAGTTGGGACCCACCTTGGTGGGAGGCTGACTTGTGGGCCCACTAAGTTGACGGGGACGGAGGGCTTTGTCAACTTAGTCAATATGAACGATTCTAGCTGCAGTGACCGTACAATGTCCATCCAATGGCCATCGTGCTTCTTCAACCTCTGGTCTTCTTGCTCCAGCCGCCCAAAGCAGCGCCGATCGTGCCGCCTGCCCCTGCCTCCCTTGGCCGGCTGTGATGCCGCGGAGGCCTCACCGCCCCATACTACTCCCGCCGTTGGCCAGGCCATCCCTCCACTCACGCACACCCCCCGTTATTCTGCGGCGACGGCAGCCTCACGCCGCAGCCGAACAAGTGAACCCTCATACTCCTCTATGCGTGGGCATCCACTGCCGCGTCTTCCCTAGCTCCGCTTCGTCCCCTTCCTAGGCCTCGCCGTCGTCCACCGCCGTGGTGCTCTCGGCGCGGCGTGGTCAATGTGGTCAACGACTGACTTCCATCGGAAGAGTACTGTACGTGGAGAGGCTGACAGCTGGGTGCACGGCAGCCGCAAGGAAGTGCCTCCTTATAACGCGCAAAATAATTATTCCTCCACCTGACAGCAGGGACCCACCGGACGGGCCACCGTATTTCGTGAAAAAACATTTCCCCACCGCCGACCCACCAGCTACACCTTCGCACGCAACGAAGTGCGTCCGCGCAAAAAAAACCGATTCGCCCCCCTGAATGCTGGGATCCACCAGCTACATCTTCGCACGCAAGGAAGTTCGTCCGGGCAAAAAAAAACCGATTCGCCCCCCTGACTGCTGGGACCCACCAGCTACATCTTCGCATGCAAGGAAGTGCGTCCGAAAAAACGATTCGCCCCCCTGACAGCTGGGACCCACCAGCCACATCTTCGCACGCAAGGAAGTGCCTGACAGTCGGGACCCACCTGGTCGAAGCGTACGTAGCATTGTCATTCTTGTCATGAACGTGTATGTACATACTGGTGGATGTAGAGGCGCGCATGTGTCGTAGTAGAGGCGCGCACGTGTCATAGTAGAGGCGCGCACATAGCATGTACAAGTACGTACAACGGCCAGGGTGCAAGAAATAAAATGCGGCCACGTATGTGTACATACGGGCGGGGTCTCGAACACCTACTCGCGCATACGTAAGGCCAGGGCTCGTGTACATGGCTGGGTCAGAACGGAGAAACATCATCGTCGTCGTGTTCATGAGGAGCCAACCGGCTGGGTCGGAACGAAATGCGTCGTCGTGTTCATTGGGAGGGCTTGGACGGAATAGGCGATGGAAACGAGGCCTGACATACCACAGAACAGAGGAAACTGCCTTGTGTTCGACCGGCCACGTTCGAAACGGGATCCTGTTCATCAGGAGGGGCCTGGCGTACCGCAAAACGGAGGAAACGGACCTCCTACAATCAAAACGAGGGTCCTGTTGATCGGGAGGGGTGTGGCGTACCGCAAAACGGACAAAACGGACTTGGGTTGGAGCGCTACGGTCGAAACGGGGGTCCTGTTGATCGGGAGGGGTGTGGCGTACCGCAAAACAGGACTCCACGGGATACTGTTCATCTCCACCGTCGACCTCCTCCAGCCTCTACGGGCTACCGTCGACCTCCTCCAGCCTCCACGGGCTCCTGTTCATCCAGCCTCCACCGCGTGCTACTCCACCGCCATCGCTCAACCACCCCTCCACGGGCACCCTCCACCATCTATCGCTCATCCAGCCCTCCACGGGTCGCCCCTGCTCATCCAGCCTCCACACCACGGGTCATGTTCATCCAGAGGCAACGCCACCGCCACTCGCTCATCCAACCCCCCGCAACACTCATTGTTCATCTAGAGAGGCAGCATCCATCGGCTTCGCTTAGCGGCAAGATGGCGCGAATCGCCGATCGGGTTCGCCATCGATCCATCGATCGATCGCTCGGGTTCAAGAACGCATAGCCTGCAGTGCAATAGCTCGGGTTCAATTAGAGCCCAATGCCTCGCTCAGGTTCAGTTAGAGCCAACGCCTCGCACACACGCGCCTACGTGTACGAGAGAAACGCGCATCGCTCGGCCCCCGACCACCCACCGTAATCGGGAACTCCCCGAAATTTTCCTCGCCCTCGCTTCTACCACGGTTTTTTCCGTCATGGACGGCCCAAAGAATGTCATGCAGCTGCGTCTTTGGCCCGCCCAGGACGAAAAGCCCATTTTCTATCATGATTTTTTGTCATAGAAGTAGGAGCCCACCACATCTATGATGATACCGGGTTTTGTCACAATTATCGTCATAGAAGTGTCATATGTATGACAGAAAAAAATTCGTTCGGCCCAAAATGTCACGGATGTGTCTTTTTTTTGTAGTGAATAGTAGAGGGTTCAGTACCTTGTTCTAGTGTGTCTTGTATCACTGAATTAGGGGACGGTGACATGGAATTTGGAGACACCAGAGTGATGGGTTTTACTACATGTTCAGTAGATGACATGTCAGGTTCATGCCCCTCTTGAACACTGGAGTTTCTATTGTTCTCATCCGGGTTCATCGTGTTTGTGTTTTCGTCCCCCTGTGTAGCTGGCCCATATTGATGTGTGTCGCCAAGTGAAGGAACATGGATGGAATGAATAAGAACATCTCTACCAACAACATTCTCCCCCTCTTGACCAATCCTAGAAATAGGAGTGGTAGAGGAAGAAGGATGGCATGCACCAAAGGTAGGGGGATAAAATGACTCACTTTCATGAAAAGTAACATCCATGCTCACAAAAAACCGCCGCTCAGCTGGGCACCAACAGCAATAGCCTTTCTGAGTGGGAGAATACCCAACAAAAATACAACGAACATCACAAGGATCAAGCTTTCCTACTGAATTTCTATAATCGTGTACACAATAAACACATCCAAATACTTTTGATGGCACAATAAAATGATTCGAACCAGTCAAACATTCAATTGGGGTTTTAAAATCCAGAATGCGTGAGGGCCTATGGTTTATGAAATGTGCTGCTGTTTTAACTGCCTCACCCCAAAGAAACTTTGGCACATGCATGCTACCTCTTGAGCATTGCGTTGGTTTTTCCCTTGAAGAGGAAGCGTGATGCAGCAAAGTAGCGTAAGTATTTCCCTCAGTTTTTGAGAACCAAGGTATCAATCCAGTAGGAGAATACACGCAAGTCCCTCGTACTGCACAAACAATAAGAACCTTGCAACCAACGCGATAAAGGGGTTGTCAATCCTTCACGCCACTTGCAAAAGTGAGATCTGATAGAGATAATAAGATAAATATTTTTGGTATTTTTGTTGTATAGATTGAAAAGTAAAGATTGCAAAATAAACGGCGCCAGAAATAGCTAGTTGAAGGGAGATTAATATGATGGAAAATAGACCCGGGGGCCATAGGTTTCACTAGTGGCTTCTCTCAAGATAGCATAAGTATTACGGTGGGTGAAACAATTACTGTCGAGCAATTGATAGAAAACTGCATAGTTATGAGAATATCTAGGCATGATCATGTATATAGGCATCACATCCGCGACAAGTAGACCGAAACGATTCTGCATCTACTACTATTACTCCACACATCGACCGCTATCTAGCATGCATCTAGAGTATTAAGTTCATAAGAACAGAGTAACGCATTAAGCAAGATGACATGAGGTAGAGGGATAAACTCAAGCAATATGATATAAACCCCATCTTTTTATCTTCGATGGCAACAATACAATATGTTTTGTTTCCCTTTCTGTCACTGGGATCGAGCAACGCAAGATTGAACCCAAAGCTAAGCACTTCTCCCATTGCAAGAAAGATCAATCTAGTAGGCCAAACCAAACTGATAATTCGAAGAGACATGCAAAGATGTTAAATCATACATAAAAGAATTCAGAGGAGATTCAAATATTGCTCATAGATAATCTTGATCATAAACCCAACATTCATCGGATCTCGACAAACACACCGCAAAAAGAATTACATTGAATAGATCTCCAAGAAGATCGAGGAGAACTTTGTATTGAGATCCAAAGAGAGAGAAGAAGCCATCTAGCAAATAACTATGGACCCAAAGGTCTGTCGTAAACTACTCACACATCATCGGAGATGAAGGAAATATGCCTTAGAGGCAATAATAAAGTTATAATTTATTTCCTTATTTCATGATAAATGTTTATTATTCATGCTAGAATTATATTAACCGGAAACATAATAAATGTGTGAATACATAGACCAAGAGAGTGTCACTAGTATGCCTCTACTTTACTAGCTCGTTAATTAAAGATGGTTATGTTTCCTAACCATAGACATGAGTTGTCATTTGATTAACGAGATCACATCATTAGGAGAATGATGTGATTGACTTCACCCATTCTGTTAGCTTAGCACTTGATCGTTTAGTATTCTGCTATTGCTTTCTTCATGACTTATACATGTTCCTATGACTATGAGATTATGCAACTCCCATTTACCGGAGGAACACTTTGTGTGCTACCAAACGTCACAACTTAACTGGGTGATTATAAAGGTGCTCTACAGGTCTCTCCGAAGGTACTTGTTGGGTTGGCGTATTTCGAGATTAGGATTTGTCACTCCGATTGTCGGAGAGGTATCTCTGGGCACACTCGGTAATGCACATCACTATTAGCCTTGCAAGCATTGTAACTAATGAGTTAGTTGCGGGATGATGTATTATGGAACGAGTAAAGAGACTTGTCGGTAACGAGATTGAACTAGGTATTGAGATACCGACGATCGAATCTCGGGCAAGTAACATACCGACGACAAAGGGAACAACGTATGTTGTTATGCGTTTTGACCGATAAAGATATTCGTAGAATATGTGGGAGCCAATATGAGCATCCAGGTTCCGCTATTGGTTATTGACCGGAGAAGTGTCTCGGTCATGTCTACATAGTTCTCAAACCCGTAGGGTCCAAACGCTTAAAGTTCGGTGACGATTTGTATTATAAGTTATGTAATTTGATATACCGAAGGTAGTTCGGAGTCCCGGATGAGATCGGGGACATGACGAGGAGTCTCGAAATGGTCGAGACGTAAAGATCATATATTGGATGACTATATTAGGACATCGGAAAGGTTACGAATGATTCGGGTATTTTCGGAGTACCGGGGAGTTACAGGAATTCACCGGGAGAAGTATTGGGCATGATTGGGCCATACGGGAATAGAGGAGAGAGGCCAAAAGGAAGGAGGCGCGCACCCCCCCTCTGGTCCGAATTGGACAAGGGGTGCAGGCCCCGTTTCCTTCTCCCTCTCCCCCTCTTTCCTTCTCTCCTACTCCAACAAGGAAAGGAGGAGTCCTACTCCCGGTGGGAGTAGGACTCCCCCCTTGGCGCGCCCTCCTCCTTGGCCGGCCGCCTCCCCCCTTGCACCTTTATATACGGGGGCAGGGGGGCACCCCAGAGACACAACAATTGATCCCTTGGATCTATTAGCCGTGTGCGGTTCCCCCCTCCACCATAATCCACCTCGATAATATCGTAGCGGTGCTTAGGCGAAGCCCTGCATCGGTAGAACATCATCATCGTCACCACGCCATCGTGCTGATGGAACTCTTCCTCAAAGCTCGGCTGGATCGGAGTTCGAGGGACATGATCGAGTTGAACGTGTGCTGAACTCGGAGGTGTCGTGCGTTCGGTACTTGATCGGTCGGATCGTGAAGACGTACGACTACATAAACCGCGTTGTGCTAACGCTTCCCCTTTCGGTCTACGAGGGTACGTGGACACACCCTCCCCTCTCGTTGCTATGCATCACCATGATCTTGCGTGTGCGTAGGAAAATTTTGAAATTACTACGTTCCCCAACAGGAGAGGCCATGGTGTTGATGTAGAAGCCTTTCGTGATCGATTCCTCCTCCGGCGGAGCACCGGAAAAGGCCCCAAGATGGGATCTCACGGGTACAGAAGGTTGCGGCAGTGGAAATAGGTTTTCGTGGTGCTCCTGGATGTTTTCGGGGTATATGGATATATATATAGGAGGAAGAAGTAGGTCGGTGGAGCTGCAGGGGGCCCACGAGGGTGGGGGCGCGCCTCCCTGCCTTGTGGCCTCCTCGCTTCTTTCTTGACGTCCACTCCAAGTCCCTTGGATCACGTGTGTTCCAAAAATAACTCTTCCGAAAGTTTCATTCCATTTGGACTCCATTTGATATTCCTTTTCTGCGGAACACTGGAATAGGCAAAAAAACAACAATTTGCATTGGGCCTTCGGTTAATAAGTTGGTCCCAGAAATAATATGAAAGTGCTTAGTAAAGCCCATTAAACATCCAAAACAGATAATATAATAGCATGGAACAATAAAAAATTATAGATACGATGGAGACGTATCAATGCATTGTAAACATGAGAGAACGTGCAACCTCCAACAAATGTCTATTTTTACGTTCAGCGACACCATTTTGAGAACTAGTATCAACACATGTTGTTTGGTGTATAATGCCATTGGAGGAGAGAAATAATCAAAATCATTATTAGTATACTCAGTGCCATTATCTGAACGAAAAAAATTCACCTTTGCATTATATTGGTTGCAGACCAAAGCGTAGAAATCTTTGAATGTGGAAAAAACATCTCATTTTTGTTTGAGTAGGTAAAGCCAGGTACATCGACTAAAACCATCAATAAAGGTTACAAACCAACATTCTCCAAAAAGAGAGGTTGTGACAGAAGGTCCCCAAACATCCGAGTAAATAATCTCAAAGGGAGTTTGACTTCTTTCACTACTAGTTGGATACGTGGCCCTTGTATGCTTAGCAAGTTCACATGCATCACATACAAGCTTATCCTTGTAGCAGGAAGCGAACAGAGAGGGAAATACACGAGATAAAACATGGAAAGACAAATGGCCAAGTCTATGGTGGAGTAATAGAAAATAATCTATGGATGAGGTACATGCAGCAAGTGCAAGCGGGGCTGCAACATTGTCGAGGTAGTACAGACCATCACGCTCGGTGCCAGTCCCAAGTGCCTTCCCTGTCTTCAGTTCCTGGAAGACACAAAATAAAGGTTCAAACCAAGCTCTACAATTAAGCGACTTTGTAATTGAACTAACAGAGAGAAGATTTACTGGAAAATCTGGAACATGTAAAACTTGGGTTAAAGATAAAGAAGGTGGACAACTAATAGTTCCAATCCCCATTATAGGGGCTGAGGATCCATCAGCTATACGGACCCTATCTTTTCCTGATCTAGGAATATAAGAAGAGAACTCCTTAGGGGAACCTGACATATGGTTAGAAGCTCCAGAATCTATTATCCAAGGAGAATATGCAGATTTAATTGGATGATGCGAGTAGTTCACACCTTGAGATGCATGGTAACTGGACACAGAGCCAGCAGGAACTTCATTGGATGCAGCTAAGAGTTTTGATTTAAATTCCTCGAGAGCCTGTGCAGCTGCCGCTGATAATTCACCTGTGGATGAAGTGAGATGCACACGATCTTGCTTCTTCCCTCAGGCATCACCAAACTTGAGCCGGCCATGTCGTTGTCGCCACCCAGGTGGATATCCAATCAGGTCAAAACAATTCTTCTTTATGTGGCCAGTTTGCTTGTAGTGATCACATACTTGAAGGAAATATGCCCTAGAGGCAATAATAAAGTTATTATTTATATTTCCTTATATCATGATAAATGTTGATTATTCATGCTAGAATTGTATTAACTGGAAACTTAGTACATGTGTGAATACATAGACAAACAGAGTGTCACTAGTATGCCTCTACTTGACTAGCTCGTTGAATCAATGATGGTTATGTTTCCTAACCATATACATGAGTTGTCATTTGATTAACGGGATCACATCATTAGAGAATGATGTGATTGACTTGACACATCCGTTAGCTTAGCACGATGATTGTTTAGTTTGTTGCTATTGCTTTCTCCATAACTTATACATGTTCCTATGACTTATGAGATCATGCAACTCCCGAATACCGGAGGAACACTTAGTGTGCTATCAAACGTCACAACGTAACTGGGTGACTATAAAGATTCTCTACAGGTGTATCCGATGGTGTTTGTTGAGTTGGCATAGATCGAGATTAGGATTTGTCACTCGAGTATCCGAGAGGTATCTCTGGGCCCTCTCGGTAATGCACATCATTATAAGCCTTGCAAGCAATGTGACTAATGAGTTAGTTGCGGGATGATGCATTACGGAACGAGTAAAGAGACTTGCCGGTAATGAGATTGAACAAGGTATTGAGATACCGACGATCGAATCTCGGGCAAGTAACATACCGATGACAAAGGGAACAACGTATATCGTTATGCGATTTGACCGATAAAGATCTTCAAGAATATGTGGGAGCCAATATGAACATCCAAGTTCCGCTATTGGTTATTGAACGGAGACGTGTCTCGGTCATGTCTACATAGTTCTCCAACCTGTAGGGTCCGCACGCTTAACGTTCGGTGATGATCGGTATTAGGAGTTTATGTGTTTTGATGTACCGAAGGTAGTTCGGAGTCCCGAATATGATCACGGACATGATGAGGAGTCTCAAAATGGTCGAGACATAAAGATTGATATATTGGACGGCTATATTCGGACACCAGAAGTGTTCCGGATGATTTCGGAGAAAGCCGGAGTGCAGGAGGGTTACTGGACACCCCCCCCCCGGGGGGGGGAAGTTGGGCCTTCATGGGCCATAGGGAAGAGGGGAGGAGCCCACAACAGGCAGTCGCGCCCCCTCCCTATAGAGAGTCTGAATTGGACTAGGGAGGGGGGCAAGCCCCCCTTTCCTTCTCCTCTTCCTCTCCCTTCCTTCCTTCCCCTTCTCCTCCTAGTAGGACTAGGAAAGGAGAAATCCTACTCCTACTAGGAGGAGGATTCCTCCTCCCTCGGCCTCCCCCCTTGCTCCTTTATATACGGGGGTAGGTGGGGCACCCTAGGACACACAAGTTGATTGCTTTTAGCCGTGTGCGGTGGCCCCCTCCACCTTAATCCACCTCGGTCATATCGTCGCAGTGATTAGGTGAAGCCCTGCGCCGATAGATTCATCATCACCGTCATCACGCCGTCGTGCTGACGAAGCTCTCCCTCGACACTCAGCTGGATCAAGAGTTCGTGGGACGTCACCGAGCCGAATGTGTGCAGATCACAGAGGTGTCGTACTTTCGGTACTAGGATCGGTCGGGTCGTGAAGACATATGACTACATCAATCGCGTTGTCATAACGCTTCCGCTTATGGTCTACGAGGGTACGTGGATAACACTCTTCCCCTCTCGTTTTTTTTTTGAAATTACTGTGTTCCCCAACAGTGGCATCCGAGCCAGGTCTATGCGTAGATGTTATATGCATGAGTAGAACACAAAGGAGTTGTGGGCGTGGGTATATACATATTGCTTGCCGTCACTAGTTGATTCTTGATTCGGCGGGATTGTTGGATGAAGCGGCCCAGACCGACATTACGTGTACGCTTAAGCGAGACTGGTTCTACCGACGTGCTTCGCACATAGGTGGCTGGTGGGTGTCAGTTTCTCCAACTTTAGTTGAATCGGATTTGATGAACATGGTTCTTTCTGAAGATCAAAAATCAATCACTATACCGCGTTGTGGTTCTTGATGTGTAGGTAAGAACGGTTCTTGCTCATCCCATACCAACCACGTAAAACTTGCAACAACAAAGTAGAGGACGTCTAACTTGTTTTTGCAGGGCATGTTGTGATGTGATATGGTCAAGATATGATGCGAAATTTATTGTATGAGATGATCATGTTTTGTAACACAGTTATCGGCAACTGGCAGGAGCCATATGGTTGTCGCTTTATTGTATGAAATGCAATGGCCATGTAATTGCTTTACTTTATCACTAAGTGGTAGCGATAGTCGTAGAAGCAATAGTTGGCGAGACGACAATGATGCTTCGATGGAGATCAAGGTGTCAAGCCGGTGACGATGGTGATCGTGACGGTGCTTTGGAGATGGAGATCAAAGGCACCAGATGATGATGGCCATATCATATCACTTATATTGATTGCATGTGATGTTTATCCTTTATGCATCTTATTTTGCTTAGTTCGACAGTAGCATTATAAGATGACCTCTCACTAAATTTCAAGGTATAAGTGTTCTCCCTGAGTATGCACCCTTGCTACAGTTCGTCGTGCCAAGACACCACGTGATGATCGGGTGTGATAAGCTCTACGTTCACATACAACGGGTGCAAGCCAGTTTTGCACACGCAGAATACTCGGGTTAAACTTGACGAGCCTAGCATATGCAGATATGGCCTCGGAACACTGAGACCGAAAGGTCGAGCGTGAATCATATAGTAGATATGATCACCATTGAAAACTACTCCATCTCACGTGATGATCGGACACGGTTTAGTTGATATGGATCACGTGAAAACTTAGATGATTAGAGAGATGTCTATCTAAGTGGGAGTTCTTAATTAATTTGATTTTGAACTTAAATTTATCATGAACTTAGTAACTGATAGTATTTTGCATGTCTATTTTGTTGTAGATAGATGGCCCGTGCTGTTGTTCCGTTGAATTTTAATGCGTTCCTAGAGAAAGCTAAGTTGAAAGATGATGGTAGCAACTACACGGACTGGGTCCATAACTTGAGTACTATCCTCATTTCTGCACAGAAGAATTACGTCCTGGAAGCACCGCTAGGTGACAAACCCGCTGCAGGAGCAACACCAGATGTTGTGAAAACCTGGCAGAGCAAAGCTGATGACTACTCGATAGTTCAGTGTGCCATGCTTTATGGCTTAGAACCAGGACTTCAACGACATTTTGAACGTCATGGGGGATATGAGATGTTCCAGGAGTTGAAGTTAATATTTCAAGCAAATGCCCGGATTGAGAGATATGAAGTCTCCAATAAGTTCTAGAGCTGCAAAATGGAGGAGAATAGTTCTGTCGGTGAACATATACTCAGAATGTCTGGGTACCACAACCAGTTGACTCAGCTAGGATTTAATCTTCCTGATGATAGTGTCATTGACAGAGTTCTTCAATCACTGCCACCAAGCTACAAGAGCTTCGTGATGAACTATAATATGCAACGGATGGATAAGACTATTCCCGAGCACTTCGCAATGCTAAAGGCTGCGGAGGTAGAAATCAAGAAGGAACATCAAGTGTTGATGGTCAACAAGACCACTAGTTTCAAGAAAAAGGTAAATGGAAGAATGGGAAATTCAAGAAGAACAACAAGCCAGTTTCTGCTCAAGTGAAGAAACCCAAGTCCGGACCTAAGCCTGAAACTGAGTGCTTCTACTGCAAAGGGACTGGTCACTGGAAGCGGAACTGCCCCAAGTATTTGGCAGAGAAGAAGGATGGCAAAGTGAAAGGTATATTTGATATACATGTTATTGATGTGTACCTTACTAATGCTTGCAGAGTAGTGCCTGGGTATTTGATACTGGTTTAGTTGCTAATATTTGCAACTCGAAACAGGGGCAATGGATTAAGCGAAGATTGTCTAAGGACGAGGTGATGATGCGCGTGGGAAATGGTTCCAAAGTCGATGTGATCGCCGTCGGCACGCTACTGCTACATCTTGAGCTTGCGTTGGTTTTCCCCGAAGAGGAGAGGATGATGCAGCACAGTAGCGTAAGTATTTCCCTCAGTTTTTGAGAACCAACGTATCAATCCAGTAGGAGGCCACGCGCAAGTCCCTCGTACCTGCACAAAACGATAGCTACTCGCAACCAACGCGATCAGGGGTTGTCAATCCCTTCACTGTCACTTACGAGAGTGAGATCTGATAGAGATAATTTTTTGGTATTTTTGGTATAAAGATGCAAAGTGAAAAGTAAAAGGCAAAGTAAAAACAAAGAAAGTATAAAAGTAATGGAGATTGATATGATGAGAATAGACCCGGGGGCCATACGTTTCACTAGTGGCTTCTCTCAAGAGCATAAATATTCTACGGTGGGTGAACAAATTACTCTTGAGCAATTGACAGAATTGAGTGTAGTTATGAGGTTATCTAGGTATGATCATGTATATAGGCATCACGTCTGTGACAAGTAGATCGAAATGATTCTGCATCTACTACTATTACTCCACTCATCGACCGCGATCCAGCATGCATCTAGAGTATTAAGTTAAAAACAGAGTAACGCCTTAAGCAAGATGACATGATGTAGAGGAATAAATTCATGCAATATGATAAATACCGCATCTTGTTATCCTCGATGGCAACAATACAATACGTTCCTTGCAACCCTTTCTGTCACTGGGTAAGGACACCGCAAGATTGAACCCAAAGCAATGCACTTCTCCCATTGCAAGAACTACCAATCTAGTTGGCCAAACCAAACGGATAATTCGAAGAGACTTGCAAAGATAACTCAATCATACATAAAAGAATTCAGAGAAGATTCAAATATTATTCATAGATAAGCTGGATCATAAACCCACAATTCATCGATCTCAACAAACACACTGCAAAAAGAAGATTACATCGAATAGATCTCCACGAGAGAGGGGGAGAACATTGTATTGATATTCAAAAAGAGAGAAGAAGCCATCTAGCTACTAGCTATGGACCCGAAGGTCTGAAGTAAACTACTCACACTTCATCGGAGGGGCTATGGTGTTGATGTAGAAGCCCTCCATGGTGGATGCCCCCTCCGGAGGAGCTCCGAAACAGGCCCCAAGATGGGATCTCGTGGATACAGGAAGGTACGGCGGTGGAAATAGGTTTTTGGCTCCTGTTCTGATCATTTGGGGGGTACGTAGGTATATATAGGAGGAAGTAGTACGTCGGTGGAGCTTCGAGGGGCCCACGAGGCAGGGGGCGCGCCCTGGGGGGGCGTCCTCCACCTCGTGACCACCTCATGGCTTTCTTGACGGAGGGTCCAAGTCTCCGGTCTTATCTCGATGAGAAAATCACGCTCAAGATTTCATTCCGCTTTGGACTCCGCTTGATATTCTGCTTTCTTCAAATACTGAAAAAGGCAAAAAAACAGCAATTCTGGCTGGGCCTCGGTTAATAGGTTAGTCCCAAAAGTAATATAAAAGTGGAAAATAAAGCCCACTATAGTCCAAAACAATAGATAAAGTAGCATGGAGCAATCAAAATTATAGATACGTTGGAGACGATCGGCATCCCCAAGCTTAATTCCTGCTCGTCCTCGAGTAGGTAAATGATAAAAAGAGAATTTTTGATGCGGAGTGATACTTTGGCATAATTTCAATGTAAATCTTCTTAATCATGGTATGAATATTCAGATCCGAAAGATTCAAGACAAAAGTTCATATTGACATAAAAATAATAATACTTCAAGCATACTAATCAAAGTAACCATGTCTTCTCAAAATAGCATGGCAAAATAAAGTTCATCCCTACAAAATCATATAGTTAGGCTATGCTTCATTTTCGTCACACAAAGATGTTCCCAACTTCTATACCCCCGATGACAAGCCAAGCAATTGTTTCATACTTAAATAATCTCAAACTTTTTCAACCTTCACGCAATACATGAGCGTGAGCCATGGATATAGCACTATGGGTGGAATAGAATATGATGATGGGGATTGTGTGGAGAAGACAAAAAAGGAGAAAGTCTCACATTGACGAGGATAATCAATGGGCTATGGAGATGCCCATCAATTGATGTCAACATGAGGAGTAGGGATTACCATGCAACGGATGCACTAGAGCTATGAATGCTCAACAAAAGGAAACTAGTGGGTGTGCATCCAACTTGCTTGCTCATGAAGACCTAGGGCATTTTGAGGAAGCCCATCGTAGGAATATACAAGCCAAGTTCTATAACGAAAAATTCCCACTAGTATAAAAAGACAACTTATGAGACTCACTATATGAAAAACATGGTGCTACTTTGAAGAACAATATATGAGACTCACTACATGAAGAATAAGGTGCTACTTTGAAGCACAATATATGAGACTCACTACACGAAGAACAAGGTGCTACTTTGAAGCACAAGTGTGGAAAAAGAGATAGTAGAATTGCCCTTTTTTTGGCCTTTCTTTTTTTTTCTTTTTGGCCTTTCTCTTTTTTTGGGCAATTCTCTAATAATGATGATCATCACACTTCTATTGATTACAACATAAGGATTACAACTCGAAACTAGGACAAGGTATGACTCTATATGAATGCCTCCGGCGGTGTACCGGGATGGTGCAATGAATCAAGAGTGACATGTATGAAAAATAATGCATGGTGGCTTTGCCACAAATACTATGTCAACTACATGATCATGCAATGGCAATATGACAACAGTAATGTATGTCATGATGATAATGAACGGAATGGTGGAAAGTTGCATGGAAATATATCTCGGAATGGCTATGGAAATGCCATAATAGGTAGGTATGGTGGCTGTTTTGAGGAAGATATAAGTAGGTTTATGTGTGAAAGAGCGTATCATATCACGGGTTTGATGCACCGCGAAGTTTGCACCAACTCTCAAGGTGAGAAAGGGCAATGCACGGCATCAAGAGGCTAGCAAAGGCGGAAAGGTAAAAGTGCGATAATCCATGGACTCAACATTAATCAAAAGAACTCATATACTTATTGTAAAAATTTAGAAGTCATCAAAAATCAAGTACTACACGCATGCTCCTAGTGGGATAGATTGGTAGGAAAAGACCATCGCTCGTCCCCGACCGCCACTCATAAGGATGCACAAGCCAGGTACACTTCATGTTTCAAATTTGATACACAACTTTAACCATACGTGCATGCTACGGGATTTGCTAACTTCAACACAAGCATTTCTCAAATTCACAACAACTCAACTAGCACGACTTTGATATTATCACCTCCATATCTCAAAACAATTATCAAGCATCAAACTTATCTTAGTATTCAACGCACTCAAAAGAAAGTTTCACATATCTTGAATACCAAGTATATTAACATTAAGCAAATTACCATGCTATTAACGACTCTCAAAATAATCTAAGTGAAGCATGAGAGGTCAAGTTTCTTTAAAACAAATCCACCACCGTGCTCTAAAAGATCTAAGTGAAGCACTAGAGCAAAAATTATCACGCTCAAAAGATATAAGTGAAGCACTATGAGCAAACTATCAAGCTAAAAAGATATAAGTGAATCACATAGAGTATTCTATCAAATTTCAATTCATGTATGGCTCTCTCAAAAGGTGTGTACAGCAAGGATGATTGTGGTAAACTAGCAAGCAAAGACGCAAATAATACAAGACGCTCCAAGCAAAACACTTATCATGTGGTGAATAAAAATATAGCTCCAAGTAAATTACTGATGGAAGTGGACGAAAGAGGGGATGCCTTCCGGGGGCATCCCCAAGCTTAGGGTCTTGCCACTCCTTGTTCCATAATCCATCAAAAGAATTCACCCAAAACTTGAAAACTTCACAACACAAAACTCAACAGAAATCTCGTGAGCTCCGTTAGAAAAAGAAAACAAAAGAATACTTTAAGGTACTGTAATGAACTCATTCTTTATTTATATTGGTGTTAAACCTACTTTATTCCAACTTCTCTATGGATCATAAACTATTTTACTAGCCATAGATTCATCAAATAAGCAAACAACACAGGCAAAGCAGAATCTGTCAAAAACAGAACAGTCTGTAGTAATCTGTAACTAACGCAAAATTCTGGAACTTCAAAAATTCTACCAAAATTAGACGTCCTGGACAATTTGTTTATTGATCAGAAGAAATTGGAATCGGTATTTTATCACGTTCTGGTGATTTTTAACAATTCGGGCACTGAGCGCAAAGTTTCTGGAAATTACAGCAAGGTCAAATAACTATCATCCAAGAAGATCCAATAGGTTTAACTTGGCACAAACGCTAATTAAAACATAAAACCACATCTAAACAGAGGCTAGATGGATTATTTATTCCTAAACAGAAGCAAAAACAAAAACTAAAAATAAAATTGGGTTGCCTCCCAACAAGCGCTATCGTTTAATGCACCTAGCTAGGCATAAAAGCAAGGAGAGATCTAGGTATTGCCATTTTTGGTAGGCAATTCTTCAATGAGGCATCTAACTCCTTTAGAATTTTCTTTCTTTCTAATAATTATCAAACTTTTAGGCACAAGATCAAAAAATTCATTCGTAGCAAATGGTTCCTTAAAGATAGTAAAAAGATCGGGATGAATACTTATAGATTTAAGATCCGCAGTTTCCTTACTAGATGATTCACCCTTATTTTTAGGAACATACATAAACTTGGCAATTTTAATGGAAGGACTAGGAGTATTCTTTACGGAAGAAAAAGCGGTTCCCAAGTTGGTAACGATACCCTCAAGTTTATCGATTCGAGTGGAATCTAGATTTATTTTTTCATTAACCATAGGTTCTTTCTCCTTAATATTTTTCAAAGTCATTCCTATCTTAGATCCATATTGAGTAATTTCATTATGGATCTTTTTGTCTAGATTTTAAATGGATTCAATGGTATCAACTTTGTTTTCAATAATTTCAAGCCCTTGCATAACATGCTCCAAAGTTAACATAGTTCCATTAACCAAAAGAGGTGGTGAGCCAAATAAATCTATTAAAGCATTATAAGAATCAAAGGTATGGCTACCCAAGAAATTCCATCCGGTAATGGTATCAAGGATATATCTATACCAAGGATTAGCACCTACGTAAAAATTACGAAGAAGAGCTGAAGTAGATTGCTTCCTGGTAGATCTATTTTGAGCATTGCAAATTCTATACCAAGCGTCTTTTAGATTTTCTCCCTCCCTTTGCTTAAAATTTAGAACTTCATTCTCGGGAGATAACGGAGAAGATATGAGACTAGTCATGATGGCAAGCAAACAAACTAACACACGAGCAACAAAAGGCAAAGGGAAAAAGAGAAGGAGATTGGGAAAGAGAGGGCGAATAAAACGGCAAGGGTGAAGTGGGGGAGAGGAAAACGAGAGGCAAATGGCAAATAATGTAATGCGAGAGATAGGGATTGTGATGGGTACTTGGTATGTTGTCTTTTGCGTAGACTCACCGGCAACGGCGCCAGAAAAGTGCTTGATGTCTACTACACAACCTTCTTCTTGTAGACGTTGTTGGGCTTGCAAGTGCACAGGTTTGTAGAACAGTAGCAAATTTCCCTCAAGTGGATGACCTAAGGTTTATCAATCTGTAGGAGGTGTAGGATGAAGATGGTCTCTCTCAAGCAACCCTACAACCAAATAACAAAGAGTCTCTTGTGTCCCCAACACACCTAATACAATGGTAAATTGAATAGGTGCACTAGTTCGGCGAAGAGATGGTGATACAAGTGCAAAATAGATAGTAGATATAGGTTTTTGTAATCTGAAATAATAAAAACAGCAAGGTAACTAAAGATAGAAGTGAGCGTAAATGGTATTGCAATGATAGGAAACAAGGCCCAGGGTTCATACTTTCACTAGTGCAAGTTCTCTCAACAATAATAACATAGATAGATCATATAACAATCCCTCAACATGCAACAAAGAGTCACTCCAAAGCCACTAATAGCGGAGAACAAACGTAGAGATTATGGTAGGGTACGAAACCACCTCAAAGCTATTCTTTGGGATCGATCTATAAAAGAGTTCGTACTAGAATAACACCTTAAGACACAAATCAACCAAAACCCTAATGTCACCTAGATACTCCATTGTCACCTCAAGTATCCGTGGGCATGATTATACGATAAGCATCACACAATCTCAGATTCATCCAACCAACACAAAGTACTTCAAAGAGTGCCCCAAAGCTAATACCGGAGAGTCAAGAACGTGTGTCAACCCCTATGCATAGGTTCATGAGTGGAACCCGCAAGTTGGTCACAAAAACATACATCAAGTGGCACATGATATCCCATTGTCACCATAGATAAGCACGACAAGACATACATCAAGTGTTCTCATAAAAGACTCAATCCGATAAGATAACTTCAAAGGGGAAACTCAATTCATCACAAGAGAGTAGAGGGGGAGAAACATCATAAGATCCAACTACAATAGCAAAGCTCGGGATACATCAAGATCGTGCCATAGAGGGAACATGAGAGAGAACACGAGAGAGAGAGAGAGAGAGAGAGAGAGAGAGATCAAACACATAGCTACTGGTACATACCCTCAGCCCCGATGGTGAACTACTCCTCCTCGTCATGGAGAGCGCCGGATGATGAAGATGGCCACCGTGATGGGTTCCCCTCTGGGGGTGCCGAACGGGCTCCCGAGAGGTTTTGGTGGCTACAGAGGCTTGCGGCGTCGGAACTCCCGACAACGGCGCCGAAATCCTTCTTGCTACATCTTGAGCTTATGCTGGTTTTCTCCAAGAGGAGAGGATGATGCAGCACAAGAAGTAAGTATTTCCCTCGGTTTTGAGAACCAAGGTATCAATCCAAGAGGAGGCCACGACAAGTCCCTCGTACCTGCACAAAATGATAGCTACTCGCAACCAACGCGATTAGGGGTTGTCAATCCTTCAAGGTCACTTACGAGTGAGATCGATAGAGATAATTTTTTTTGTATTTTTGGTATAAAGATGCAAAGTGAAAAGTAAAAGGCAAAGTAAAAACAAAGCAAGTATAAAAGTAATGGAGATTGATATGATGAGAATAGACCCGGGGGCCATAGGTTTCACTAGTGGCTTCTCTCAAGAGCATAAATATTCTACGGTGGGTGAACAAATTACTGTTGAGCAATTGACAAAATTGAGCATAGTTATGAAGTTATCTAGGTATGATCATGTATATAGGCATCACGTCCGTGAAAAGTAGATCGAAACGATTCTGCATCTACTACTATTACTCCACTCATCGACCGCTATCCAGCATGCATCTAGAGTATTAAGTTAAAAACAGAGTAACGCCTTAAGCAAGATGACATGATGTAGAGGAATAATTCATGCAATATGATAAATACCCCATCTTGTTATCCTCGATGGCAACAATACAATACGTGCCTTGCAACACTTTTTGTCACTGGGTAAGGACACCGCAAGATTGAACCCAAAGCAATGCACTTCTCCCATTGGAAGAACTACCAATCTAGTTGGCCAAACCAAACGGATAATTGGAAGATACTTGCAAAGATAACTCAATCATACATAAAAGAATTCCGAGAAGATTCAAATATTATTCATAGATAAGCAGGATCATAAACCCACAATTCATCGATCTCAACAAACAAACCATAAAAAGAAGATTACATCGAATAGATCTCCACGAGAGAGGGGGAGAACATTGTTTTGAGATCCAAAAAGAGAGAAGAAGCCATCTAGCTACTAGCTATGGACCCGAAGGTCTGAAGTAAACTACTCACACTTCATCGGAGGGGCTATGGTGTTGATGTAGAAGCCCTCCGTGGTGGATGCCCCCCGCGTGAGCTCCTAACAGGCCCCAAGATGGGATCTCGTGGATACAGGAAGGTACCGCGGTGGAATTAGGTTTTTGGCTCCCATTCTGATCGTTTGGGGGTACGTAGGTATATATAGGAGGAAGGAGTACGTCGGTGGAGCTTCGAGGGGCCCACAAGGAAGGGGGCGCGCCCTAAGGGAGGGGGCGCCCTCCACCCTCGTGACCGCCTCGTGGCTTTCTTGACGGAGGGTCCAAGTCTCCTGGGTCTTATCTGATGAGAAAATCAAGTTTCCGAAGATTTCATTCCGTTTGGACTCGGTTTGATATTCTGTTTCTTCGAAATACTAAAAAAGGCAAAAAACAACAATTCTGGGCTGGGCCTCTGGTTAATAGGTTAGTCCCAAAAGTAATATAAAAGTGGAAAATAAAGCCCATTATAGTCCAAAACAATAGATAAAGTAGCATGGAGCAATCAAAAATTATGGATACGTTGGAGACGTATCAGCTACCTCTACATCTGCCTTCGGGATTAGTTTTAGACCTAAATAATTGTTATTTGGTGCCAGCGTTGAGCATGAACATTATATCTGGATCTTGTTTGATGCGAGACGGTTATTCATTTAAATCAGAGAATAATAGTTGTTCTATTTATATGAGTAATATCTTTTATGGTCATGCACCCTTGATGTGTGGTCTATTTTTACTAAATCTTGATAGTAGTATACACATGTTCATAGTATTGAATCCAAAAGATGTAGAGTTGATAATGATAGTGCAAATTATTTGTGGCACTGCCGTTTGGGTCATATTGGTGTAAAGCGCATGAAGAAACTCCATTCTGATGGACTTCTGGAATCACTTGATTATCAATCACTTGGTACTTGCGAACCATGCCTCATGGGCAAGATGGACTAAAACTCCGTCCTCCGAAACAATGGAGCGAGCAACAGAGTTATTGGAAATCATACATACTGATGTATGTGGTCCAATGAGCATTGAGGCTCACGGCGGATATTGTTATTTTCTCACCTTCATAGATGATTTGGGCAGATATGGGTATATCTACTTAATGAAACATAAGTCTGAAACATTTGACAAGTTCAAAGAATTTCAGAGTGAAGTGGAAAATCATCGTAACAAGAAAATAAAGTTTCTACGATCTGATCGTGGAGGAGAATATTTGAGTTACGAATTTGGTCTTCATTTGAAACAATGCGGAATAGTTTTGCAACTCACGCCACCCGGAACACCATAGCGTAATGGTGTGTCCGAACGTCGTAATTGTACTTTGCTAGATATGGTGCGATCTATGGTGTCTCTTACTGATTTACCGCTATCGTTTTGGGGTTATGCTTTAGAGACGACTGCATTCATGTTAAATAGGGCACCATCTAAATCCGTTGAGATGACACCTTATGAATTGTGGTTTGGCAAGAAATCCAAGTTGTCGTTTCTTAAAGTTTGGGGCTGCGATGCTTATGTGAAAAATCTTCAACCTGATAAGCTCGAACCCAAATCAGAGAAATGTGCCTTCATAGGATACCAAAGGAGACTGTTAGGTACACCTTCTATCACATATCCGAAGGCAAGATATTCGTTACTAAGAATGGATCCTTTCTAGAGAAGGAGTTTCTCTCGAAAGGAGTGGGAGGAAAGTAGAACTTGATGAGGTAATTGTACCTGCTCCCTTATTGGAAAGTAGTTCATCACTAAAATCAGTTCCACTGATTCCTACACCAGTAAGTGAGGAAGCTAATGATGATGATCATGAAACTTCTGATCAAGTTACTACCAAACCTCGTAGGTCAACCAGAGTAAGATCCGCACCAGAGTGGTACGGTAATCCTGTTCTGGAGGTCATGTTACTTGACCATGACGAACCTACGAACTATGAGGAAGGATGATGAGCCCAGATTCCGCAAAATGGCTTGAGGCCGTGAACTCTGAGATGGGATCCATGTACGAGAACAAAGTGTGGACTTTGGTTGAGTTTCCCGATGATCGGCAGGCCATAGAGAATAAATGGATCTTCAAGAAGAAGACCGACGCTGACGGTAATGTTAGTGTCTACAAAGCTCGATTTGTTGCAAAAGGTTTTCGAAAAGTTCGGGTTGACTACGATGAGACCTTCTCGCCCATAGCGATGCTTAAGTCCGTCCGAATCATGTTAGCAATTGCTGCATTTTATGATTATGAAATTTGGCAAATGGATGTCAAAACTACATTCCTTAATGGATATCTTAAAGAAGAGTTGTATATGATGCAAACAGAAGGTTTTGTCGATCCAAAAGGTGATAACAAAGTGTGCAAGCTCCAGCGATCCATTTATGGACTGGTGCAAGCCTCTCGGAGCTGGAATATACGCTTTGATAGTGTGATCAAAGCATATGGTTTTATACAGACTTTTGGAGAAGCCTGTATTTACAAGAAAGTGAGTGGGAGGTCTGTAGCATTTCTGATATTATATGTAGATGACACATTGTTGATCGGAAATGATACTGAATTTTTGAATATCATAAAAGGATAGTTGAATAAGAATTTTTCAATGAAAGACCTCGGTGAAGCTGCTTATATATTGGGCATCAAGATCTATAGAGATAGATCAAGACGCTTAATTGGACTTTAACAAAGCACATACATTGATAAAGTTTTGAAGAAGTTAAAAATGGATTAGGCAAAGAAAGGGTTTTTGCCTGTGTTACAAGGCGCGAAGTTGAGTCAGACTCAATGCCCGACCACCGCAGAAGATAGAGAGAAAATGAAAGTCATTCCCTATGCTTCAGCCATAGGTTCTATCATGTATGCAATGCTGTGTACCAGACCTGATGTGTGCCTTGCTATTAGTTTAGCAGGGAGGTACCAAAGTAATCCAGGAGTGGATCACTGGACAGCGGTCACAAACATCCTGAAATACCTGAAAAGGACTAAGGATATATTTCTCGTTTATGGATGTGACAAAGAGCTCGTCGTAAACGGTTACGTTGATACAAGCTTTGACACTGATCCGGATGACTCTAAGTCACAAACCGGATACACATTTTTATTAAATGGTGGAGCTGTCAGTTGGTGCAGTTCCATGCAAAGCGTCGTGGCGGGATCTACGTGTGAAGCGGAGTACATAGCTGCTTCAGAAGTAGCAAATGAAGGAGTTCATATCCGATCTAGGTATCATACCTAGTGTACCGGATCCAATGAAAATCTTTTGTGACAATACTGGTGCAATTTCCTTGGCAAAGGAATCCAGATTTCACAAGAGAACCAAGCACATCAAGAGACGCTTCAATTCCATCCGCGATCAAGTCAAGGAGGGAGACATAGAGATTTGCAAGATACATATGGATCTGAATGTTGCAGACTCGTTGAATAAGCCTCTCTCACGAGCAAAACATGATCAGTACCAAAACTCCATGGGTATTAGAATCATTACATTGTAATCTAGATTATTGACTCTAGTGCAAGTGGTAGACTAAAGGAAATTTGCCCTAGAGGCAATAATAAAGTTGTTATTTATATTTCCTTATATCATGATAAATGTTTATTATTCATGCTAGAATTGTATTAACCGGAAACTAAGTACATGTGTGAATACATAGACAAACAGAGTGTCACTAGTATACCTCTACTTGACTAGCTCGTTGAATCAATGATGATTATGTTTCCTAACCATAGACATGAGTTGTCATTTGATTAACGGGGTCACATCTTTAGAGAATGATGTGATTGACTTGACCCATCCGTTAGCTTATCACGATGATCGTTTAGTTTGTTGCTATTACTTTCTCCATAACTTATACATGTGCCTATGACTATGAGATCATGCAACTCCTGAATAACTGAGGAACACTTAGTGTGCTATCAAACGTCACAACATAACTGGGTGACTATAAAGATGCTCTACAGGTGTCTCCGATGGTGTTTGTTGAGTTGGCATAGATCGAGATTAGGATTTGTCACTACGAGTATCGGAGCGGTATCTCTGGGCCCTCTCGGTAATGCACATCACTATAAGCCTTGCAAGCAATGTGACTAATGAGTTAGTTGCGGGATGATGCACTACGGAACGAGTAAAGAGACTTGCCGATAACGAGATTGAACAAGGTATGATACCGACGATCGAATCTCGGGCAAGTAACATACCGATGACAAAGGGAACAACGTGTACTGTTATGCGGTTTGACCAAGAAAGATCTTCGAAGAATATGTGGGAGCCAATATGAAGATCCAAGTTCCGCTATTGGTTATTGAACACAGACGTGTCTCGGTCATGTCTACATAGTTCTCGAACCCGTAGGGTCCGCATCCTTAATGTTCGGTGACGATCGGTATTATGACTTTATGTGTTTTGATGTACCGAAGGTAGTTTGGTGTCCTGGATATGATCACAGACATGACAAGGAGTCTCGAAATGGTTGAGATATAAAGATTGATATATTGGACTGCTATATTCGGACACCGGAAGTGTTCCGGATGATTTCGGAGAAAACCGGAGTGTCGGAGGGTTACCGGACCCCCCCCCCCCCGGGGGGAAAGTTGGGCCTTCATGGGCTAGGGAAGAGGGAAGGCAAACCACAAGGGGCAGCCGCGACCCCCCCTATAGGAGTCCGAATTGGACTAGGGAGGGGGGCATGCCCCCCTTTCCTTCTCCTCTTCCTCTCCCTTCCTTCCGTCCCCTTCTCCTCCTAGTAGGACTAGGAAAGGAGGAATCCTACTCCTACTAGGAGGAGGATTCCTCCTCTCTTGGCACGCCACTAGGGCCGGCCGGCCTCCCCCTTGCTCCTTTATATACGAGGGTAGGGGGCACCCTAGGACACACAAGTTGATTGCTTTTAGCCGTGTGCGGTGCCCCCCTCCACCATAATCCACCTCGGTCATATCGTCGTAGTGCTTAGGCGAAGCCCTGTGCCGGTAGCTTCATCATCACTGTCATCATGCTGTCGTGCTGACGAAGCTCTCCCTCGACACTCAGCTGGATCGAGAGTTCGTGGGACGTCACCGAGCCGAACGTGTGCAGATCGCGGAGGTGCCGTACTTTCGGTACTAGGATCGGTCGGATCGTGAAGACGTACGACTACATCAACCGCGTTGTCATAACGCTTCCTCTTACGGTCTACGAGGGTACGTGGACAACACTCTTCCCCTCTCGTTTCTATGCATCACCATGATAGATCTTGTGTGTGCGTAGGATTTTTTTTGTAACTACTACGTTACCCAACAATACTACCTTTGGTTTCCGCCTGTACTCAAACTTAGTAGAATTTGCTTGATCATTGTTAGAAGCAACAGAAGATGTAGTATGAGCCTGTGAAGAGAGAGCAGCATGAGTGTCAGCACTTGCATGTGGGGTCATGACTTGGTTTCATAACCAAGTCTCCGCTTCAAGAACACTAGATACAACCTCATCAAGGGTGGGCCAATCTGGAGCGGAATAGATCATTTGTCTTTGATGATCAAACTCTTTGTTTAGCCCTTCCAGAAAAGTTTGAACAAGAATGGGCTGAAACCATTCACGAAGAAGAGCCAAGTCTTTTGGATCATTACACTTGAAAGGACGAAAAACTCAAGGTCTCTGTATAACCTTTTCAGTTCACCGGCATAATCTTTCATAGACCTCTCGCCTTGTTTAAGATTTCTCATCTCGGAGCACCCTTGTCACTTGCATCTTGTTTGTTTTGCCAGAGTGTTGCTGTCCAATTTCCTTCTACACTTCTGCTGCAGTGTGTAGGTTCTCAACCTGCTCATGAACTGAAGGCTCCATCGACCACAACAACCACACCATAACACGCTGATCATTCTGTTCCCATTGCTCAAACTCTAGTTTATCATATGGTTTCACAGAAGTGTCATCCAAAAAATATTGGAGGCCATGAGAGCCTAAAATCAGAGTAGCATGCCATGACCAACTGAAATAATTCCAGGTCTAGAAAGCCTAACCAGGTTAGGCTCCAAAGTGATAGTTCCTTTAGATTTTTGCTGGGATTGCTCAACAAGCTGGGCAAGTAACTTCTGCGTACTCTCACATAATGGACGAGAACGGCGCTCTACGGCACCTCGCGGACGAGAACGGCGCTCTACGGCACCTCGCAGCCGATGACGGCAACGACAACACAAGCGGCGCTAGCTCCAGCCGTGAATCATGGAAACACCGCACCGTGCTTGACCAAGCCGCAGGGAGATCACGCAGGATCAACCCGCTCTGATGCCATGTTGAGATTTGGAGATATTCTGATTTGAGTTCTAGGGATTTGACAGGAAGAACATGGGGAAAAACTCCAGGACCTTCTGCTCTGTTCGAGTAGGCCCTCTTCTCTTATTATTGTGATTCTTACACTTTAGTCCTCTAGGACTTACATATTTACTTAGCTACATACAACTCGAATTAAACAATACATTGTTCAAAATGCCAACAAATATAAGTTCAGGCATACCCATTCCCCCAAAGGATTACCCCGTGCAGATAAACAATTTCCAAAATAGAAATCTTTTATGTCCCGATATAATTCTTGATGAGCAATGCTTATCTAGAACCTAATACTAGTCAATAAGAATATTAGTTGCTTATAAAGCAAGCAACCACTGAGCATCAAAGAAATAGTTTGACATGAGCAACGGTCATACTTAGCAATTACCAATGAATAGTACTCCCTCTATAAACTAACATAAGATCTTTTAGATCACGAGTAACCTAAAAGATCTTAAATTTAGTCAATAATATTTTCAGGTATTGCTTATTCATTTTGGTAGGGGAAACTAAAGTTAATTTCAATGAAACTTAATTGCCTCGATTAGTTGCTATACTCTTTGCTCCTCCTCCTCCAAGAAAGAAAGCTAGGGTTTCCGCCTCTCGCCGGTGCAGCCGCAGGTCCGCCTCGTCTCCAGTGGCCCTAGGGCCATGGGGGCGCGGTGGATCCTGCCAAGGGCAGGCGGGAGGGCTATGTTTTTAGTCGTTTTTTCCTGTCTTGTTACGGTTTGTGTCCTACTCAGGAAGGTGAGACGGTGGCGGCTCCCTGAAGATGGAATAAAGGTCTTCCCGCCTAGCCCCCATTCCGGCGGTGCATCTAGCATCGTTGTTGGGCGTGTGGAAGTGTGTCTCTGGCGGATCTATCTTTGGTGGATTTGCCCGGATCTCGTCGTTGTCCATCTACGTTCGTGTGTCTTCGGGTTGAATCCTTCCAACCTATGTTATTCTTCATCGGCGGCGGTTGCTGTTCTGGTGCGCTGGTCCTATGGTGCCTTAGCACGACGACTTCCCGGCTGTCTACTACAACAAGTTGTGCTCAACTCCGGCGATGGAGGGGTGATGACGGCGACGCGCCTTCGGCTCGCTTCAGTGCTTGTAGTCGTCGGTAGGTGGTTTACGCCTGGATGTAATTTTTATTTCTAGTGTTCATTGTACTGTCATGATTGAAGATGAATAGATTGGAAGTTTTTCTGAAAAAACTTATTTGCCTCGTATCATGTAGCATAATAATTATATTTTTTTATGAGCGACAATCCAGTTGTTTTGACATCCATCGACCCGATTGGTCATTGGACTGCCTCGGTGCGGCACTGGTTCATGCACCTTTCTGCATATTTATGCATGTATTGCGTTCATTCCCTCCTTCCCTCATAACAATTCCCTACATCAACATTTCCTGCTTCAGAACTTATATTTGAAGTACAAGTTAACTACCCCTATTTCTTGGACGCATCTAGCGGGCGGCTCCTGGGCAGCCGTCTTTTTTCAAACAGTGCATGTAATCATCCCTGTCATTAAATACTGCTAATTAATCATCTTCTATGTAGTCTATTTTCATGTGATGGATGCCTGCATGTGCTGCATTAATGTTCCTCATATTCTTCCCACTGTGCATTAATTTTCGGTTTTCAAAATTATAAAAGACATATCTTTTAAACCACGTGTCGAAATTCAGATCCGTTTCATCGTCGAAACCCTGGCGACGTGCTCTTCAAAAGTAGATTCCGCATGGGGATGTTTCGACGAACTAGTCTTCCTGCCAACTAAACATCAATGTATGTGCAACTAGACTACATTGCCGCGCCAACTGAGCATGTGTGTGCCAATAGTCCTGACAACTAAACATCAATGTATGTGCAAACTAGATTACATTGCCGTGCCAACTGAGCATATGTATGTGCCAATAGTCCTGCCAACTAAACATCAATGTGTGTGCATCTAGACTACATTATAAGCCAACTGAGCATATGTGTGCAACTAGTCTTCTCTGCCAACTAAACATCAATGTGTGTGCAACTAGACTACATTACAAGCCAACTAAATATCAATACGTGTGCAACTAGACTACATTACAAGCCAACTGAGTATATATGTGTGCAACTAGTCTTCTCTGCCAACTAAACATCAACGTGTGTGCAACTAGACTACATTACAAGACAACTGAGCATGTGTGTGCAACTAGTCTTCTCTGCCAACTAAACATCAATATGTGTGCAACTAGTCTTCTCTGCCAACTAAACATCAATGTGTGTGCAACTAGACTATATTACAAGCTAACTAAACATTAATGTGTGTGCAACTAGACTTTAATTACAAGCCAACTGAGCATATATGTGTGCAACTAGTCCTCTCTTCCAACTAAAAATCAATGTGTGTGCAACTAGACTACATTACAAGCCAACTAAACATCAACATATGTGCAACTAGACTACATTACAAGCCAACTGATCATCACTACATCGATTCAGTTAGCTGCACTGTCGTCTTCAGATCACTAGCACGTCCCCCAAATTGTTGACTTTATTACTTTGCTCATCATGCACTAAGGGATCAGATCCATTAATTGACTATACACATGAATCAGAAATTGTTCAACTAGCAAAATCAGAATCTCGCGCTGCCCCACGGAGACTTTTTTCTAGCACACACAGAGAAGAGCTGAGGGATTAGACCTTTTTCTAGGGTGATACAGATGGACGCATTGGGGAACGGCTTGACCCGCGCCGGTGCTGATGAAGTCATGTACCTAGGGTAGGGTCATGAACCTGTCCAAGGTACCCTTCCCAAGGACACCTTTAGAAGAAACGGCCTTCCAGTCGACCTGGTAGGGTTTCACTCGACAGACTCAAAGACACTCGACCATGAAGACCCACTCGCCACCAGGAGTCCAAGAACCACTCTGCGTCCAAACGGTCTGTAATTAAGTAGTCTTTATGGTCATGATGACACTTTATGTAAGGCGTTACCAGTAACGCCTGGCCTTAATGTACCTTTAACCCTCCGCTACGTGGGCTGGCTGGGGTCTTGGCGCACTCTATATAAGCCACCCTCCTCCACAGGTAGAAGGGTTCGCACCCCTGTAATTCATACGCATATAATCCAGTCGACCACCTCCGGGCTCGGAGACGTAGGGCTATTACTTCCTCCGAGAAGGGCCTGAACTCGTAAAACTCGTGCGTATACAACTACTCCATAGCTAGTATCTTGCCTCTCCATACCTACCCCCCCCCCCCATTCTACTGTCAGACTTAGAACCACGACAGTTGGCGCCCACCGTGGGGCAGGTGTTCTAGCGATTTGTTGGAGAAGTTGGGATTCTTTCGATCTCCTACATCATGGTTTCGTGGAGTTTTGGTCAAGGCCGCGAGATCCGTCTCGGTGCGCTCACGTTAAATCGCCGACGACTCCGCTTGGCTTCAGGAGGCTCCTCTCGACGCCGACGCGCTCCCGTCCACGGGCAACGACTTTCACAGCGTCGCGTCCGGCGTCCTCTCAAGGCAACCGTCGACCCAAGATGGGTCGGTTCTTGTGCCGTCCTCACTCCCGATCTCCCGCTGCGCAAGCTCTTCGGTCGGTCGAGGCTTCAACGGTGGGTGAGGCATGCGGTGGCTCGCCAGTCGGTCACTTCCCAAGTTGCGGCAATCGAGCCCGACGAATCTCTCTACGGCATGTTCGATCTGTCGACTGGCTCCGCAGAGACTGCATCCGAGTGCGATAGCAGCGATCCGGCAGCAGAGGTTCTGATGGTCGATGGACCACGCAGTCCTCCTGGATTCCCCCGCACCGACGGAGGCGACGGTGGAGGCGATCCGGCGCAAGCTCACGAAGAGTACCAACCCGAGCCCCTCACTTCTCTGTAGAGGGAGGAGCTTCGCCGCCGAAACATGGATGCGCTTCACACTCCTATCGTTGGAGAAACCCCCGAGGCTCGTGCCTTGGAGGATGCGCGCTTGACCAACCTGGCCGAGCGCACTCGACTGGAGAACCTCCAGCGAGTTCTCGACGAGCGCACGCGACCACAGGTTCCAGAATCTAGTCGACGTCAGCTCTTTCCACAACCAACTCAGGTGTATCGAACTCCGATTCAGAATTTAGCAGCTGCAGCCCATATAGCAGAATCGATTCAGCCTTCCCAGTCGGAGGCGAGTAGAGGTTTGCAACAGATCAGAGGTTTACTCCGGGCAGCAGGAGATCAAAATTCAGTCGTATCACAGTCACGGAACAGGATTCATAGCAGATCCGTCGCTGCGAATTCAGTCCATGGCCCATAGTCCAAGATCGCCCCGAGGCATGAGGAACGTGGAGGCGGCGTGATGATCAAGACAAGAACCATGAGTCAGATGAGCACCGATTCGATCGCAATGATCGACGCCGAGTGCCCACCCTCCCCAAGGGGTGGATCATACGCCTCGGCAACAAGATGACAGACGCCAAAGATAGTGTTGGGCGAAAGGTTCCAGTCGACCCCAGAGAGCCAGGCTTTGATGCGAGATCCGTTATCGTTCAAGGCTTGGTTGACAGGAACAGAGCTCACTGAGAAGGCCATGACAGAGATGTTCCCTCCAGCAGCAAAGTTCATGTCTCAGGGCCAGAGTGTTTTAGCAGGGCCATCAGAGCCGCAGTGATTCCTCCCAACTTCAGGTTGGTGACTAGAGTTAGTAAGTTCACCGGTGAGTCCAAGCCTGACACTTGGCTTGAGGACTACCGAGTGGCTGTCCAGATTGGTGGCGGCAACGTTGAGGTAGCTATGAAGCATTTGCCCCTTATGTTGGAGGGTTCGGCCAGAGCATGGTTGAATCAGTTAGCACCTAGCAGTATTTACACTTGGGAAGATCTTGCCCGAGTGTTTGTCATGACATTTGAAGGGACTTGCAAGCGACCAGCAGGGTTGATAGAGCTGCGATCGTGTGTCTGTAAGTCGAATGAAACTTTGAGAGATTACATCCAGAGATGGATTACCTTGCACCACACAGCTTGAGAATGTGTCTCGATCACCAGCGATCTGGCTTTCAAGAAAGGTGTCAAGAACAGGAGTTGAGTTTGAAATTGGTCGGACAGAGATATGACCCTGAGTCGGATGATGGAGATTGCCACCAAGTATGCTAATGGTGAAGAAGAGGATCGGCTCGGAGTGGTAAGTACAAGTCAGCCGCTAATGAAGCCAAGGAGGAAATCCAATCGGAAGCGAAGCGCAAAGTCGAGCCAGCCGCTCCCGGAGAAGCCTTGGTCAGGACCCCTGTGAAAGTTCAAGGGGAAACCCAAGGGTCCGTGGAACCCCAAGAAGGTGAAAGACCAAGATGGGAATGATGTATTGACTTGCCATGTCGATTCACATGAAGAAAGATGAAGAGGGTAAACTCATTTACCCAAGCATACCACTCGACAGTTGTCGGCTCTTGATTCAGCGGCCCAAGGAAGCAGCCCAAGGATAAGAAAAGGAGTCGACAAAGTTGAGGACAAGGAAGATAGTGATGGTGGATACCCCGTGTCAATTCCACCTCGATGATTTTTTGCCGACGTTGAAAGCAAAAATCGATTGAAAGTTATCAACCGAGAAGTGAACATGGTCGCTCCGCGACGCCCAATTATCTGAAATGGTCCCGCACCGCCATCACATTCGACTCACCGATCATCCGACACACATTGCCACCCCGGGAGGCAAGCGTTGGAGGTCGATCCAATCGTCAAGGCACTCGACCGACCAAAGTTTTGATGGATGGTGGCGTGGTTTGAACATTTTGTATGCAGAGACGTTGAAAGGGATGGGCATTCCGATGTCCGACTCAAGACCAACAACATGAGCTTCCATGGAGTCATTCTCGAAAGAAGGCTGAGTCACTCAGCCAAATTGCTCTCGATGTGGTTTTGGTGACTACAAGAATTTTCAGAAGGAAAAGTTGACCTTTGAGGTCGTGGATTTCAGAGCGGTTATCACGCTATTCGGGAAGGCCAGATATGCGCGCTTCATGGCTCGACCATGTTATGTGTACCTCAAGCTAAAGATGCCAGGTCCCAAAGGTGTGATCACCATCATCGCAATCGGAAAAAGCGAAGAGTGTTTTCGGAAGGTTTCTAAGATCGCCGACGCCGATGGCGTGGGTCGAGCTGCAAGAGTACCGAAAACTGCAGACCCGAGTGATTTGTTGCAAGCCAAGAAGCCCGCCACGAGTCAAGATTTCAATCGTCCGGGGAAACGAAACCAATTCATATTCATCCGACTGATCCCAATGCTGCTCCGACTCACATCTCAACAACACTCGACTCCAAATAGGAAGAAGCGCCATCCAGTTCCTCCATGAGAACTGGACATCTTTGCATGGAAGCTCACGACATGCCGTGTTTCCTAAGGGATCTGGCTGAGCATCGTCATGAAGTCGACTCAAAAGTCAAACCTGTCAAAGAACATCTTCGACGGTCTGCCGTCCAGAATAGAAAGTCCATAGGCGAGGAGGTGGCTCGGCTCTTAGCAGCAGAGTTTATCCGAGAAATTTACCACTCCGAGTGGCTCGCCAATGTTGTCATGGTCCCTAAGAAGGACAATTCACTGCGCATGTGCATCGACTTCAAACATATCAATCGGGCCTGCCCGAAAGATCATTTTCCTCTCCCGCGCATCGACCAAATAGTCGACTCGACTGCGGGATGTGAGCAGTTGTCTTTTTTAGACGCATATTCCGGTACCATCAGATCCGTCTCAGATGGACCCGACGAGATCAAAACAGCTTTCATCACTCCATTCAGGTGCTTCGTTATGTCACCATGCCATTCGCCTCAAGAATGCTGGAGCCACGCTCATGAGGATGATTCGAAGTGTTTACTCACTCAAATCAGTCGGAATGTGGAAGCATACATGGATGACATTGTGGTCAAGTCACGAAAAGGTTCCGACCTGTTGACTGACCTTGCTGAAACATTTGCCAATCTCAGGAGGTATGATATCAAGTTTAATCCATCAAAGTGCACATTCGGAGTTCCTGGCGGAAAGTTACTCGATTTTCTCGTTTCTGAACGAGGAATCGATGCTAACCTAGAAAAAGTTGGCACTATACTCCGAATGAAACGCCCTATGCGTGTGCACGATGTCCATAAGCTTACTGAATGCTTGGCCGCTTTAAGTCGATTAATCTCTCGCCTCGGTGAAAAGACATTGCCTCTTTACCGACTGATGAAGAAGTCAGACAAGTTCGAGTGGACTCCTGAAGCTGATGCAGCGTTTGCAGAGCTCAAAGCTCCACCCAGCCGGTGCTTGCTGCCCCAATCAGCAAGGAGCCGTTGCTGCTTTACATTGCAGCCACAGGACAAGTCGTTAGTACAGTACTTACGGTCGAGCGGGAAGAGGAAGGAAAGGCCTTCAAAGTTCAGCGCCCAGTATATTATCTTTCTAAAGTATTAACCCCGTCAAAGCAAAGATACCCTCATTATCAGAAGCTTGTGTATGGGATTTATATGACCGTGAAGAAGGTTGCTCATTACTTCTCTGGTCATTCCATTACAGTCGTCAGCGACGCCCCATTATCAGAGATTCTGCACAATAGAGATGCAACTGGTCGAGTGGCGAAATGGGCGATTGAACTTCTTCCCCTTGATATCAAGTTTGAGGCAAAGAAAGCCATCAAGTCCCAAGCAATAGCGGATTTCATCACCGAGTGGTTTGAACAACCGTTACCGACTCAAGTTCACTCGAACCTTCGGACTATGTTCTTTGATGGTTCCAAGATGTTGAATGGTTCCGTGTGGGGTAGTATTGGTTTCCCCGAGGAGATAAGCTCAGATATGTGCTCCAGATTCACTTTGATTCTTCCAACAATGAAGCAGAATCTGAAGCATCGTTGTATGGGTTATGTATGGCCATTTCACTCGGCGTCCATCGCCTCATGGTCTATGGCGACTCAGATCTGGTGGTTAATCGGTGATGAAGGAGTGGAACGTCAAGTCCAGCCATGACTAGCTCTTCGTAATGCAAAGAGGAATCTAGAGAAGAAGTTTGAGGGTTAGAGCTCCATCATATACCCCGACCGAAAAATCAAGCTCTTGATGATTTGGCGAAAATAGGGTCCAAGAGGGAAGCCATTCCCAGCGATGTGTTTTTGAGCACATCCGCACCGTCGATTCAAGAGGATCCTTTCATGAAGAAGCTCCACAGCCAAAAAGTGCCACCGATCCGATCAAGTTGAGGTCCCAAATGATGGTCGACCTGATCATGGAAGTCGTGGTCGCTACTCCCGATCGGACAGTACCGTACATCACGATATCCCGAGGAAAGAGCTCCCGGAGAACGAAGAAGAGGCTAGATAGATCGTCCGCCGATCCAAGGCCTTTACTGTGATCAAGGGATAGTTATTCAGAGAAAGCGTGACTGGAGTCAGCCAGAAATGCATAACGCCAGAAGAAGGTCAGATAATTCTTGATGATATCCTTTCGGGGACCTGTGGTCACCATGCGTCCTCACGGACCATCGTGGCTAAAGCATACCGAGCGGGATTTTACTGGCCAAAGGCAAATGAAATGGCAAAGGAAATAGTCGAAAAGTGTGAAGGATGTCAGTTACTCCAATATGTCACACAAACCCGCCTCGAGATTGAAGACCATTCCCCTCGTCTGGCCTTTCGCTGTTTGGGGGTTGGATATGATTGGACCACTAAGAACTGGCAGGAGTGGTTTCACTCATTTGCTTGTGGCAGTCGACAAGTTTACGAAGTGGATCGAAGCTAAACCTATCAAGAACCTTGATGCGTGCACTGCTGTCAATTTCATCAGAGAGTTGATATTCAGATATGGAGTTCCGCACAGCATCATCACTGACAATGGGTCAAATTTCGATTCCGACAAGTTCAAAGCCTTTTGCCTCTCGAGGCACGCGAGTCGACTATGCTTCATCGCCACCCCGGTCGAATGGACAAGCAAAACGAGCAAATGGTCTAATTCTCAAAGGACTGAAACCTCGACTGTTGCGTGATCTCAAGCATGCAGCAGGAGCGTGGGTTGACAAACTTCCGTCGGTTCTTTGGGGATTGAGGACCACTCCTAATTGGTCGATTGGGAGAACTCCATTCTTTATGGTCTATGGAGCTGAAGCAGTTCTGCCGAGTGACCTGCTTCACAATGCGCCCCGAGTCGAACTCTACTCTGAAGCTGAAGCGGAGCAAGCCCGGCATGATGCAGTCGACCTCCTTGAAGAGGAGAGAGAGATGGCCCTGATCCGCTCGACCATCTATCAGCAGGACTTGCATCTATTCCACGCTACAAATGTGAAGAGCCGAGCCTTTCAAGAAGGGGATCTGGTCCTCCGAGTGGATCAACAGAAACCACACAAGCTCTCTCCCACTTGGGAAGGTCCCTTCATCGTCACCAGAGTTCTCCACAATGGAGCTTACCATCTTTACAACGTCGAACGCCAGATCGATGAGCCTCGAGCCTGGAATGCGGAGCTGCTCCGCCCCTTTTACACTTAAGTACTCACTCGGATGAGATGTAATAAAAGTTCCTCTTTAGTTTGTTTATCTAAATCAAGAAGGTTATAATTTTCCTAGTGATTGTTATTACTTTTTGTTAAAATCCCCCCCCCCCAGTGGGTGGCTTAGCTGCGAATCCGTTTCACCTAAGTTTGTAAAAAAATCCTTACCGAGTGGCGAGCCAGCCTCTCACTCGGGGGCTTAGCCGCGGATCCGTTTCGCCTAAGTGTTTTAAAATCCTACCGAGTGGTGAGCCAGCCTCCCACTCGGGGACTTATCTGCAGTCCAAGTACTCGCCTAAGTGTTTTAAATCCTACCGAGTGGTGAGCCAGCCTCCCACTCGGGGGCTTAGCTGCAGTCCAAGTACTCGCCTAAGTGTTTTAAAATCCCATCGAGTGGTGAGCCAGCCTCCCACTCGGGGCTTAGCTGCAGTCCCAAGACTACTTTGAGTGTTTTAAATCCTACCGAGTGGAGAGCCAGCCTCCCACTGGGGCTTAGCTATAGTCCCAAGATCGCCTAAGTATTTAATACAATGTGCGCTTCACAAGGACGACGAGGTGCAGGTCGACTGCTACCTTCTCCTTCGGAGCTACGCCATCAAAAATCCTACCGAGTGGAGAGCAAAACTCTCACTCGGGGGCTTAGCTGCAGTCCAAGACTACCTAAGTATTGAAAAATCCTACCGAGTGGAGAGCAAACCTCCCACTCGGGGCTTAGCTGCAGTCCAAGACTACCTAAGTATTAAAAATCCTACCGAGTGGAGAGCAAACCTCCCACTGGGGCTTAGCTGCTTCCAAGACTACCTAAGTATTGAAAAATCCTACCGAGTGGAGAGAAACCTCCCACTCGGGGGCTTAGCTGCAGTCCAGTACTCGCCTAAGTATTGAAAAATCGTACCGAGTGGAGAGCAAACCTCCCACTCGGGGGCTTAGCTGCAGTCCAATACTCGCCTAAGTAAGGAATCCATCCTGATCCGCAAGGATGACGAGAGGCAGTTCGACAATTACCTTCTCCTTCGGAGCTGCGCCACAAGTACAACGTGCAGTCCATCCCAATCCGCGAGGACGACGAGGTGCAGGTCGACTGCTACCTTCTCCTTCAGAGCTGCACCACAAGTACCACGTGCGGTCCATCCCGATCCGCAAGGACGACGAGGTCAGCCGCATCCTGTACTTCATCCCTACCTGCAAAATCGATGAAGTGCAAGTCGACTGGATATTCACCTCAAGGATGCTGCTCAAGCATTGAAGTATATTCCGAATGAAAAGCAAAGTTCGCATCGAAGGCAAATAAAAGCACGCTCGATGATAAACCAAGTTCGGATAAACCTCCTACGGATTCGAAAGTGCTCGGGCGTTAAGCCTGTTAAAGTTTATCGGTTACAAAACCATTCGGCATTCCGAGGCAAATTTAAGGTAGAGCATAGAAGTTTTTTACTCCTCAGGTGGAGGACTGGAAGGAGCCACAAACTGGTCAAGGTCGATCCCATCAGCAATCCGGGTGGCAGCGGCGATGAAAGTCTCCATGAAAAATCGGAAATCATACTTCTTGGTATTGGCAACTTTGTGGGACGCCAGCTTTTCCTCCCGCGCCTCCTTGCAGTGGACACGAACCAGAGACAGAGCAACATCAGCACCGCACCTGGCAGAAGACTTTTTCCATTCTTGCACTCGACTTGGAGCCTCATTCGGTCGAGTCATTAAGGACTCGAGGTCATTCAGGCGTCCGAGTCCGCCGAGTGTTGAGTCGATCCGCGACACCACAGCTTTCAATCGGCGAGATAGTCCACCACACCAAAAATGCGAGACTCGGTCGAGCACGTTCATAGCGGCTTCATCCTTCACGGAGAGTTGATGGGGTCCAGCTTGTCTCCACTCACCGGTCTCCTCTTGAAGTTCGGCGAAATTTTGTAAATGCAACTCAGTTCAAGTTAACAGTTCTATGATCGATCGGTGATAACTAGACAATGGGTAAAAGAGATTACCTTCGAGCATGAGGAATAACTTTTTGGCGAGCCCTCCCAGATAAGCCTCCAGATCATTCCTCTTCCCCGCCAGTTTGCCAGCCTTGTCAGTCAGAGCAACTTTGTCATTCTTCAGTCGGCTAACCTCCTTGTTGGCCGCATCGAGAGCAGCCTTCAGTTTGGTATTCTTCTCTTCGATTTTGCTGACTGAGACCGGTTTCTCTTCCGCGAGCTTTGTTTTCTCCAAAGCCGCCTTCTGTGCCTCTGCAAGGTCGTGGTCTTTCTTCTTCAGAGCCTCCTCCAGTTTGTCTGCAAAATAACAATAAGCCCAGAGTTGAGAACGGGTAGAAAGACAAAGACAGTCGTCAAAGTTCTCACCAGCCATACCTTTTGCTTCGTCTCTCGCCTTTTGCAAGTTCTCCTGAGCAAGCTTCAAGTCAAGGTTGAGTTGGATCTGTTTGTTCTCCAATTCAATATAGCGGGCCACGAGCTCGCAAGATTTCTGCGAGATTCAATCGATAAAACATCAAAGACAGGTCACTTCCGAGTGACTAAAGAAAAATCGTAGCATTTCTAAGACTACAGTCGAATCAAAACATTCGACAGTAGTCTCGGGGACTACACCCAGTGGGTGCACTCAGCGTGCCCCCACTGGTTTTGCCAATTTGGTTCGACCAGTCGACCGAAAGAGGAATAAAAAACAGTTCCTTAGACTATAGTCGACTGCCAGCAGTCCACCATAGTCTCGGGGACTACACCCAGTGGGCGCACTCAGCGTGGCCCCACCGGTTCCAAAGATCCATTCGACATGGCCCGACAAGACTGAGTGAAGAAATTCAAAGTATAAAGACTATAGTCGATCGCCTGCATCCACCATAGTCTCGGGGACTACACCCAAGGGTGCATTCAGCGTGCCCCACCAAATAAAAATTCAATCGACACACCGCCCGGTGGGTGTCAGACACTGAATATGGAAATCTTGAGAAAGAAGAAATTTCGTAGCATATCCTAACAGAACAAGCAGCGACCAACTTACTTGGACATTGCTCTGAAGAGCTGAGCTTGCATCATAAGCCGCCTGGCTGGCTTCCCGGACCACCTTCACTTGCTCCATCATGATCTCTGCCTCGCGTATAGCCTCCTTAGCAGCACTCACTTGGTCTTCCGGACGTGGTGTGTGGCAAAAGAGAAGGCGGGCTAGCGATCGACAGCGAGGGCGGACACTCGTCGGTGGCACAGCAAAGGACACGAAGCCCGAGTGGTGTCGCCTCCTCGTGAACCAGCGTCTCGAGCAAAGGATACAACTTGAGTAGCCTTGCCAGCAGCACCTTTTGTCCTTCCTCTTCCTCGCCGTGTTCCATCGTCGTCGTCAGGGAGATCAATGGCATGAGGTGAAACTACAAGAAAGATTCAAAGGTAAAAACAGAAATCCAATCGACCATAAAGCAAAACTGCAAAGATCATACCAAGGTTGGAGGTGGCGGCATCTTCCATTTCCTGATCTTCGTGCTTAGCTGAGGTCTCGGAGGTGGCAACCTTGCAGATTTCAGAAATTAGTTGATCACCAAACGAGTCGACCAAAAGTACACCCATGATAAACAGGAAAACACAAGTTCTGCTGATTACCTGGAAATGGTGGGAATGACCATCCTCATCTTGGGCAGGGCCTTCGTCGGCTTTGATGACGTTGCACGGGATTGCTTTGGCGGTTTCTCAGTCGGCACTGGAGAAGTCGTCCGAGGGCGCTTCGTCAACCGCCCAACGGGCGCGATAGCCTTACCACGCTCCACCGCCGGATCATGCGTCAGCTTGGATCGCCTTTCCGAGTGGGGAGGATCCACGTCTTCCTCCTCTTCCTCCTCCTCCTCCTCTCCATCAGAGCTGTCGTTTCCCTCGTCCTCCTCACCGTCGGACTCCCATTCCTCCTGGTTTTCGCCTCCGCTTCCTTCTTCTTCTTCGACTTGTTCTTGCGCCCCGTTGGGCATCGAGTACATCTCAATGGTATCCTAGAAGACATCAAAACAAGACGAAAGTCAATCGGCCGATTCGCAGCAGAACAGAGCGAATGCAACAGGATCACAGTCAGAGATAAGTGGTCATACCTTGTCTGGTTCGTATGATTGGTCGAGTGGTGGGATCCTCCTAGCTCCACGAGGGTTATCTTCGTTCCCTGTGATGGCAGTCATCCACCTCTCCAATGTGGCATCGTCGACCTCCTCTGGGTGGACCCGGGTGGTGTCTTCGGTACCAGAATACAACCACATCGGGTGGCCTCGGTATTGGAGCGGTTGAATGCGCCGTTGAAGGAAAACCTCTAGAAGATCCATGTCGGTCACTCCGTCGCGAATGAGCTGGACTACACGCTCCATCAATAATTTAACCTGGACCTTCTCCTCCGGAAGCACCTTCAGAGAGGACGGCTTGTTCACTCGACCCATGGAGAAAGGAGGGAGTCCAGTCGACTGCCCTGGCGTCGACTGGTCTTGGCAGTAGAACCAGGTCGACTGCCACCCTCCAACTGAATCGGGAAGAGTCATGGCCAGAAAGGCACATTTACCCCTCATCTGGACCCCAAGACCCCCACACATCTGGATTACTTGGGTTCTTTCATCATTCGGACTAGCCTTTTTCACCGTCTGTGAGCGACAAGTGAATATGTGTTTGAAGAGGCCCAAGTGTGGCCGACAGCCCAAGAAGTTTTCGCACAAAGACACGAAAGCAGCGAGATAGGCAATGGAGTTGGGTGTGAAGTGATGGAGTTGTGCTCCAAAGAAGTTCAGAAAACCCCGAAAGAAAAGATTCGGCGGTAGAGAAAATCCGCGATCAACATGGGTGGCTAAGAGGACGCACTCACCCTCCTGAGGCTGCGGCTGCCACTCCGTCCCCGGAAGCCTTGCTGACCCATGGGGGATCAATCCCTCATTGGCCAGGTCGTCGAGGTCTTTCTGGGTGATGGTCGAGCGGATCCAATCTCCCTGGACCCAACCTTGCGGCAGGCTGGACCGCGACGAGGATCCGCCCTGACTGGTCACTCTCCCCTTCGCCTTCGCCGTCGCCTTCTTCGCCCGCTCCAAGGCCGCCGTCTTCTCCTTCACCATTGTCGCCTGCGAAGCAGGAACGGAGCAGCAGCGCTGAGTAGGTTACGGGCACGGCAGATGAATCTGAGGACAGGGGAGGGGAAAATGAGGGCGCACTGTTCAAAAGACCCCCGCCCGGCGCCTTATATGAAGTCGCTTCCGAGTGGCTGACTGGTAGGCCCGGGCAATCCTGTCAAATCTCGCAACAGTCGCGCGCGTGATACGTGGCGAAAAAGGTGGCGCGAATATCGAGGCGTCTTCGCCTTATCCCATCCGAGTACCGCAGCCTTCTCCGCTTCGCGCGCTTCCCGAAATTCGGATCCTGCTAAATCCGCTAACAGCAGAGCAACTCGTTAGACGGCAGATTTCCTCCGATCCGTCGCTTGGAGATCTTCAAGTCAATAAAGTTCACTCGACAGATGTGAAGAATGGATCAAGGCAACTGAAAGAGAAGTTGACACCATCACTAAAAAGTCATTGGTCCAGAGTAAGACCTTTTCGCAAAGACAAAAAATAGGTCGGAAAGATTATCAACTCCTTCCTCATTCGAACCTCGATCCATTCGGGGGCTAATGATGAAGTCATGTACCTAGGGTAGGGTCATGAACCTGTCCAAGGTACCCTCCCCAAGGACACCTTTAGAAGAAACGGCCTTCCAGTCGACCTGGTGGGGTTTCACTCGACAGACTCAAAGACACTCGACCATGAAGACCCACTCGACCACCAGGAGTCCAAGAACCACTCTGCGTCCAAACGGTCTGTAATTAAGTAGTCTTTATGGTCATGATGACACTTTATGTAAGGCATTACTAGTAACACCTGGCCTTAATGTACCTTTAACCCTCCGCTACGTGGGCTGGCTGGGGTCTTGGCGCACTCTATATAAGCCACCCCCCTCCACAGGTAGAAGGGTTCGCACCCCTGTAATTCATACGCAACTAATCCAGTCGACCGCCTCCGGGCTCCGAGACGTAGGGCTGTTACTTCCTCCGAGAAGGGCCTGAACTCGTAAAACTCGTGCGTATACAACTACTCCATAGCTAGTATCTTGCCTCTCCATACCTACCCCCATTCTACTATCAGACTTAGAACCACGACAGGTGACGCCGCCGCGGGCTCGTTGCAGCTGACGCCATCCTGGATCTCCAACGCCCCGAGGCTGACGCCCCTGCGACGCTGCACAGGAGACTCCTTAATCGGCTTCAGGATCTGGCGATGTACCTGGCCAGGGGAAAACGACGGCACCGCTACTCAGGGTCCCAGTCGGCCCGCTCCGATGGCTCCTCTGGTCCGCTGTCTTCCCCCGACCTCTCTGGATTAGCCGCCAGCGGAGGAATGGCGGCGGCTCAATGCGTAGGAGAAGTCGACATGGGAAGGAAGGAAAGCAGAGGGGCGCCAGGGAAGAAGCAGGGCAGCGTCGCGGTGGAGAGCCGGTCCAAAGGACGGAGAGGACAACTACGTGTCGCGTAGCAGTCTGGCCCGACCAAGTAGCACCTGCAGGTGGGACACACGACGACAGGATCGAGATCGTGCGGTCACGAGCCGGCCGCTCGTTCTCTCGGAAAGGTGCGCGTGCACTTTTAAGATTTTAGGCTATTTATTTGCCTACCTTCCACTTGCCCTGCTTATTTATGCAAGCCACACCCATCGTTTCCATCCATTTATTCTCAAACCATGGTAGTTCTAAACTTCTAATACACAGAAACTTCAGACGTTCGGCCTTACAACCAAGAAGTTGAGACTAGTAATATCTCATGGTGGCATGTTGCCCTGTTCATTAGTCCGGCTTGGGAGGCGTCGGGATAAGCAGCTGTGTGAAAGTGCAAGCGTAGCCTTAGCTTGTCGAAAAACATGGTACACTGCTGCCTGTTCACACACGCCAAAGAGAGTAAGTGAGCTGAGGGTCTTCGGAGTTTCTGTTCCGGCGAGCTGGCTCCATCACCCCCCTGTTGTGTGCACGGAGGGTGTTGGTTGTTGTGGCGGATAGTGCGTGGTTGATGCGTCGACCTAGGGGCATGGCCGGTGGAATCCGCCGAATCTGCCGTGTTGGGCTGCTCGGGAGAGAGCACGACAATTTTAGTTAGCACATCATGGAAAATTTATTTTTCATGCAACATGGCGAATATAGTTTTAGTTAATCATGGAAATCCTTATTAGACGATTCATGGAAATTTAGTCTGTTTCATAAGCAAACCCTGTTTGTTTTTGCCATGGGTATTTATTTTGTGGAGTACAAAATTGCCATATCACATGGAATGTATTTGCCATACTTCATGGCATTTTTCCCCTCCACCATAGCAAGTATTTCTTTAAGAACCATGGCAACTTGAGTCAAATGGCATAGTCTTGCCATACTACATGGCAATCCCCCAAGACCATGGCAATTATATTTTTACAAAGCATTGCAATTATTTTGAATGGTTTTTCTGTGTTTAGTACAATATTTTGGCCACATCGCATGAAAAAATAACTAAATGGAAATCTATTGCATGTTTACTATAATGTTATTTTTTTTCTTTTGTTATCATGGCATTTTTTACTTTATTTTCTAGTCACATCTAAAAGTGGGTTTTTGTAGTCACATAAAAAATCAGAGCATGGCAAATTATGGCTTTACTAGTCACATCTAAAAGTGGTTTTTTGTAGTCACACAAAAATTGGGCCAAACTGGGCTTTATTTTTTTTATTTTTTCAGAGCAAAAGGGCCAGTAGGCCCCTGGGGAGGGTGTACGCGCTGGGCGCTTGTCGTGCCGTACCTTTTGTTCAATCGATGCCCTCCAGGACCGAACGGCTCCGATAAATATCAATCAACCTGCTTCTTTTTTTTATTAGAAAAACCAATATTTAAATGCAACGTACTTAACTGATGGAATGTGCCAAAACGTTTGGCCTCCAAGAGGCTCCCCCAGTGCGCCTCCTCACGGACCCCCTTTGCTCCCCTGCTTCCTCTGCTCCTGTCCACGATCGGATTGTCCTCTGCTTCTGTTGATGAACAGATCTGAAACATGGCACCCTGGCCTTTGACTTTCTCGCCCCGCATGAACCGGCAGTTGTATTAACCAGAAAATGGTTGCAGGGTTGACGGGCATTTGATGATGGTTATTCACAAGTCTTCAGAAGGAGGAGCATGCAGTGAGGTGCGAGGAGGCCTGACTAGTGAGAGTAAATAGCGATGGGCGGAGATGACCTGCGTTGGCCAACGGCGAGGACGAAGACAGGACGAGAGGCATGTGCAGTTCATTTTGTATAAGCATTATCATATCTTTCCACTAAATTTGTACCTTCAAAATTACCCCTGTTCTTGTTATTAGTTTTAGTAGCACACCACTAATTAATTTCAACCTAGTGTTCTCGACGTGTATTCTATGGTAATGTTATGGACATAGTCTATAGCATGATGTACCATCTTTTAATTTTTATGAATGGAAAGCCACCAATCTAGTCTTTTTGACATCCATAGATCCGTTTTGGTGTTAGCTTTTGCTTCAATGGAGCATTGCGTGGTGCACTTTCTCCATATTATTGTCACTGTTGTCTTTACATGAGTACCCCTAAGTGCAGGACTCCAACGCATAGTGACATACAAGCTTTAGTGCTAATTAAGTACTGGAATTCCCAACTTCGCCGAGTGCATACACGCCAAAAAAAAACTTCGGCAAAGTGTCTGCCGAGTTTCACACCGGATGACATATATGACTCAGCTGACCATTAGTTTTCAAAAGGCAAGAGTGCCGAGTCCTTTTTCTGGGGTGCTCAGGAAATACTTTACCGTGTGCAAAATATAACAATCGGATAAATATAGTGCATTGACCGAACGGATCAAGCGAGACTAGTATGACGTGTCACAGGAGATCACCAGAGAACAAAAGTCATGGGCATGGCCATGAGCCCTATGGTCCGCTGCTAGAGCTCACTGTGGGGGGAGGGGACTTGTTCGCTAGAGCTTGTCGGCCGTGTCGAGGTGGAGCACCTCCTCCCTTTATCGGGAGCAAGCCGCCACGAGCTTCTGTAGAGGTGGAGGCGGCGCTGACAGGATGTTGAGGGACGTGGTGGCAGCCTGCATTTAGCTTTCATCGAGGGCCTCACGCTTCCCCTCATTGGGCATCTTCGGCAAGGTACCGCTTCTGTAGACCGCAACAGGGAGGGAGGCCGCGCCACAAAGACGGGGAGTGGCCGACGAAGATGAAGCGCGAGGCCAGCGACGGCGTGGATGATTCGGCAGCAACGCGTTTTGCAGTGAGTGAGTGAGTGGGTGAGAGAGAGAGAGAGAGAGAGAGAGAGAGAGAGAGAGAGAGATAACGCGAGAGCGAGAGAAAGAGATAGACTGATAGAGAGAGTGACTGACCTAGTCGACCGATCTAAGAGAAACTAACGGCCAAGATGTACGATCTGCATCACATTCCTCCCACAAGGACGCTTCACACGGATTGTGTGTTTCTGAGTTTGCCGAGTGTGTAAACACTCGACAACCTTTTTTATTTTTTCTTTCTTTTCTTTAATTTTCGTTCTTCTATTCTCTTTCTTATTCACTTTTTTTTCTTTGCATTTTTCCTTTTTCTTTTTCATTTCTATAAATGCTTGGATTCTTTCCTACCGGGTGGTGGAGTCCACACCTCCACAGGTAAAAATATCTGTAAGAAAAATGACATAGAAATGTGTTGAATGTAATAAATTAAAGCATATAAATGTGCTTGACATACTAAATAAAATAAATTGAACTAAAAAAATGAAAATGACATGTAACATGTAATGGTGTATCTTGAGTGCGGACAAAATTTCAAGGTCAACCGATGAATAAACCATCACTTTGCCTTGAAAGCTGACATGTTCCCTCTCCAAATCTAGATTCTTCCTCAGAGATGGTCCGTTTTATAATTTGCATACTTCAGAACTTTTGTGAAACCTTATCAAATTTGAACCACAACCTCTAGGTATCATATGTGGGCACCATGCGATGTTTCATGTTTTTTAGACTTTATTTAGAAAAAACCAGAAAGCTCGATGTTCGAAGTCGATTTCTTGGCACCCTCATGTTTAGATATTCTTTCCTTTTTTTGGATAAGGCCAGAAATAAGATTTTCCAAACAATTTTACAAAAATATTGGAGAAGAAAGAAATTGTAACCCGCATCCGTTCAGAAGGAAGAAGATCATTATCCATCTTGAAAAAGATCAAACGACGAAGCACCAAGATATGAAGAGAGCCAATAGTTCTAGTGACAAAAACTCTCTCACACCCTTCGCTGACACTATATCGGGCGTTGGCAAGGTATGTATAGAGGCGTATAGAGGCTCGCTCACTCCCCCGCTCGGGCGACAAGGAGGGCGACTCCGCGGCCGGCGCCCGTTCCTCCGATGCCACCGCTGGACTCCTCCCCTCCGCCGCCCCGGCGAGCCCGTCGTCGTCGTTTCCGGCCGCTGCGCCCGCCCTCGCTCCCCCGGCGACTCGCTGCTCCGCCGTTGCCCCCTCGGCGCCCCTCCCGCGGGCCGAAGCTGCCTCCTTGACGCGCCCATGCTGGGCCGACGTGGCCGCACAAGAGGACCTCACGGAGGCGGCCGCGGCGGCGACTGGCGAGCCGCGGTCTCCCTGTCGCTTCGAGGACCGGCTTGCCGCGGCCCTTGCTCCGTTCCTCCCGTTGCTCCCCGCTCCCCCGTCCATGGCTCGCCCCTCCCGGTCACTACCTTCCCTGTCGCCTGTTGTGGCCGGCCCTCCCGCTGGCCGCCGCGGGCACGGCGCCCAAGCTCATTCTTAGGGGGTGGTTGGCGCCCTTCCGCCGGTGGCTCTGCCGATGCAGCCACATATGGTGGCGCTGGATGCCGTGCCGGCGCCAGTGCTGCCGGTTTGGAGGCTCGGCGGGCATCGGTTCCGGTCGTTTCGTCCCTCTGGCGCCCCAATGCTGCCGCCGCCCATGGCCGTCGCCGTCGTCTCCGATCAGACCAGCCGCCGCCACCCCCTGGCCGTACAGGGGGAAACCCTTCCCACCCCTCACTCTCTCGGGTGGAGTGGGCTGGACCAGCAGAGGCCAGTTGGGCCGCTGGTGCTGGACGGTTTCCCCATGGTCCGCGAGGTTCGGCCCGCCCTGGAGGAGGGGGAGGCAGACTGGGCCACAGACTGGGCCACATCTCTTTGAATGGCCCATCTGTTGCGGCTCAGGCCCAATCGGACGCTGACTTAGGGTTCCTCCCTAGCCTGTCGCCTCCTGTTTTCCCACCCCGTGCGCCGCCGGCTCTCCCCCTCCGCCCCCCGATTCTACTACCCTCCGGGGATCCCTTGTCGCCTTCCACTTCTCCGACCCTGATACGTCCCAAACGTATCTATAATTTATGAAGCATTCATGCTATCATATTATCTATTTTGGATGTTTATGGGCTTTATTATATACTTATATATTATTTTTGGGACTAACCTATTAACCGGAGGCCCAGCCAATATTGTTGTTTTCTTGCCTATTTCAGTGTTTCGAAGAAAAGGAATATCAAACGGAGTCCAAACGGAATAAAACCTTCGAGAAAGTTATTTTTGGAACAAAAGCAATTCAGGGGACTTGGAGTGCATGTAAGGGAAGCTTCGAGGAGGCCACGAGGCAGGGAGGCGCGCCCACCTCCCCTCGGCGTGCCCCCACCCTCGTGGGGCCCTCGTGGCTCCCCTGCCCGACTTCTTTCGCCTATATATCTCCATATACCCTAAAAACATTGGGGAACACAATTGATCTGGAGTTCCGCCGCCGCAAGCCTCTATAGCCACCAAAAACCTCTCGGGACCTGTTAAGCACCTGCTTGGGAGGGATCCTCACCGGTGGCCATCATTATCATCCCGGCGCTCTCCATGACGAGGAGGGAGTAGTTCACCCTCGGGTCCAAGGGTATGTACCAGTAGCTATGTGTTTGATCTCTCTGTCTCTCTCTCTCTCTCTCTCTCTCTCTCTCTCTCTCTCTCTCTCTCTCTCTCTCTCTCTCTCGTGTTCTTGAGGTGGTACGATCTTGATGTATCGCGAGCTTTGCTATTATAGTTGGATCTTATGATGTTTCTCCCCCTCTACTCTCTTGTAATGGATTGAGTTTTCCCCTTGAAGTTATCTTATCGGATTGAGTCTTTAAGGATTTGAGAACACTTGATGTATGTCTTGCGTGGGATACCCGTGGTGACAATGGGGTATTCTATTGATTCACTTGATGTATGTTTTGGTGATCAACTTGCGGGTTCCGTGACCTTGGGAATCTATGCATAGGGGTTGGCACACATTATGGTCTTGACTCTCCAGTAGAAACTTTGGGGCACTCTTTGAAATACTTTTGTGTTGGTTGAATTGATGAATCTGAAATTGTGTGATGCATATCGTATAATCATGCCCACGGATACTTGAGGTGACAACGGAGTATCTAGGTGACATTAGGGTTTTGGTTGATTTGTGTCTTAAGGTGTTATTCTAGTATGAACTCTATGATAGATTGAACGGAAAGAATAGCTTCATGTTATTTTACTATGGACTCTTGAATAGATAGAACAGAAAGGATAACTTTTAGGTGGTTTCGTACCCTACCATAATCTCTTCGTTTGTTCTCCGCTATTAGTAGCTTTGGAGTGACTCTTTGTTGGATGTTGAGGGATAGTTATATGATCCAGTTATGTTATTATTGTTGAGAGAACTTGCACTAGTGAAAGTATGAACCCTAGGCCTTGTTTCCTAGCATTGCAATACCGTTTACGCTCACTTTTATCATTAGTTACCTTGCTGTTTTTATAATTTTAGATTACAAATACCTATATCTACCATCCATATTGCACTTGTATCACCATCTCTTCGCCGAACCAGTGCACCTATACAATTTACCATTGTATTGGCTGTGTTGGGGACACAAGAGACTCTTTGTTATTTGGTTGCAGGGTTGCTTGAGAGAGACCATCTTCATCCTATGCCTCCCACGGATTGATAAACCTTAGGTCATCCACTTGAGGAAAATTTGCTACTATCCTACAAACCTCTGCACTTGGAGGCCCAACAACGTCTACAAGAAGAAGGTTGCGTAGTAGACATGAAGCTCTTTTCTGGCGTCGTTGCCGGGGAGGTTAGTGCTTGAAGGTATATCTTTAGATATTGCAATCTAATCTTTTTGTTTCTTGTTTTATCACTAGTTTAGTTTATAAAAGAAAAATAAAAAAAGTTGGAATTGAGTTTGTCTCATACGCTTCATCTTTTAAATATCTTTCGTAAGTATGATGAAAAGGAAAATTGTGCTCAAGTGCTAGAAGAAGAAGTCTATAAAATGTTTAGTACTAAATCTTTGAATGATGAGCATGACTGCAATGTTGTTAGTATGAACTCTTTGAATATCCATAGTACTAATGATGATTGCATAGTTATGATGAAAATGTCTCCTATAAGCATGTCAATTTTTGTGGAGTGCATTGGGTTTGCAAGTACACACCAAAGAGGGAAGATAGATATTGCAAGATTCATCAGCATTTAGAAACTAAATGGTTGCAAGAAAGGCTAGATGTTTTTGCTGAAAATTTAAAATTTCTTCGTCGTACTTGTGAACTTTGCAATGAACATGACCATTTAAATCCCCAATGCAAATTGTTTCATGATCGAATCGTGTCCAAAAACTGTGATGACTTGATTTCCCTTGCACATCATAATGAACTTAGTTTTCTTTTGGGTTATGAAGAATTGAAACGTGCAACTAAGAATATTCCAGAATTTGCCCTTGGGAGAGCTCTCAGTTTTATCTAGAGGAAATTTATATGTATTGCGCGGTGAATTGCATTGAAAATCCTTATATTGCCAATTACATAAAGAAGAGAAAGCAAATAGAAGATGAAGAGAATACTAATGAAAGGGAAGAGACTTCACAATATCCTTCTATTATTTCTTATGATGAATTAGGTAATGAGGAGGAGCTTTCTATTCAACCAATCTCATCAATAAGGAGCTCAAAGAAGAGGGTTGAACCCACACATGATGTGAAGAAGAAAGAGAAAAGACGGAGAAGCAAAGGTAAAAAAGTATCCCTCCCAAATGATGTTGCTCCTACTACTCATTGTGATGATGATAATTGCTATACTATTGATGCTATCCATACTATTAATGATGAGAGTGATTATGCTTATGATATGAAAAGGCCGAAGCTTGGGGAAGCTACGTTTGATGAGGATGACATATTTGAGAATATATTTGCTGAAATTAATGTTTGTCCCAAGCTTGGGGATGCTACGTTTAATGAAGATGATATTTCTAGCCTCCCACGTTTTGATATGCAAAGTTATTATGATGATAGCATGCCTTCTACCTATGATGATTATATTGATGAAAGTGGGTTCGGAAGAGTCTCAACTTTAGTAAGTAATGATCCCACTATTTTGGAGGATGTTGAATCTTATAATATTTATGAAAGTGGATTTGGAGAGGTCATGACTTTATTTAGTGATGATTGCACTATCTTGGAAGAGGTTTCAATCGATTATGATGAGAACAAAGTTCCTACTTATGATGATTATTGTGATGAAACTTATGCTATAAAAAGTAGTGATGATTATATATATATAACTTGTCATGATTATGATTACCCTTTTTCTGAACTTTATGCTTTCAATGTAGAAACAATTTATAGTATTCGAGTCTCTTATGATACTCCCACTATTCCGAATAAGAAGAATTTTGCTTATGTGGAAAGTAGTAAATTTTCTATGCAAGTAGATCATGAAAAGAATGCTTTAGGTGCTGGTTATATTGTTGAATTCATTCATGATGCTACTGAAAATTATTATGAGGGAGGAACATATGCTTGTAGAAGTTGCAATAATATCAAGTTTCCTCTCTATGTCCTTAAAATCTTGAAGTTATGCTTGTTTTGCCTTCCTATGCTAGTTGATTATTGTTCCCATAAGTTGTTTTCTCACAAAATCCCTATGCATAGGAAGTGGGTTAGACTTAAATGTGCTAGTCATATTCTTCATGATGCTCCCTTTATGTCTCAATTCTTATCTTTTATGTGAGCATCACTGAAATCATCATGCCTAGCTAGGGGCGTTAAACGATAGCGCTTGTTGGGAGGCAACCCAACTTTATTTTTGTTCCTTCCTTTTTGTTTCTGTTTAGTAATAAATAATTCATCTAGTCTCTGTTGGAAATATGCCCTAGAGGCAAAAATAAAATGGTTATTATTATATTTCCTTGTTCATGATAATTGTCTATTGTTCATGCTATAATTGTATTAACTGGAAACCGTAATACATGTGTGAATACATAGACCACAACATGTCCCTAGTGAGCCTCTAGTTGACTAGCTCGTTGATCAATAGATGGTTATGGTTTCCTGACCATGGACATTGGATGTCATTGATAATGGGATCACATCATTAGGAGAATGATGTGATGGACAAGACCCAATCCTAAGCATAGCACAAGATCGTGTAGTTCGTTTTGCTAGAGCTTTTCTAATGTCAAGTATCGTTTCCTTAGACCATGAGATTGTGCAACTCCCGGGTACCGTAAGGGTACTTTGGGTGTGCCAAACGTCACAACGTAACTGGGTGGCTATAAAGGTACACTACGGGTATCCCCGAAAGTATCATTGGGTTGGCACGAATCGAGATCGGGATTTGTCACTCCGTGTAAGACAGAGAGGTATCTCCGGCCCACTCGGTAGGACATCATCATAATGAGCTCAATGTGATCAAGGAGTTGTTCACGGGATGATGTGTTACGGGAATGAGTAAAGAGACTTGCCGTAACGAGATTGAAAAATGTATCGGTATACCGACGATCGAATCTCGGGCAAGTATCGTGCCGATAGACAAAGGGAATTGTATACGGGATTGATTAAATCCTCGACATCGTGGTTCATCCGATGAGATTATCATGGAGCATGTGGGAGCCAATAAGGGTATCCAGATCCTGCTGTTGGTTATTGACCGGAGAGTTGTCTTGGTCATGTCTACGTGTCTCCCGAACCCGTAGGTCTACACACTTAAGGTTCGGTGACGCTAGAGTTGTAGAGATATTAGTATGGTTAACGAAAGTTGTTGAGTCCGGATGAGATCCCGGACGTCACAAGGAGCTCGGAATGGTCCGGAGGTAAAGATTTATATATAGGAAGTCCAGCCGCCACGGGAGAGTTTCGTTGGTCACGGTATTGTACCGGACCACCGAATGGTCTGAGGGTCCACCGGTGGGGCCACCTATCCGGGAGGGCCCCATGGGCTGAAGTGGCGTGGGAACCAGCCTGGTGGGCTGGTGCAGCCCACCCAAGGGCCCAAGGCGCCTAGGGTTGAAACCCTAGGGGTCGTTGCCCCTCTGGTTGAAACCCTAGGGGGCCGTTGCCCCCTGAGGGGGCATGTGCCCCCTGGTTGGAAACCCTAAGGGGGCCGTTGCCCCCTGAGGGGCCGCCGCCCCGGGGGCCACCCCCCCTCTAGATGGGATCTCCAAGGGGGCATGCCCCCCCTTTGCCCCTATATATAGTGGAGGGGAGGGAGGGCAGCCGCACCCTAAGCCCCGGCGCCTCCCTCTCCCTCCCATGACACCTTTTCCTCCTCCAGTAGCGCTTGGCGAAGCCCTGCTGGAATCCCGCTGCTTCCACCACCACGCCGTCGTGCTGCTGGATCTCCATCAACTTCTCCTTCCCCCTTGCTGGATCAAGAAGGAGGAGACGTCTCCGCTCCGTACGTGTGTTGAACGCAGAGGTGTGATAACCCACAAGTATAGGGGATCGCAACAGTTTTCGATAAGTAAGAGTATCGAACCCAACGAGGAGCTTAAGGTAGAACAAATATGTAACATCCCAAAATTCTAAATTTTGGAATGTCATATTAAATAAATAACTATGCTTGTTGTCTGATTGTTTGTTTGGTTGATTGAGTGAAATTGAGTGGAATTTGAAACTTTTGAAAGTTGAATGAGAGGGAATGAAATGACTTTCCCAAATTTTCCCTTTGCCCTTTTGGATCCCAATGAATTCAATTTCATTCCAAAACAAAACCCTAGAGTGAAGATGACATGACTTCTTCCATTTGAAATGAAACGGGTTTGAAAAGATTTGAATTTCATTTGAAAATATTTCAAACCCAAAGCTTTATGCAACTCAATGATTTTCATGAGGGAAGATAAAATGACTTCTTCAATTATATGAAATATGAGTTGGAAGTTAAAAAGAATCAAATTGAAAGTCATTTGAAAGTATTTTGAAACTCCCTTTCAAATTTGGGATTATTTGGATTTTGCTCAAATTATTTTTCTCCTAAAAACAAATAAATGGAAATTAGGGTAAAATGATTCCCTTCTATGGAAAATTAGGAGAAAATAAATTGGAAATAATTTTTGTATTTTAAAAATGATTTTGCTGGGTGTTATTGCAACAGCAACACTATTTGAGTTTTGTAAATTTTTGAGGATTTTATTTGAACTTGAAAAATAGTTCAGGTTGTAGGAAATCTTTTTCTGATCATTTTGATATATATATGTCCTATATAAAATATTTATATTTTATATACTTCTCTCTCTTTTTATCTCAAAAAAAAAAAAAAAAGCCCGGGCCGCCAGCCAACTGCCCAGCCAAGACTCAGCGCCCGAGCCATTGGCAGCAGCCACCACTGTGCACCCACCAGCCGCCGAGCCGCCCACCGACCGACCAACCCCTCGCCGAAACCCTTGGACCGGCCACCGCCCGTTCCCCTCTCCCTCACCACGCTGACGGGTGGACCCCCACCTTCTTCCCCTCGCGCCGCCACCCGCCCAGCCGCCGCAGATCCCGAGATCCGGGATCCGCCATGATTCCCTCGCGGATCTTTCCCTCCTCAAGTCGGGCCCCTCTATAAAACCCCCTCGACCCCATTCCCCCTCGCCCCTCGCCCGACCCTCTCTCCCTCGTCGCGTCGCTCGCCGAGAAACCGAGCCGCCGCCGCCGCCATTAACACCGCACCACCACCACCCGGCCACCCCGAGCTCGCCTGACTCCACCCCGAGCTCACCTCGCCACGCCCACCACCATGGAGGTCCCGCCAACGCCCCGACCACCGAGTCGCGGAACCATCGCCGCCCGAGCCGCCGTCGCCGACGCCGCCCGATAAGTCACGAGTCCTCCTCGCCGTTAGATCCAAAGCGAACAGGCGTAGATTAAATCCCGAAGGGGTAAGTTATTCAAATAAAACGGTTTTGTCCGGTTAGTTCGGTTTATTTTAGTTAGGGTTTTAGTTGAACCGCCGATTCGGTTTAATCCCTAGGGCCCGTTTAGTTATTTAACGCCAGAGCGCTAAATAGGCCCATTAGCCCGTTTTCTTTATTTTCGTTTTCTGTTTTAACAGAATAGTTTCAGATTTGAAAAATTCATATCTTTTAATCTACTTAATATTTTAAGTGATTCTTTTTTGTTGGTTTGAAAATTTCTTATAGTTTCTGTAGAAAATATAATTAGTCATGTTAAAATTAGTTAAAATAGCTTTATTTTAGATTTAGACAGAATAGTAATTCTGCTATAAAATGAGTTAGGAATATTATTTTTAAATGATTCTTTTTGTCACAACTTTATTTTGACATTGCCAAACCGTAGGAATTTATTTGGGCATTTTAGCATTAATAAAAAAATAGTTTTAACCAGAATCATGTTATTCTTAATTATTTAACTAGCTACTGTTTTCCTATTGTTTTAATTAGCAAATAAATTTATTTTTCCTATGTGATAGATTATTCTAGGTTAGTTTCTGTAACTTTAGAGCATGAACTTTTATTTATAATAAATAAAACTTTTATTTTATTTTTCCTACTAGAATTTGCTTTAGGCCTAATAGGATTTTTATAATAGATTTTAAGGTGATTCTTTTTGCTACTAGTTGCTTGATGAATTCTTTTCTGTTAGGTAGCATAAACCCATGCTTAGGTTCTATTAAGAAGAATTTTGTTATGTAAAACTATTTTTAGTTGTTGCTTGAAGTAGGAAAACATTGAGTTGGATTTCTTCGAGTTTTCCTTTGGGTTTTGATTCGTTTGTTTGGTGTGTTATGTTAGCATGCTATTATGTTAAGTGATCATATGCTATATGCTTATTATGATTGTTGTTTGCTTGGTAGAATTTCCGAGTCTGAAGCTTGCTACCACGAGTCCCTAGTTTTGAAGATCGTCGGCAAGGCAAGTTCACTTTGACCATGTTTTTCATACCTATGTATTTTATTGCATCTAGTGTCATCTTCGCAACAATCCCTCCAAAGAGTGATATTGAATCCTTGTAGTTGAGTAGTATGCATGAGGTAGGAACCCATCACCCTGTTACCAAGCCGGGGCGTTATTTATTTTAATGCTACGCTATAGTAGACGGGGTTGGTATGAGTGCTCGGGAGTGGTGTGAGAATGGAGCTCTCGTCAATGGCGACAACTCCATGATGGAATCTGCAAGGACTGCATCTTCAAGGCCTCAAGACTTCAAGACTCGAGACAAGAATTCAATACACACTACTGGGTGAAGGATGGTTGACGGGCACCCTGGAGAACCCAGTGGTTGGCCGGGATGCATGGAGAAGTGCCATGACATCTTGCGGAAAGCTTCACCCAAACTCAAAGAGACGGAAGAATACTTCATGCCCGGAAGCTTACATGTGCAACCGCAAGTCACTATGGGCTCTGGCTTGGTTGACCTTAGTGGTGACTCTGGCTGGGACGGTGCTAGCAGATGTAGAACTACGGTAGGATTGGATGAGGACCGGACAGTGGTCAGAGGAACTCTTGGAAGACCATGTTTGGTCATCTTGTTCTCAAACACCTGAAGTGCGAGAACGTAAAAGAGGATCGAATCTTGCGGGTAAAGTGTACAAACCTCTGCAGAGGGTTAAAACCTAATCGATTAGCCCTGTCCCGATTCTACGGACAATTTGAGCCTCTGGGCTGGATCTATCTCGGAACTCTCAACACCGGATGATAACTTAATTGTGGGCAACTTATGATGAATTTGGGCTATGAGACATCGGTTGGCGGAACCATGTCATGATAGAAAACTCTATAGTACAGACTTCATTTATTCCTTTGATGTAGGGAAAATAAAACCAGCTTTTACGCAAACAAAACTCGAATCTGAGCCACAAAGCCATACGCATATAGTATAGCTTTACCATCTGTTTTCTCATGTTGTGATCTTGCGGTACATTCAATGTACTGACCTACACGGCTGCAACGTATCATGTTGCAGGATTTTCTTCGACGAGTAAGAGTTACGATCAGGGTTACGGTCTACACTCAACCTGCCGATGGCGTTGATGGGACTCCATACCCGACTATTTGTTTCATTGTGACTTATGAGGTATATATCAGTTTTACGTTATTTATACATGTGATTGCACTTTGATATATACATTGATGTACTGTGTGTGCCAGCATACTGATCCAGGGATGGCACGGATACACAGAGGCTTGACCGTCTGAGGTCGGGTCGCTACAAAATATTCCCTAAAGTTCTATCGACCACCGATACAACTCTTCGCACGCTTGACGTTCGCTTTACCTGGAACAAGTATGAAACTAGAAGTACTTTGTAGGTGTGACGGATATTTTTGCAGGAAAGTAAAGAGCACGAAAATAAAACTAGGGGCTGTTTAGATAAAGAAGCAATAAAGTAAATATAGAGAGTGTGGAAAAGTGGTGGTAGGATTTGTGAAATTGTCCCTAGGTAACTGACTACGTTACTAGACCGGTAATCACTATTGCAATTCTATTTGAGGGAGAGGCATAGGCTAACATACTTTCTCTACTTGGATCATATGCACTTATGATTGGAACTCTAGCAAGCATCCGCAACTACTAAAGATCATTAAGGTAAAACCCAACCATAGCATTAAAGTATCAAGTCCCCTTTATCCCATACGCAAACAACCTACTTACTTGGTTCTGTGCTTCTGTCACTCACGCCACCCACCATAAGCAAATCATAAACATATTGCAAACCCTATAGCGAGGATCCCTCACGCTTGCGCGACACGTCGGGTACAATTGGACATCACCAATAATAAAACATGCAACTCAAACCAATCATAGCAATTCATCAATCACCGATAGGGCAACGAAAATCTACTCAGACATCACAGGATGGCAACACATCATTGGAAAATAATATGAAGCATTAAGCACCATGTTCAAGTAAAGGGTACAGCGGGTTGCGGGAGAGTGGACCGCTGAATATAGAAGGGGAAGGTGATGGAGATGTTGGTGAAGATGGCAGAGGTGTTAGTGAAGATCGCGGTGATGATGATGATGGCCACGGCAGCGTTCCGGCGCCATCGGAAGAGAAGGGGAGAGGGGGCCCCTTCGTCTTCTTCTTCCTTGACCTCCTCCCTAGATGGGAGAAGGGTTTCCCCTCTGGTCCTGTGCCTCCATGGCATGGGAGGGGCGAGAGCCCCTCCGAGATTGGATCTATCTCTCTGTCTCTTTCTGTTTCTGCGCTCTGTTCTGGCACTGTTTCACCGTTTCGTGTATATATGGAGATCCGTAACTCCGATTGGCCTGAAACCTTTGACGTGATTTTCCCCCCGAAAATTAGCTTTATTGCGGCAAAAGAAGAGCGTCAACCGCCTTACAGGTGGGTCACGAGGGTCAGGGGCGCGCCCTAGGGCGGGGGTGGGGGGAGGAGGCGCCCCCCTACCTCGTGCCCACCTCGGACACTGGTTCGCGTTAATTTTTCCTCCAGATTTTCCAAATATTCCAAAAAGTATCTTCGTCCGTTTTTATCCCGTTTGGACTCTGTTTGATATGGATACTCTGTGAAACCAAAAACATGCAACAGACAGGAACTGGCACTGGATCAATATGTTAGTCCCAAAAATAGTATAAAAAGTTGCCAAAACGTATATGGAAGTTGAATAATATTGGCATGGAACAATCAAAAATTATAGATTCGACAGAGACGTATCAGCATCCCCAAGCTTAATTCCTGCTCGTCCTCGAGTAGGTAAATGATAAAAAAGATAATTTTTGATGTGGAATGCTACCTAGCATAATCTTGATCATATATCTAATCATGGCATGAATATTAAGACACGAGTGATTCAAGGCAATAATCTATCCTTTGACATAAAAACAATGATACTTCAAGCATACCAACCAAGTAATTATGTCTTATTGAAATAACATATCCAAAGAAAGCTCATCGCTACAAAATCATATAGTCTAGCTATGCTCCATCTTCACCACACAAAATATTCACATCATGCACAACCCCCATGACAAGCCAAGCAATTGTTTCATACTTTTGACGTTTCTCAAACCTTTTCATCTTTCAAGCAATACATGAGCGTGAGCCATGGACATAGCACTATAGGTGGAATAGAATATGATGATGGGGGTTATGTGGAGAAGACAAAAAAGGAGAAAGTCTCACATCAACGCGGCTAATCAACGGGCTATGGAGATGCCCATCAATTGATGTCAATGTGAAGAGTAGGGATTGCCATGCAACGGATGCACTAGAGCTATAAGTATATGAAAGCTCAAACTGAAACTAAGTGGGTGTGCATCCAACTTGCTTGCTCATGAAGACCTAGGGCATTTGAGGAAGCCCATCGTTGGAATATACAAGCCAAGTTCCATAATGAAAATTTCCACTAGTATATGAAAGTGATAACTCAAGAGACTCTCTATATGAAGAACATGGTGCTACTTTGAAGCACAAGTGTGGTAAAAGGATAGTAACATTGCCCCTTCTCTCTTTTTCTCTCATTTTTTTGTTTTCTCTTTTTTTGGGCCTTCTTTTTTTGGCCTTTCTCTTTTTTTTCGTCCGGAGTCTCATCCCGACTTATGGGGGAATCATAGTCTCCATCATCCTTTCCTCACTGGGGCAATGCTCTAATAATGATAATCATCACACTTTTATTTACTTACAACTCAATATTACAACTCGATATCTAGAACAAAGATATGACTATATGAATGCCTCCGGCGGTGTACCGGGATGTGCAATGATCTAGCGTAGCAATGACATCAAAAAACGGACAAGCCATGAAAACATGATGCTAGCTATCTTACGATCATGCAAAGCAATATGACGATAAATGCTCAAGTCAGCTATAGGATGATGATGGAAGTTGCATGGTAATATATGTCACATCCCTAATTCTGGTGTAACCTATGCCAGCTTCCATGTGTGCATCATGTTTAAATTCAAATGAAATTTGAATTGAGGAATTTTCAAAGCCTCAGAAAACCCCTAAAAATAACCAACATTTAAATCTCATCAAATGAGTCCAAGAAAATGTTCCTGTTATTCTGTGAAAATATTGGCATGAGGTGAAATTCAAACCAATATTTTTGGAGTCACAGAAATAATTTATTCGGGCCTTTGATTTAAATCAATAATATATTTGGGTTGGAATTATTTCTGTTATATAAGAAATAATGTCCAAATAATCCTAAACTGAAATGTTCCATGTTGGGTTTATTCCATACAGTGAGCATGAGCAGTTTGGTGATTTTTGAAAGTACCTGGGTATTTCTAGATAAGCCACAAACTTGCAGAAATATAGAAAACAAAACAAAATAGAGAAAAGGGAAACAGAATTTTACCTGGGCCACTTACCTGGCCGGCCCAGCTAGCAGCCCACCTACTGGCCCAGCCCAGCAGCCCTCCCCCTGTCGTCTTCCTCCTGCCAGGAGGATAGACAGGTGCGTGGCAAGCGTGCCGACGACGCCTTGCCACCTCCTGCTTCCGCCGCAGCCTTGGTGCGCCTGGAGATGCCACGACACCCCCCGGACCCTCTGCACCTCTCCCCTCTCTCACTGGACCTCCTCCCCCTCCTCTGCATCTTTCCACGGCGCCACCGAACGCTGCCGTCGCCGTCGCTTGCTGCTGCCGCGACCACCGTCTCCCCCTCGACCCCTCGCCGTGCCTGCGAGCTCCGTCTTGACGTCCCCGGCCTCCTCGATGAGGCACGAGGCCCCAGACGCGCCGCAACGCCGCCACCGCCACCGTTTCCCTCATAGGCCGCCGGAGATAGGCCTCGCCGCCCCGCTCAGCTCCGGCCTTCCCCGAGCCCGCTTCGAAGCCTACTGGAACCGTCGTAAGCCCCTGATCATCCTTCCCCTCTCCGTTTTCTCTCTAGCATGCCGTAGCCGCCGTGCCTCTCTCACCCGACAAGCGCCGCCGCCAAAGCTCACCGGCGATAACGCTCCGGTGACCATTCGGTCTCGGGCATGCGTCCAACGTTCTCGCCGCACCGCGTAGACGCCGTAGGTGTTAACCCCGCATCGCCAAGGCCGCTATGGCCTCGACCCCGAGCTCGCCCGAGCTCCGGCCGCTGCTTCTGTGCTCGCCGTCGTCATCTCCGGTGACTCCAAGGCCTTCCGATCGCTCTGCTAGACGCGGTCGAGCGCGGGCTACCCCCTGGTGGCCTTCGCGCATCCATCCATCGCCCGCAGCTCAATTCCGGCGAGTTGCCGCCGCAGTTTAGGTCGTCGCCGGCGAAACTCCAGCGGGAGCTAACGTGGCCTCGTCATTAGGAGCTAACCCAGCCAACTAAACACCCTACAGCCACTGACAGTGGGCCCCACCCCTGGTCAAACCCCAGTCAGCGCTGGGTTTGACCGGGATTAGTTCATGTGTCACTGACGTGTGGACCCCACACGTCAGGTTTGACCTGGACTAGCCCCATTGACCTGCTGACGTAGTGCTAATGTCATGCTGACGCAGTTAATAATTTTCTGGATTTAAAATAATTAAGAAAATTCCAGAAAATGCCCAAAACTTCTAAAATTCATATAAATTCAACCGTAACTCCAAATGAGATAAATTATATATGAAAAATGATCAGAAAAATCCAATCTTTCCATCTGTACCATTTTCATGCATGTTAGATCAAGTTATGACTACTGTTTAGGACAAATCATTTAAATGGCATTTAAACCCCCACATATGGAGTTTGAATTTGAACCTAGGGTTCAAACCAACTCCATTTAACTTACTGCTAGATGCATTAGCTCAAACCACAGCATATTACCATGTCATGATCATGCATCATATTGTGCACTGCATTAATTGTGTTCTTCCTTGTTTGCCGGTGTTTGTCCCCTCTCGATAGACGTGGTTCCGACGATGAGTTCGATGACACCGATGAAGAACTATACTATCTTCAGAAGTGCCAGGCAAGCAAAACCCCCTTGTTCATTCCGATACAATCCTACTCTCTCGCTCCTGCTCTCTTTTACAGCATTAGGACAACAACGATTCATCTGTTACTTGCTGCGGTAGCTAAACCCCCTTTTCCTCTGCATGACCTGTCATTTCCACAGTAAATAGATGAAACCCACTAGCATGAGTAGGAGTTGTTTGAGCCCTGTTGTGCCTACTCATTCATGCTTGTTTGTCATGCCTACTACTGCTTAGAATTGAGTCAGGTCTGATTCATCAGGGATGAATTAGAGGTGTGTGAACATGTCCTACTGTGTATGAGCTAAGTGTGTGAACACGATTTGGTAAAGGTAGCGGTGAGAGGCCATGCAGGAGTACATGGTGGGTTGTCTCATTGAAGCCGTCCTCAGGAACTGAGTTCTGTGTTTGTGATCCATGAAACAGTTACTACCACGCATTGGGCCCGAAACCAATGGACCCTCTCGGCTTCTTAATCACCCTTGTCCTCTGTCCAGGAGTTGCAAGTAGTTTCTGGTGTTTGTAGTATGCTGGAGGCCGTGGGCAGCACTAACCGGAGGGGTGGGCTGTGATGCGGTAGGCACGTGGCCGGGTATGCCGGGCACCCGTTGGTGTCGCGGAACCCTATACACATCGTTCGGGGTCGTATGTGGAAACCTCGGCCGGACTACCTGCGGATGGAACTTGAATAGGCGATAAACCTGGACTAGAGACTTGAGTGTTTAGGTAGGTCGTGGCCGACACCCTCGTTGGGCTTCCGCTTGAAGGTTGCCGAGTACATGTCGTGTAAACGACGGTAAGTGGTTAGAGCGTGTGTGAAGAAGTACACCCCTGCAGGGTTAACATCATCTATTCTAATAGCCGTGTCCGGGGTAAAGGACTTTGGGTTGCCTGTACAGTTCATAGACAAGGGAAAGTGGATACTCTAAAATATGCAAGATAAGCGTGAGTGCTATGGATGGCGTTCTCGTAGGGAGACGGGAGCGGATCCATAGTGGTGTATTGATATGGTGAATATGTGGACTCGTGTGCGCCACCTAAAAAGAGTGAATTGCAGTCGTAGACTAGGATAGCCACCAAGTCAAAGCTGGCTTGCTGAAGTTAAACCCCACCATCCCCTTTGTTGATAATGATGCATATGTAGTTAGTTCTGATGTAAGTCTTGCTGGGTACATTTGTACTCACATTTGCCTATTTTATGTTTTTGCAGAGAGACTTTAGTCTCACTAGTGGTTCCGCGTGGACTTCGACGTTTAGCTTGTTACCTCAGCTACGATCTTGTGCCCTCGGCAGGATCTACTAGATAGTCAGGCTTCTCAGCCGTTTTCATTTGTAGATATCTATACTCAGACATGTTAAGCTTCCGCTTGTGCTTTGACCTGAATGCTCTGAATGTTGGGTCATGAGACCCATGTTTGTAATATCTCGCTCCTCGGAGCCTATTAAATGAAATACTTGAGTTGTAGAGTCATGTTGTGATGCCATGTTGTATTTGCACATATCGAGCATATTGTGTGTATGTTATTGAAATGCTTGGTATGTGTGGGATCTGACTATCTAGTTGTTTATCCTTGGTAGCCTCTCTTATCGGGAAATGTCTCCTAGTGCTTCCACTGAGCCTCGGTAGCTTGCTACTGCTCCGGAACACTTAGGCTGGCCGGCATGTGTCCTTCTTCGTTCCTGTGTCTGTCCCTTCGGGGAAAATTCATGCGGTGTATACAGAGTCCTGTTAGCCTGCTACAGCCCGGTTTACCGGAGTCCTGCTAGCCCAGTTGCTACAGCCCGAATTCACACGCTGATGACCGTCACGTTCGTTGCTGGGTCATGTATGCCTGTCCCTGTAAGTTAGTTCCACTTTGGGTTCACGACTAGCCATGTCAGCCCGGGCTCCTTGTCATATGGATGCTAGCGACACTATCAGATACGTGTGCCAAAAGGTGCAAACGGTCCCGGGCCTGGTAAGGCGACACCCGTGGGAGTACCGTGTGTGAGGCACAAATTGATATGAGGTTTTACATGCTAGATAGGTGTGCCATTGAGTCGGGGTCCTGACAGCTTTGGTATCAGAGCTTGACTGCCTATAGGATTACCAAGCCAAACTGGTCGAAGTTGGGTCTAGAAATTCTTTAGTTATATAAGGGAATTGATTGTGGGATGGAACGTAAGGATCTTTTACTTCTTTATCTCATGCCCTTCTGATCCGAGTCATCTTATCTTTCCTACGGGGTTAAGGAACTAGGCTTTCTCTTCTCTCTATCAGGTTCACGTGTTACTAATCCGTAGACTTGTAGGATTGGTGGTTTTTAAGCCTCAGTTCAGTTCCTACTACTTCTGTGTATTCATAGTTGATCCCAGAACTTTGATATTGTGCTTCTGAGTGGTTATGCCACCACTTTACAAGATGTCTCAAACTTTTTCGAGCATTTATATCCATTATGCTGTCCGAGTCATCCCAGGTCTCTAAACAGTCCGATGCATTTGCAAATCCCTTCTTCCCGTTCCCGATGTCCCTTTGGTCAGATTAATCACACAAATCAGTGAGTTGAGGTACTTTATTGCTTTGACATGTATGTTGCAGTTATTATTATGACCGTAGGTGTTTTAGGGGATCATCTAGTGATCTAGCCATGATCTGTGTTTCCAGTGTGATGACTCTGGCCATCATTCTCGAAAGCATCCCGTGATGCTACTTAGTATGTAGGTATTCCACTTCTGGGTTTTGAACACGAGATTCACCCTACTTACTTCATGTTGATAGTAATTGCTAGCTCCCTTAGGTTATTAGTAACCTTTGCGTTAGTCCTCGAGGTCCGTGGTATTTCCTTCTTCCAAATACTATGAACCGTTTATGGCAGAAGTTCTTTGAACCAAAAGATCACAACCAGAGTGCTCTTGACGAGTTCTCGATTCTATGCTGTTACTCTACCAGTTCCACCTTTTCTGCATGGGTTATCCGGAAGAAATATGTTGAACTCGTTCGACATGCTAATCCATGCATCCACAACTCGGAAAATCATATGTTCTTTTGAGTTGTCCCTCTTTAGTTGTTTTCTGGCCTCGTCTATCAATCGATAGTCAAGAGTATGCGTGCAATTGTTCATCGATACCTATTACTCTTGTGGTCCGTCAAGCCATTCTATTCCAGAATGACTAGGAGAAACAAACTCCAGTACCTTGTCCATTTCCAGGATTGGGTCAAAGCAGTCATACTCCGCAGATCAAATTGCTAATCTAGCTTTTGCTTTGTTCTACCTTGGAGTATTACCATCTTGATATTAAGAATATCATGGGAATTGCACACCATCCTATGAACTCTTGATACAGTGATACTTCTCGCCATCATTATTAATTCCTCGGTCCCATGTTGTCACAACTGGAATGCCGACAAGTGAACCATGATGTGTGAAATCAATACTCCCAGCAACTACTTTGCTTGGTAGTTAAAGGACAATACTTTCATCCTTAGCGTGTTGTTTATTGAATCACCATCCTAAGGTTGATCGTGCTACCCAGTTCTTATTCCCGGTGCACTTTTCGATCAATGAGTTAGGATAGTGTTAGTCCTTACTTATTCGGTCATATCATCTTGCCCTGAAAAGCAAGATTGTTCTCGAGCTTAGCAACATATCGGTGGTACGTGATTTTCTGAATATCTTCTCGGAAGTATCACCAGGTTGTCACCTGATCGCTATGTTGAGTTCGTGGTCAAGTTGGTTTCTTGTAAACCAGACATTCTCTAAGACTCTGTGTGGGATACCCCTGAGCTAGTTGGTCAAGCTAAACAACAACTTGGAGAGTTGGAAGATAAAAGCTTGTCTAATTTAGTTAATTTCCAAAGGGATATCCTTGAGTGTGAGTGTTGAAGAGAGATGATATCTTCATCGATTGTTCCTCGTGATCGGTTGTTGAATCAATTGTCTTGTCCAAACCTTGATTTGAGTGTGGGCTATCCTTAAATCAAATCAGAACCAACGATATTCGTAATGTTGTCTTACTCATGGTTGATTCCTCGAGCATACACCATTACATCTTTTGGTCTGACCAATACTATCACATTGTTCACATAGTGGTGGAAGTCCAGTGATATGGAAATTCTGATGAGTTGCTGTTGAGCCCATCAGCATCATCTTGTCTCCCCCATGATTCGTGTTAAACATTAAGCTAGTGTTGGAAACTTTGTAAACAATGCCTTCATGTTCCGTTCATGAAGCATATGTTTGGATGAAAGTAGCGACTTTCTCTAAGTTCACGTGCAATCGATGCAAGTTGCCGCTGTGAATTCGAGAAAGCTTGTTGTTGCTTCCTCTGGAATCATCCCAAGTCATTCATGCATATGTGCGAAGTATCCTGTGGTTTGGAGACTTGCAACCTTCATTCCATATGTTTCCTAGCACCCCAAGCCACTGATTGACTTGTTCAAGGAAAAGAGGTATAGCGCGCATAAAGACTTCGAAATCCTTGATGATGGACCCTAACCTGAACTCGGTAGTGTTTTATTATAAGACTACCACGTGGTCATGCTTGTCTAGGACAGTGTGTTCACAGGTGTGTAGCAGAACCAACTCATATTTTGGAGCTTGCTATCCACTACTAGGAAGACGGTTTTTAACGACGGTATATGTGGTTGTTAAAGGCTGAATTGCGGTCGTTAAAGGTCATTAACGACCACAATGTGCTGGTCGTGGTAGGCTCCATCGTTAAAAGTATAACGACCACATACCTTTTGTGGTCGTTATTTTTGTAACGACGGGATGGTGTGTCGTCGTCGATTCCAAGGCAATAACGACCACAATTGTAGTACCAACGACCACTTTTGTCATTGCTAATAATGTTATTATGGTGTCCAAAGTATCATTACCGACCACTCTTTACACAATTTGGTATCCTTCAGAACCACTTATATTTAGTATAAGATTCCGTTCAGCGATGGTCACTTTATGCAGCATCTAACATTTCAATATTAACATCCACATTAATATAGAAACAAAAGAATCTGAATTGAAAGGATCAAAGTCTCCTTTATTAATAGAAATACCAATATTGCGACATACAATTCTGAAATAGAAATATCATTTAAGAAATTTGAGTCAAAAGCACTCCTTATATGACCAATGTACTTGATCATCTCTATCTCGGAAATGAGACAACTAGAAAAGATAATATTTATTAATCTTCAATGTGGGAACGCCATTAGGAACACCATCGTTGTTTCAATGGGTATCATTCGTCATCAACGATTAAAATGCCTTCTTACGCTTCTATATATTATGGTGGACCATCAGTCCTACAAAATGTTGAGTAGTTTATGAGAGTCCGTCCATGTAAATAAAAGGTCTCCAAGTATAATGACATATAAAATCAATGTATGATAACAACTTGATCATGTTAGCTTTCGTGAGAACTATTACTTAGAGATCTACCAAACAGGAGACACTTAATTTCTGACACTTCTTGCACCATGCCATGGACCTCTTTCTTCGAGTACTTGTTTCGCTTGCTCAGAAGCTTGAAGTTTAGAAACCATTTCAGCTGAACTATGGTCTTAATTTGTGCTTGAAGTTCTAATAATAAGTTATTTGCATCAACTTCTATCTCTAAGTAGGATTGTACACTTGTTGTTCAATATGGAAGTTATTACAATTAAATTAAGTCTTACATGTTTGGCGGAGGTTGTAGAATCAGCAAAGGATGCACCCTTCTTGTCTGTCTATGAAGATAGTTTATCCATACTTGATGGTTTGTTATCCTTTCCTCCCTGTTCCAACATGTGCAAGCGGCAATTATTATAGTAGAAATAAAATGGCAAGACAAGTCACACTGATCTTATATTATTGGAAATGAAAAACAAGAGAAGTCAAAGCCATGTCCTAGATTATCCATCTAAAGGGTTTACTGCCAAGTCGATGCAGCATTTTGAGGTTAGCTCTGTTTTGGGTGTTTCTCTTGCTCTTTTTCTGTAGTTACAGGATTATATTGCCAGCTGCACAATGGTTGAAAGTTGAGAGGCAACATGAGAACTTAACAAAAACTCATTGCTGAAGAAATTCTCCTTCACAAGCCATCCCCAATCATCCTTTGGAATATCTTTATGTACCTTTTTCAAAGCCTCCTGCATAGTCTTCTTGGGTTTCACAAAATGCCAATGCAAGCCTCCACACCAGTTGATCCAAAGTTTCTTGACATGGTCTAATATCTCATCTTTGTACACATCTTTTGCAATGTTCTTATCAATATTTTCGAACTAGTGATAAATAGTTTTCATAAAACAGAGTATCATAAATACATCAGCATAGAAATTCAGGTTATAATGTTAGAACTTTTAACCAGACATACCTTAATTGCGTCAAATATATGCTACTGAGCTGTATCAGTAATATTGGACCATGCGTTCACCCTCATTGGACTGCTCTATCAGTGGCTCAATGTACGAGGGTAGGCTATGTAAATGTAGAATAAATTACAACTAATCATTCACTTCACACTACAATATGCATATAGTCTATATCGACGAACGACTGGATCAAGATAAACAGAGCAAGCTAGTCATAACTGAAATTATAGACGAAAACCAAAGCAATCATGTGGAGGAGCTACCAAATGTTTACTGAGGAACGCCAAAGCAATGGGTGCTTTAAATGCAATGAAGTGATTACCATGAATTTAGCAGCTTGCTGTAGGAGGAGCTGCCGACAATGGCAGAACTGAAGTGCGCCGATGTTGAACTGGTGCCCCGATCGCTTTTCTCCATGCTTCGGTCATGGGGGCATGATAGGGCACCGGGACGGGAGGTGGGGGTTGGTGACAGCGGCACCGGCACCGGTGGCGCTCGGCTCATCCCCAACAGCGCGCCGTGGCGGTCTATCGGAGTCGCTAGCCGCTCTAGCTCCTCCCATGGGCGTCCGCTGCTGACAGCGTCACTTGCTCGCTAGCCGCTCTAGCTCCTCCCATGGCGAGTCCGCGACGAACGGTGATGGTGCTCGGTGGTGGGCGACGCGTCTCTCCTCGGCATCTCCTCCCACAATGAGTCCCGCGGTGGGCGGTGTCTCTTCCCACTATAATTTGTCCCATGGCGGTGCTCGGCGGTGGATGTCGTGTCTCCCGTCACTCCCATCTCGGCGGATTCCTGGATGGCGTCACCACCTACGCACAAAGATCGGATCGGGACGAGGGAGAAAACAAGGGATGACGAGAGGATAAAGAGGTCCATACATTGAACCGTAACAAACTTATTTATTCCTTCGCATGGTTATCTGATGGACAATCCGCCCTTTTAGTTATTTTTGGAGACACCATCCGCTCTTTTAGATGAGATCGGAAGACAATAGCATAGAGGGCTCAGCAACGTGCAATTTGGTGGTTGTTAAAGGTAAACCCCGACGTGTGATCCCATCCGGTGGAGTTTTGCCTAGATTTTAGCGACCAACAATTTTTAGCCACCGTCGTTGCAGATAGATTTTGTAGTAGTGATCGTAGTTCACTCCCCGAGAATCTCGCAACGTCATCTCGTCGATTTGTGTTGCAAACTTTCATTTTACTTTCTAGACTCGATGAGTCTAGATTATTCTAACACCAACCAGATCTGAATCTCAGGCAGATATGATGGTTGGAACATTTCCCAAGAATTATAATATTGGTCTCTCTGTAACCGGTAAAGTGGATGTCATGGCCAACACACCCAGCTGGAGGACCTGTTGTTGTAATATCTTGATTGAAGAAGTTGGCCACCCCCCATAAGGACTTCATAGGAATTACTCCCTAGTTGTTCCTTATGGATTGTTGTGTTCCCGAAGTCCGACCTTTTACTTGATGTTCTAGATATCAAACCATATCTATGAATGGGATACACTAGCACATCAAGGAGAACATTAGAAGCGGAGTGCTAAATGCCTCTCGGTCAATCATCCAGATTTTGTTCCCTTGGCCCCGCCAAGGTGAAATCTGAGAAGATGTTATCTTCCTTTGCATCCGCATCTTCCACCGGTATTCATCATGGTAGTACGTTGTGTTGCCAAGATCCTTGACATGGATATTGGTAAAATCTTGATGAATATGGAGATGTTCAAGTTCTTGAGAGCACGCACAAGCGCTAGGTGTTAGCACCGGCACTAACTGGGATTGTTCCTAGTTTTCTTCGGTTATGCTATAACCTTTCAAAAAGTGGATTCACTCTCTACTGTTGAGCTTATCCCCAGTTACTAGAATCGTTCCCAGCATTTGCATTTTGTTCCCATCTTGCACCGCCATTGTGCCATTCTACCATGAGTCCCATCCATTTCCGATGATAAGCAAAATCATCCATTGCGTTGTCTTCCACAAGGTAATCCACATCATCCATACTAGTCTGGGTATGTCATTCATCCGGACTCCTTCAAATGATCGATTATGACTTGCCTTAAGCTAGTATAAGGAGCTTCAATGATCTTGAAATCAAAGTTAATTCTTTTTGCCACTTAAGGGATGATTCTACGAGCCACCTCCTCTAAGATGTCTCATTCTGGTATCATGGCAATTCAACTCCTTGCTATGTTGACAACCGTTCGACACCTTCTTAAGTGTGGACTTGTTGACTATCTAGCGAGCCCTCGTCATCTGTTTCACTCCATCCCTTTGGATAGATGCTTAGTGCCTCGGCTCGAGAGATGTTTCTACGTCTCATTCCGCGAGTTTATCTTGTGATCATTAAGATGATCCATCTATGTAGACATGTCTCGCTTTTTGTCCTCGTGTTGGATGAAGATCTCGAAAGCAAAGACGTCAAGATCAATTTGAGTCAACAAATCAACAACCTCGAGAAGATAGTTGGATCATGAAGTTTGTGATGCTTAGTGTCCCTTTGTCTTTTTACCTCACGCCTTGAATCTTGGGACGAGATTCTTGTTTAGTGGGGGTGAGTTGTCACATCCCTAATTCTGGTCTGACCTATGCAAGCTTCCATGCGTGCATCATGTTTAAATTCAAATGAAATTTGAATTGAGGAATTTTCAAAGCCTCAGGAAACCCCTAAAAATAACCAACATTTAAATCTCATCAAATGAGTCCAAGAAAATGTTCTTGTTATTCTGTGGAAATATTGGCATGAGGTGAAATTTAAACCAATATTTTTGGAGTCACAGAAATAATTTATTCAGGCCTTTGATTTAAATCAATAATATATTTGGGTTGGAATTATTTCTGTTATATAAGAAATAATGTCCAAATAATCCTAAACTGAAATGTTCCATGTTGGGTTATTCCATACATTGAGCATGAGCAGTTTGGTGATTTTCGAAAGTGCCTCGGTATTTCTAGATAAGCCACAAACTTGCAGAAATATAGAAAACAAAACAAAATAGAGAAAAGGGAGAGAGAATTCTACCTGGGCCACTTACCTGGACGGCCCAGCTGGCAGCCCACCTACTGGCCCAGCCCAGCAGCCCTCCCCCTGTCGTCTTCCTCCTGCCAGGAGGACAGACAGGTGCGTGGCAAGCGCACCGACGACGCCTTGCCACCTCCTGCTTCCGTCGCTGCCCTGGTGCGCCTGGAGACGCCACGACACCCTCCCAGACCCTCTGCACCTCTCCCCTCTCTCACTGGATCTCCTCCCCCTCCTCTGCATCTTTCTGCGGCGCCACCGAACGCTGCCGTCGCCGCCGCTTGCTGCTGCCGCGGCCACCGTCTCCCCCTCGACCCGTCGCCGTGCCTGCGAGCTCCGTCTCGACGTCCCCGACCTCCTCGACGAGCCACGAGGCCCCGGACGCGCCGCAACACCGCCACCGCCGCCGTTTCCCTCCTCGGCTGCCGGAGATCGGCCTCGCCGCCCCGCTCAGCTCCGGCCTTCCCCGAGCGCGCTTCGAAGCCTACTGGAACCGCTGTAAGCCCCTGATCATCCTCCCCCTCTCCGTTTTCTCTCTAGCATGCCATAGCCGCCGTGCCTCTCTCACCCGACAAGCGCCGCCGCCAAAGCTTGCCGACGATGACGCTCCGGTGACCATTCGGTCCCGGGCATACGTCCAACGTTCTCGCCGCACCGCGTAGACGCCGTAGGTGTTAACCCCGCATCGCCAAGGCCGCTGTGGCCTCGACCCCGAGCTCGCCCGAGATCCAGCCGCCGCTTCTGTGCTTGCCGTCGTCATCTCCGGCGACTCCGAGGCCTTCCGATTGCTGCTAGACACGGTCGAGCGCGGGCTACCCCCTGGTGGCCTTCGCGCATCCATCCGTCGCTCGTAGCTCAAGTCCGGCGAGTTGCCGCCGCTGTTTAGGTCATCGCCGGCGAAACTCCGGCGGGAGCTGACGTGGCCTCGTCATTAGGAGCTAACCCAGCCAGCTAAACACTCTACAACCAGCGACAAGGGCCCCACCTGGTCAAACCCGACGAGACTGGGTTTGACCGGGATTAGTTCATGTGTCACTGACGTGTGGACCCCACACGTCAGGTTTGACCTGGACTAGCCCCATTGACCTGCTGACGTAGTGCTGATGTCATGCTGACATAGTTAATAATTTTCTAGATTTAAAATAATTCAGAAAATTCCAGAAAATGCCCAAAACTTCTAAAATTCATATAAATTCAACTGTAACTCCAAATGAGATAAATTATATATGAAAAATGATCAGAAAAATCCAATCTTTCCATCTGTACCATTTTCATGCATGTTAGATCAAGTTATGACTACTGTTTAGGACAAATCATTTAAATGGCATTTAAACCCTCACATATGGAGTTTGTATTTGAACCTAGGGTTCAAACCAACTCCATTTAACCTAGTGTAAGATGCATTAGATCAAACCACAGCATATTACCATGTCATGATCATGTATCATATTGTGCATTGCATTAATTGTGTTCTTCCATGTTTGCCGGTGTTTGTCCCCTCTCGATAGACGTGGTTCCGACGATGAGTTCGATGACACCGATGAAGAACTATACTATCTTCAGAAGTGCCAGGCAAGCAAAACCCCCTTGTTCATTCCAATACAATCCTACTCTCTCGCTCCTGCTCTCTTTTACCGCATTAGGACAACAACGATTCATCTGTTACTTGCTGCGGTAGCTGAGCCCCTTTATCCTCTGCATGACCTGTCATTGCCACGAGAAATAGATGAAACCCACTAGCATGAGTAGGAGTTGTTTGAGCCTGTTGTGCCTACTCATTCATGCTTGTTTGTCATGCCTGCTACTGCTTAGAGTTGAGTCGGTCCGATTCATCGGGGATGAATCGGAGGTGTGTGAACATGTCCTCTTGTGTGTGAGCTAAGTGTGTGAACACGATTTGGTAAAGGTAGCGGTGAGAGGCCATGTAGGAGTACATGGTGGGTTGTCTCATTGAAGCCGTCCTCGGGAACTGAGTTACGTGTTTGTGATCCATGAAACAGATTACTACCACGCATTGGGCCCGAAACCAATGGACCCTCTCGGCTTCTTAATCACCCTTGTCCTCTGTCCGGGAGTTGCAAGTAGTTTCGTGTTTGTAGTATCTTTGGAGGCCGTGGGCAGCACTAACCGAGAGGGTGGGCTGTGATGCGGTAGGCACGTGGCGGGTATGCGGGCACTCGTTTGGTGTCATGGAACCCTATACACATCGTTCGGGGTCGTATGTGGAAACCTCGGCCAGACTACCTGCGGATGGAACCTGAATAGGCGATAAACCTGGACTAGAGACTTGAGTGTTTAGGTAGGTCGTGGCCGACACCCTCGTTGGGCTTCCGCTTGAAGGTTGCCGAGAACATGTCGTGTAAACGGCGGTAAGTGGTGAGAGCATGTGTGAAGAAGTACACCCCTGCAGGGTTAACATCATCTATTCGAATAGCCGTGTCCATGGTAAAGGACTTCTGGGTTGCCTGTACAGTTCATAGACAAGTGAAAGTGGATACTCTAAAATACGCAAGATAAGCGTGCGTGCTATGGATGGCGTTCTCGTAGGGAGATGGGAGCGGATCCATAGTGGTGTATTGATATGGTGAATATGTGGACTCGTGTGCGCCACCTCAAAAGAGTGAATTGCAGTCGTAGACTGGGATAGCCACCGAGTCAAAGCTGGCTTGCTGTAGTTAAACCCCACCATCCCCTTTGTTGATAATGATGCATATGCAGTTAGTTCTGATGTAAGTCTTGCTGGGTACATTTGTACTCACGTTTGCCTATTTTATATTTTTGCAGAGAGACTTTAGTCTCACTAGTGGTTCCGCGTGGACTTCGACTTTTAGCTTGTTACCTCAGATATGATCTTGTGCCCTCGGCAGGATCTAGTAGATAGTCAGGCTTCTCAGCCTTTTTCATTTGTAGATGTCTGTACTCAGACATGTTAAGCTTCTGCTTGTGCTTTGACCTGAATGCTCTGAATGTTGGGTCATGAGACCCATGTTTGTAATATCTCGCTGCTCAGAGCCTATTAAATGAAATACTTGAGTTGTAGAGTCATGTTGTGATGCCATGTTGTATTTGCACATATCGAGCATATTGTGTGTATGTTATTGAAATGCTTGGTATGTGTGGGATCTGACTATCTAGTTGTTTATCCTTGGTAGCCTCTCTTATCGGGAAATGTCTCCTAGTGCTTCCACTGAGCCTTGGTAGCTTGCTACTGCTTCGGAACACTTAGGCTGGCCGGCATGTGTCCTTCTTCGTTCCTGTGTCTGTCCCTTCAGGGAAAAGTCATGCGGTGTATACAGAGCCCCGTTAGTCTGCTACAGCCCGGTTTACCAGAGTCCTGCTAGCCCAGTTGCTACAGCCCGAATTCACACGCTGATGACCGACACGTTCGTTGCTGGGTCATGTATGCCTGTCCCTGTAAGTTAGTGCCACTTTGGGTTCACGACTAGCCATGTCAGCCCGGGCTCCTTGTCATATGTATGTTAGCGACACTATCATATACGTGTGCCAAAAGGCGCAAACGGTCCCGGGCCTGGTAAGGCGACACCCATGGGAGTACCGTGCGTGAGGCCGCAAAATGATATGAGGTGTTACATGCTAGATCGGTGTGCCATTGAGTCGGGGTCCTGACAATATATCTCGGAATGGCTATGGAAATGCCATAATAGGTAGGTATGGTGGCTGTTTTGAGGAAGATATAAGGAGGTTTATGTGTGATAGAGCATATCTTATCACGGGGTTTGGATGCACCGGCGAAGTTTGCACCAACTCTCGAGGTGAGAAAGGGCAATGCACGGTACCGAAGAGGCTAGCAATGATGGAAGGGTGAGAGTGCGTATAATCCATGGACTCAACATTAGTCATAAAGAACTCACATACTTATTGCAAAAATCTATTAGTCATCAAAACAAAGTACTAAGTGCATGCTCCTAGGGGGATAGATTGGTAGGAAAAGACCATCGCTCATCCCCGACCGCCACTCATAAGGAAGACAATCAATAAACACCTCATGCTCCGACTTCGTTACATAACGGTTCACCATACGTGCATGCTACGGGACTTGCAAACCTCAACACAAGTATTTCTCAATTTCACAATTACTCAACTAGCACGACTCTAATATCACCACCTTTATATCGCAAAAGTATTGCAAGGAATCAAACATGTCATATTCAATGATCTACAAGTTATATGTAGGATTTTATGACTAACCATGTGAATGACCAGTTCCTGTCATCTCTCTAAATAGATATAAGTGAAGCAAGAGAGTTTAATTATTTCTACAAAAGATATGCCCAAGCTCTAACAAATATAAGTGAAGCAAAAGATAATTCTACAAATGGCGGTTGTCTATGTAAAGAGAAACAGGCAATCCAAACTTCAAATGATATATGTGAAGCACATGAAGCATTCTATAAAGCCATACTCAAAAGATATAAGTGAAGTGCATAAAGCATTCTATAAATCAACCAAGGACCATCTCATACCAGCATGGTGCATAAAATAAAAATGAAAACTAAATGCACAAGACGCTCCAAGATTTGCACATATCACATGAATGAAACGAATCCGAAACATACCGATATTTGTTGAAGAAAGAGGGGATGCCTTCCGGGGCATCCCCAAGCTTAGACGCTTGAGTCTCCCTGAATATTTACTTGGAGTGCCTCGGGTATCCTCAAGCTTGAGCTCTTGCCTCTCTTCCTTCTTCTCACATCAAAACCTTCTCGATCATCGAACACTTCATCCACACAAAACTTCAACAAAAAACTATCTAAGATCCGTTAGTATAATAAAGCAAATCACTACTCTAAGTACTGTTGCAAACCAATTCATATTTTGTTTTTGCATTGTGTCTACTGTAATATAGCTTTTTCATGGCTTAATCCACTGATATGAATCGATAGTTTCATCAAAACAAGCAAACTATGCATCAAAAACAGAATATGTCTAAAACAGAACAGTCTGTAGCAATCTGAACATTCACCATACTTATGATACTTGAAAAATTCTTCAAAAATTAGGAAAAATAAACAATTTGTACAGAAAAACATTGCAAAAAGAATCAGAACCATTTGACGTTCCAGTAAAAAAAATAAATTCGTGCACTACCGCCAAAGTTTCTGTCCTGCACCGTACAATCCAACAAGCATTTCAAACATCCTAAAGGCAAACCTTGGCACATTATTTTTATAATAAAATGGAATTGTACAAGGGGATAATTATTTTTATCGAAAAGTTTCTGTAGTAAAGATTCACAAAGTCTCCGTGAGCATGAATAAATTTCAAGGCTAGCTCCCACTTTAACAATGCTTGCCTTTCTCACTTTCGCTTTTCTTTTTGAAAAGTTTTGGCTTACCCTCTTTATTTTTGTTGTTTTTAAACTATATGAAAGCACTCAACATAAATAAATGACTCTAAAACTTCTGGGTTGTCTCCCTGGCAGCGCTTTCTTTAAAGCCATTAAGCTAGGCGTATAGTGCTCAAGTAATGAATCCACCCGGATCCCAAGGTATATCAAAGCCAATTTTAATTAGCAATGATTTGTAATTTAGTAGTGAGGACAAAGCAACATATATCATGTAACAACGGAGTCTAACTCTCTTCCTATGCATCGACATGTCATAAAAGAATAATTCATGCACAGAAAGTAAAGGCCAATGCATAGTATAAACAGTTTCTTGCAATTTTATCGTGTTGGAAACATAGAGAGGTGGAGATATAGTTCCTCTCTCATAATAATTGCAAGTAGGAGCAGCAAGCACATGCATATTATATCTATCAAAATCATCATGTGCAACGGTAAAAGGCAACCCATCAATATAATCCTTAATAAGGGCAAACTTCTCCGATATAGTATATTCGGGAGAATTCAAAAAGATAATAGGACTATCATGCGTGGGTGCAATAGCAACAATTTCATGTTTAACATAAGAAACTATAGCAAGTTCATCTCCATAAGCATAATTCATATTGGCATCTTGGCCACAAGCATAGCAAGCATCATCAAAAAGGGATATTTCAAGAGAATCAACGGGATCATAATAGTCATCATAGCAATCATCCTTCGGTAAGTACGAAGGGGAACTAAACAGTGTATGAGTTGAAGGGTTACTCTCATTAGAAGGTGGGCACGGGTGATCAATCCGCTCTTCCTCCTTTTGTTCTTCGGTCTCCTCCTCATCTTTTTCATCCAATGAGCTCACAATTACATAAATTTCTTCTTCCATAGATTCCTGCAAAATATTAGTCTCTTGCGGAGACTTTCTCAATAAGTGCATTAATATAGGAAATTGTATTCATAATTCTCATAGCAATATTTGAGGATAGCTAAATTTTCAGATCTATAAACAGCATCATCAAAATCTTCAAACTCTTTACACATAGATTCAATTTCATAAGCACCCATAAAAGCAACAAATTATTCTAGTGTTCCACATCATAGTAATCATATATATCATTAGCATAGTAAGCTAAGGTTTTATTATCATTAAATTTGCATGAAAAGGGAAGGTGCGGAGCCTTCATCCTAGAGCAACAAGTATAATCATAACTCACGCATAGTTGCCAAGCATACCACTTAATTATATGAATTTGATCCCATAATAGTTTCCTCTTTTGTGTCAAGCGATAATCCCTAAAGTATTCACGTTGATCTAATGTTACTCCCATTACATAATTAAATGGGGTTTTCTCAGGATTATTAAAGTAGTACATAATATCTTTCACATAACCAGCATCGAGGGTTTTAGGAGGTTCCCCATCTCCATGAGTAGCAAGTACACCTAGTTTTTTTGGTATTTCATGTTCCATATCCATAACTAAAGATAAAGAACAACTAAGAACAACAAATAAAAGTTACTTAGTGATAAAGCAAACAAGCACACACGAGAATATTCACCCCACGCTATGACTCCCCGGAAACGGCGCCAGAAAAAGGTCTTGATAACCCACAAGTATAGGGAATCGCAACAGTTTTCGATAAGTAAGATTGTCGAACCCAATGAGGAGCTAAAGGTAGAACAAATATTCCCTAAAGTTCTATCGACCACCGATACAACTCTACGCACGCTTGACGTTCGCTTTACCTAGAACACGTATGAAACTAGAAGTACTTTGTAGGTGTGACGGGATAGGCTTGCAGGAAAGTAAAGAGCACGAAAATAAAACTAGGGGCTGTTTAGATAAAGAAGCAATAAAGTAAATATAGTGAGTGTGGAAAAGTGGTGGTAGGAGTTGTGAAATTGTCCCTAGGCAACTGACTACGTTACTAGACCGGTAATCACTATTGCAATTCTATTTGAGGGAGAGACATAGGCTAACATACTTTCTCTACTTGGATCATATGCACTTATGATTGGAACTCTAGCAAGCATCCGCAACTACTAAAGATCATTAAGGTAAAACCCAACCATAGCATTAAAGTATCAAGTCCCCTTTATCCCATATGCAAACAACCTACTTACTCGGGTCAATGCTTCTGTCACTCACGCCACCCACCATAAGCAAATCATAAACATATTGCAAACCCTACAGCGGGGATCCCTCACGCTTGCGCAACACGGAGGGCACAATAGGACATCACCAATAATAAAACATGCAACTCAAACCAATCATAGCAATTCATCAATCACCGATAGGACAACGAAAATCTACTCAGACATCATAGGATGGCAACACATCATTGGAAAATAATATGAAGCATAAAGCACCATGTTCAAGTAGAGTGTACAACGGGTTGCGGGAGAGTGGACTGCTGAATATAGAAGGGGGAAGGTGATGGAGATGTTGGTGAAGATGGCGGAGGTGTTGGTGAAGTTCGCGGTGATGATGATGATGGCCACGGCAGCGTTCCGGCGCCACCGGAAGAGAAGGGGAGAGGGGGCCCCTTCGTCTTCTTCTTCCTTGACCTCCTCCCTAGATGGGAGAAGGATTTCCCCTCTGGTTCTTGGCCTCCATGGCGTGGAAGGGGCGAGAGCCCCTCCGAGATTGGATCTTCCTCTTTGTCTCTCTCTGTTTCTGCGTTCTGTTTTGGCTCTTTTTCACCGTTTCGTGTATATATGGAGATCCGTAACTCCGATTGGCCTGAAACCTTCGTCATGATTTTTTTTCTGAAAATTAGCTTTCTTGTGGTAAAAGAAGAGTGTCAACCGCCTTACAGGTGGGTCACAAGGGTTAGGGGCACGCCCTAGGGGGGGAGCCCCCCTACCTCGTGCCCACCTCGGACACTGGTTCGCGTTGATTTTTCCTCCAGATTTTCCAAATATTCCAAAAAGTATCTCCATCCGTTTTTATCCCGTTTGGACTCCGTTTGATATGGATATTCTGAAACCAAAACATGCAATGACAGGAACGGCATTGGGCCTTTGGATCAATATGTTAGTCCCAAAAATAGTATAAAAAGTTGCCAAAAAGTATACGGAAGTTGAATAATATTGGCATGGAACAATCAAAAATTATAGATACGACGGAGACGTATCATGGTGCCGTCCGTTCGGCGCTAGGATCATCGGTGATTTGGATCACGATGAGTACGACTCCATCAACCCCGTTCTCTTGAAAGCTTCCGCTCGCGATCTACAAGGGTATGTAGATGCACACCTCTCTCTCTCTCTCTCGTTGCTAGATGACTCCATAGATTGATCTTGGTGATGCGTAGAAAAATTTAAATTTCTACTACGATCCCCAACAGTGGTATCAGAGCTAGGTCTATGCGTAGTTTCTATGCACGAGTAGAACACAAAGTAGTTGTAGACGATGATTTGTTCAATTTGCTTACCGTTACTAGTCTTATCTTGATTCGGCGGCATTGTGGGATGAAGCGGCCCGGCCCGACCTTGCACGTACGCTTACGTGAGACAGGTTCCACCGACTGACATGCACTAGTTGCATAAGGTGGCTAGCGGGTGTTTGTCTCTCCCACTTTAGTCGGATCGGATTCTATGAAAAGGGTCCTTATGAAGGGTAAATAGCAATTGGCATATCATGTTGTGGTTTTGGCGTGGGTAAGAAACGTTCTTGCTAGAAACCTATAGCAGCCACGTAAAAACATGCAACAACAATTAGAGGACGTCTAACTTGTTTTTGCAGCATATGCCGTGTGATGTGATATGGCCAAAAGGATGTGATGAATGATATATATGTGATGTATGAGATTGATCTTGTTCTTGTAATAGGAATCACGACTTGCAGGAGCCATAGGAGTTGTCTTAATTATTGTATGACCTGCGTGTCATTGAATAACGCCATGTAATTACTTTACTTTATTGCTAAACCGTTAGCCATAGCAGTAGAAGTAATCGTTGGCGTGACAACTTCATGAAGACACAATGATGGAGATCATGGTGTCATGTCGGTGACGATGATGATCATGGCACCCCGAAGATGGAGATCAAAAGGAGCAAAATGGTATTGGCCATATCATGTCACTATTTGATTGCATGTGATGTTTATCATGTTTTACATCTTATTTTCTTAGAACGACGGTAGCATAAATAAGATGATCCCTCACTAAAAATTCAAGAAAGTGTTTCCCCTAACTGTGCACCGTTGCGAAAGTTCGTTGTTTCGAAGCACCACGTGATGATCGGATGTGATAGATTCTAACCTTCACATACAACGGGTGTAAGCCAGGTTTACACATGCAAAAACACTTAGGTTGACTTGACGAGCCTAGCATGTACAGACATGGCCTCGGAACACAAGAGACCGAAAGGTTGAACATGAGTCATATAGTAGATACGATCAACATGAAGATGTTCACCAATGATGACTAGTCCGTCTCACATGATGATCGGACACGGCCTAGTTGAATCGGATCATGTATCACTTAGATGACTAGAGGGATGTCTATTCGAGTGGGAGTTCATTAAATAATTTAATCGGATGAACTTAATTATCATGAACATAGTAAAAAGGTCTTTGCAAATTATGTCGTAGCTTACGCTTAGTTCTACTGTTTAAGATATGTTCCTAGAGAAAATTTAGTTGAAAGTTGATAGTAGCAATTATGCGGACTGGGTCCGTAAACTGAGGATTGTCCTCATTGCTGCGCAGAAGGATTATGTCCTTAATGCACCGCTCGGTGTGTTGAACCTCAAGCGTTGTCTGTGGATGTTGAGAACATCTTACATAAACGTTTTGATGACTACGTGATAGTCCAGTGCGTAATGTTAAACGGTTTAGAATTGAGGTACCGAAGACATTTTGAAACATCGCCGAACATATGAGATGTTCCAAGAGCTGAAATTGGGATTTCAGGCTCGTGCCCACGTCAAGAGGTGTGAGACCCCCGACAAGTTTCTTAAGCCTGCAAACTAAGGGAGAAAAGCTCAATCGTTTAGCATGTGCTCAGATTGCCTGAGTACTACAATCGCTTGAATCGAGTGGAAGTTGTCTTCCAGATGAGATAGTGATGGTTCTCCAAAGTAACTGCCACCAAGCTACTAGAGCTTCGTGATGAACTATAACATATCAGTGATAGATATGATGATCCTTGATCTATTCACGATGTTTGACACCGCGAAAGTACAAATCAAGTAGGAGCATCAACTGTTTGATGGTTAGTAAAACCACTAGTTTCAAGAAGGGCAAGGGCAAGAAGGGATACTTCATGAAATGGCAAATCAGTTGCTGCTCTAGTGAAGAAACCCAAGGTTGAACCCAAACCCGAGACTAAGTGCTTCTGAAATGAGGGGAACGATCACTGAAGCATAACTACCCTAGATACTTCGTAGATGGGAAGGCTGGCAAGGTCGACAGAAGTATATTGGATATACATTATATTAATCTGTACTTTACTAGTACTCCTGGTAGCACCAGGGTATTAGATACCGGTTCGGTTGCTAAGTGTTAGTAACTCAAAATAAAAGCTGCGGAATAAACGGAGACTAGCTAAAGGTGAGATGACGATATGTGTTGGAAGTGTTTTCAAGGTTTATGTGATCAAGCATCGCATGCTCTCTCTACCATAGGGATTGGTGTTAAACCTAAATAATGGTTATTTGGTGTTTGCGTTGAGCATATACATGATTGGATTATGTTTATCGCAATACGATTATTCATTTGAGGAGAATAATGGTTACTCTGTTTATTTGAATAATACCTTCAATGGTCTTGCACCTAAAATGAATGGTTTATTGAATCTCGATTGTAGTGATACACATGTTCATGCCAAAAGATATAAGATAGTAATGATAGTACCACATACTTGTGGCACTGCCATTTGAGTCATATTGGTATAAAACACATGAAGAAGCTCCATGTTGATGGATCTTTGGACTCACTCGTTTTTGAAAAGATTGAGACATGCGAACCATGTCTATTGGTGTATACGCATGAAGAAACTCCATGCAGATGGATCGTTTGGACTCACTTGATTTTGAATCACTTGAGACATGCAAATCATACCACATGGGCAAGATGACTGAAAGGCCTAGTTTTCAGTGAGATGGAACAAAAGAGCAACTTGTTGGAAGTAATACATTTGATGTGTGAAATCCAATGAGTGCTGAGGCACGCAGTGAATATCATTATGATCTTATTTCACAGATGATTTGAGTAGATTCTAAGTATATTTACTTGATGAAACACAAGTCTGAAATATTGAAAGGTTCAAGTAATTTCAGAGTGAAGTTGAAGATCATCGTGACAAGAGGATAAAATGTCTATGATATGATCATAGAGATAAATATCTAAGTTACGAGTTTGGTACACAATTAAGACATTGTGGAAATTGTATCACGACTAATACCGCCTGGAACACCATAGTGTGATGGTGTGTCCGAACATCATAGCTGCACCCTATTGGATATGGTGCATACCATGATGTCTCTTATCAAATTACCACTATCGTTTATGGGTTAGGCATTAGAGACAACCGCATTCACTTTAAATAGGGCGCCACGTAATTCCGTTGAGATGACACCGTATGAACTATGGTTTAGAGAAACCTAAGTTGTCGTTTCTTAAAAGTTCGGGGTTGCGATGCTTATATGAAAAGTTTTTGCCTGATAAGCTCGAACCCAAAGCGGATAAATGCATCTTCATAGGATACCAAAAACAGTTGGGTATACCTCCTATTTCAGATCCGGAAGCAAAAGTGATTGTTTCAAGAAACGGGTCCTTTCTCAAGGAAAAGTTTCTCTCAAAAGAATTGAGTGGGAGGATGGTGGAGACTTGATGAGGTTATTGAACTGTCACTTCAACTAGTGTGCAACAGGGCACAGGAAGTTGTTCCTGTGGCGCCTACACCAATTGAAGTGGAAGCTGATGATAGTGATCATGAAACTTCAGATCAAGTCACTACCAAACCTCGTAGGTCGACAAGGATGCGTACTACTTCATAGTGGTACGGTAATCCTATCTTGGAAGTCATGTTGCTAGACAACAATGAACCTATGAGCTATGGAGAAGCGATGGTGTGCCCGGATTCCAATGAATGGCTTGAGGCCATAAAATCTGAGATGATCCATGTATGGAAACAAAGTATAGACTTTGGAAGAACTACTTGATGCTCGTAAGGTTGTTGGGTACAAATGGATTTTAAAAGGGAAGACGGACAATGATGGTAAGTATCACCATTAAGAAAGCTCAACTTGTCGTTAAGATGTTTTCCGACAAGTTCAAGGAGTTGACTATGATGAGACTTTCTCACTCGTAGCGATGCTAAGAGTCTGTTGGAATTATATTGGCAGTTACTGCATTATTTATGAAATCTTTTAGATAGGATGTCAAAACATTGTTTCCTCAACGATTTTCTTGAGGAAAGGTTGTATGTGATACAACTAGAAGATTTTGTCAATCCTGAAAGATGCTAACAAGTAGGCAAAGCTCCAGCAATCCTTCTATGGACTGGAGTAAGCATCTCGGAGTTGGAATATACGCTTTGATGAGATTATCAAAAAATTTGGGTTTATACAAAGTTTATGGGAAACTTGTATTTCCAAAGAAGTGAGTGGGAGCACTATAGAATTTCTGATGAGTATATGTTGTTAACATATTGTTGATCAAAAATGATGTATAATTTCTGGAAAGCATATAGGGTTATTTGAAAAGTGTTTTTCAATGGAAAACCCGAATTAAGCTACTTGAACATTGAGCATCAAGATCTATAAGGATAGATCAAAAACGCTTAATAGTACTTTCAAATGAACACATACCGTGACAAGATTTTGAAGGAGTTCAAAATAGATCGGCAAAGAAGGAGTTCTTGGCTGTGTTATAAGGTGTGAGTATTGAGTAAGACTCAAGACCTGACCACGACAGAAGAGAGAGAGAGAGAAAGGACGAAGGTTGTCCCCTATGCTTTAGACGTAGGCTCTACAGTATGCTATGCTGTGTAGTGCACCTGAATTGTGCCTTGCCATGAGTCAGTCAAGGGGTACAAGAGTGATCTAGGAATGGATCATAGGACATTGGTCAAATTTATCCTTAGTAACTAGTGGACTAAGGAATTTTCTCAATTATGGAGGTGGTAAAAGAGTTTGTCGTAAATGGTTACATCGATGCAAACTTTGACACAAATCTGGATGACTCTGAGTAGTAAACTGGATTCATATAGTAGAGCAATTATTTGGAATAGCTCCAAATAGCGCGTGGTAGCTGCATCTACAAGATGACATAGAGATTTGTAAAGCACACATGGATCTGAAAGGTTCAGACCCGTTGACTAATAACCTCTCTCACAAGCGAGATATGATCAAACACCATGGGTGTTGGATTAATTACAATCACATAGTGATGTGAACTAGATTATTGACTCTAGTGCAAGTGGGAGACTGTTGGAAATATGCCCTAGAGGCAATAATAAAATGGTTATTATTATATTTCCTTGTTCATGATAATTGTCTATTGTTCATGCTATGATTGTATTAACTGGAAACCGTAATACATGTGTGAATACATAGACCACAACATGTCCCTAGTGAGCCTCTAGTTGACTAGCTCATTGATCAATAGATGGTTATGGTTTCCTGACCATGGACATTGGATGTCATTGATAATGGGATCACATCATTAGGAGAATGATGTGATGGACAAGACCCAATCCTAAGCATAGCACAAGATCGTGTAGTTCGTTTTGCTAAAGCTTTTCTAATGTCAAGTATCGTTTCCTTAGACCATGAGATTGTGCAACTCCCGGATACCGTAAGGGTACTTTGGGTGTGCCAAACGTCACAACGTAACTGGGTGGCTACAAAGGTACACTACGGGTATCCCCAAAAGTATCTGTTGGGATGGCACGAATCGAGACTGGGATTTGTCACACCGTATGACAGAGAGGTATCTCTGGGCCCACTCGGTAGGACATCATCATAATGAGATCAATGTGATCAAGGAAGTTGTTCACGGGATGATGTGTTACGGGAACGAGTAAAGAGACTTGCCGTAACGAGATTGAACAAGGTATCGGTATACCAACGATCGAACCTCGGGCAAGTATCGTACCGATAGACAAAGGGAATTGTATACGGGATTGATTGAATCCTCGACATCGTGTTTCATCCGATGAGATTATCATGGAGCAAGTGGGAGCCAACAAGGGTATCCAGATCCCGCTGTTGGTTATTGACCTGAGAGTTGTCTCGGTCATGTCTATGTGTCTCCCGAACCCGTAGGCTTAAGGTTCGCTGACGCTAGAGTTGTAGAGATATTAGTATGTGGTTAACCGAAAGTTGTTTGGAGTCCCGGATGAGATCTTGGACGTCGCGAGGAGCTCCGGAATGGTCCGAGGTAAAGATTTATATATAGGAAGTCCAGTTTCGGCCACCGGGAGAGTTTCGGGGGTCACCGGTATTGTACCGGGATCACCAGAAGGGTCCCGGGGGTCCACCGTGTGGGCCCACCTATCCCGGAGGGCCCCATGGGCTGAAGTGGTGTGGGAACCAGCCCCTGGTGGGCTGGTGCGCCCCACCCAAGGGCCCAAGGCGCCTAGGGTTGTAAACCTAGGGAGCCGTTGCCCCCCCAGGGGGCATGCGCCCCCTTGGTTGGAAACCCTAGGGGGCCGTTGCCCTCCGAGGGGGCATGCGCCCCCTGGTTGGAAAGCCTAAGGGGTCCGTTGCCCCCTTAGGGGCCGCCGCCCCGAGGGCCGCCGCCCCCCCTCCTCTAGATGGGATCTCCAAGGGGGCATGCGCCCCCCCTTAGCCCCTATATATAGTGGACGGGAGGGAGGGCAGCCACACCCTAGGCGCTGGCGCCTCCCTGTCCCTCCCGTGACACCTCTTCCTCCTCCAGTAGCGCTTGGCGAAGCCCTGCTGGAATCCCGCTGCTTCCACCACCACGCCATCGTGCTGCTGGATCTCCATCAACTTCTCCTCCCCCCTTGCTGGATCAAGAAGGAGGAGAGGTCTCCGCACCGTACGTGTGTTGAACGCAGAGGTGCCGTCCGTTCGACGCTAGGATCATCAGTGATTTGGATCACGACGAGGACGACTCCATCAACCCCGTTCTCTTGAACGCTTCCGCTCGCAATCTACAAGGGTATGTAGATGCACCCCTCTCTCTCTCTCTCGTTGCTAGATGACTCCATAGATTGATCTTGGTGATGCGTAGAAAATTATAAATTTCTGCTACGATCCCCAACAGCCTCTGGTTAGATGTGGTTTATGTTTTAATTAGTGTTTGTGCCAAGTAGGACCTTTGGGGAGACTTGGGTGAAGTCTTTCTGATCTTGGTGTAAAAAACAGAAACTTTAGCGCCCACGAGATTAGCTAGAACTTTTTACTGGAAAGTGCTATTTAGTTGATTCTTTTTTCAGATAATTAATAGATAAATTCCTCAGGTCCACCAATTTATTTCAGAATTTTTGGAGTTACATAAGTATTCGAATGATACACATTACTACAGACTGTTCTGTTTTTGACAGATTCTGTTTTCTTTGTGTTGTTTGCTTATTTTGATGAATCTATGAGTAGTATCGGAGGTTATGAACCATAGAGAAGTTAGAATACAGTAGATATTACACCAATATTAATTTAGAGTAAGTTCACAACAGTACCTAAGTGTGATTTATTTTCTTATACTAACGGAGCTTACGAGTTTTCTGTTGAGTTTTGTGTTGTGAAGTTTTCATGTTTTAGGTAAAGATTCGATGGACTATGGAATAAGGAGTGGCAAGATCCTAAGATCGGGGATGTCCAAGGTACCCCAAGGTAACATTCAAGGACAACCAAGAGCCTAAGATTGAGGATGCCCCGGATGCACTACAAAAAAAAGACAAATCCGTGACATTTTGGGCCAAATGAAACTTTTTTCTGTCATACATATGACACTTCTATGATGATAATTGTGACAAAACCCGGTATCATCATAGATGTGGTGGGATCCTACTTCTATGACAAAAAATCATGACAGAAAATGGGCTTTTCGTCCTGGGCGGGCCGGAGACGCAGCTGCATGACATTCTTTGGGCCGTCCATGACGGAAAAAACCGTGGTAGAATCACGGGTGAGGAAAATTTCAGGGAGTTCCCGGTTACGGTGGGCGGTCGGGGGCCGAGCGATGCGCGTTTCTCTCATGCGTACGCAGCGTGTGTGCGGCGTTAGCTCTAACTTAACCCGGCGGCGTTGGGCTCTAACTAAACCCGGCGATTGCACTTCAGCTACGCGTTCTCGAAACCGGCGATCGATCGATGGCTGTTAATGAACCCGATCGGCGATTCGCCGCTCTGCTGCTAATCAAGCCGATCGAGGCTGCCTCTGGGATGAACAGTGAGCGTTGTGGGGGGGGGGGGGGGGTTGGATGAATAGTGAGCGGTGGCATTGCCTCTGGATGAACAGGACGCCGTGGTGTGGAGGGATGGATGAACAGTAGACGGTGGAGGGGTGGTTGAACAGTAGCCGGTGGAGTAGCGCGTGGTGGAGGCTGGATGAGAGCCCGTGGAGGCTGGAGGAGGTCGACGGTAGCTCATGGAGGCTGGAGGAGGTCGACGGTGGAGATGAACATTATCCCGTGGAGTCCCGTTTTGCGGTACGCCACACCCCTCTCGATGAACAAGACCCCCGTTTCGACCGTAGCGCTCCAACACAAGTCCTTTTCGTCCGTTTTGCGGTACGCCACACCCCTCCCGATCAAGAGGACCGCCGTTTCGACCGTAGGAGGTCCGTTTCATCTGTTTTGCGGTATGCCACACCCCTCCCGATCAACAGGACCCCCGTTTCGATCGTAGGAGGTCCGTTTCCTCCGTTTTGCGGTACGCCACACCCCTCCCGATGAACAGGATCCTGTTTCGAACGTGGCCACTCGAGTACAAGGCTGTTTCCTCCGTTTTGCGCTACGCCAGGCCTCGTTTTCATCGGCTGTACCGTCCAAGCCCTCCCGATGAACACGACGACGCATTCCGTTCTGACCCAGCCGGTTGGCTCCCCATGAACACGGCGACGATGCTGTTTCTCCGTTCCGACCCAGCCATGTACACGAGCCCTGGCCGTACGTATGTGCGAGTAGGCGTTTGAGACCCCGCCCATATGTACACATACGTGGCCGTATTTTCATTCTTGCACACTGGCCATTGTACGTGCATGTACATGCTACATGCGCACCTCTACTACGACACATGCACGCCTCTACATCGACCAATATATATGTACGTACACGGTCGTGACCAGAATGACAACTCTACGTACGCTTCGACCAGGTGGGTACCGACTGTCAGGCAATTCCTTGTGTGTGAAGATGTAGCTGGTGGGTCCCGGCAGTCAGGGGGGCAAATCGTTTTTTGTTTTTTTGCCCGGACGCACTTTCTTGCGTGCGAAGGTGTAGCTGCTAGGTCCCAGCAGTCAGGGGGCGAATCGTTTTTTTTGCCTGGACGCACTTCCTTGCATGCGAAGGTGTAGCTGGTGGGTCCCAGCAGTCAGCGGGGCAGATCGTTTTTTTCGGACGCACTTCCTTGCGTGCGAAGATGTAGCTGGTGGGTCCCAACAGTCAGGGGGGCGAATCGTTTTTTTCCCGGACGCAGTTCCTTGTGTGCGAAGATGTAGCTGGTGGGTCCCAGCAGTCAGGGAGCGAATCATTTTTTTTCACGAAATACGGTGGCCCGTCCGATGGGTCCCGGCTGTCAGGTGGAGGAATAATATTTTTGCGCGTAATAAGGAGGCACTTCCTTGCGGCTGCCGTGGACCCAGCTGTCAGCCTCTCCAAGTACAGTCCACGTCCGATGGAACTCGTTCCTGGACCAAGTTGACCACGCCGCGCCGAGAGCACCACGGCGGTGGACGACGACGAGGTCTAGGAAGGGGACGACGCGGAGCCGGGGAAGACGCGGTAGTGGATGCACACGCGGAGAGGAGTACGAGGGTTCACTGGTTCGGCTGCGCTGCCTTCGTCGCAGAATAAGCATGGCGACCCGACCGAATGGATCAAGTCTCGTGCTCGATGTCATCCTGGATCGTAATCTTGACACCACACAAGATTTGAAGGATTTATAGCAGAGTAGCAATCACACACTTATTACAGCGTTTGTCCAAAAGAGGACTTATTACAATAAATATGGCTTAAGGCCATCTAATATCGATAACAGCGGAAGACTTGGAAGATAAGTGAGTCCATCAACTCCATCGGCATCACTGAGTATAGAACCACGACCTAACACCTTACTCGTCTTCTGAAAAGTCTGCAACATGAAAGTTGCAACCCGAAAACGGGTCAGCACATGGAATATGCTGGCAATGTAACACATAGAGAGCAATGAAGTAATGAGCCTATACTACATGCATATATGGCTGGTGGAAAGGCTCTACGGTTATAGTTTTGCATAAAGCTAATTTGTCCCTACCTCAAAGGAATAATTTTGTTTAACTATCATGGTGGTTGTTAAACATTGAGAATGGTTGACAGCATCCTCAATCCCAATTAAAATGAAAGTACTCACTAAAAACCCAATAACATTAATTAGAAGTAACATGATGAGATTCACATGATATTCAAATACTAGATACTCAAAACGTCCATAACCGGGGACACGGCTAATCATGATTAGTTTATACACTCTGCAGAGGTTTGTGCACTTTTCCCCACAAGACTCGATCGCCTCCGTTTGGTTCTCGCACTACATGGTGTTTGAGAGACGGATGACCGAGACACAATCTTTCAGAAGTACTAGCACCTTACATGTGGGTAGACCGTACCAACCTACATCCCCTACATCAGCTAGCCTACCCGTAAGAGTTCGCACAACTTACTCAGCTATGCTAGAGCCCATATTGGCTTGTGGCTGCACACGGAAGTTTCCAGTTTGAATAATCTTATGATCCCTTAGAGCCTGGGTGGCGGTCCGAAGAAATACAAGCAAGTCCTGATAGAAACCAGGTGCCTCAATCCACCCAGATGTGTGTTTAAGTTGCCACCTTAGATAAACCATTAATTAACAACCTCACATCTGTCATGGATATTCACTCACCCAATCCACGTCTACTGGCACAGCATGGCATAATAAGCAAACGTAGAAGTAACTCCCAAGGTTTCATAAGTAAAACAGGTAATAGGCACTACCTCAATTCTACTTCCCATCCCACAATTTAATTAGATCCTAACCATGCAAGTGTTTGAGGATTGATCTAATGCATAAAAACTGGGTAGTAGAAAAGATATGATCAAGTGTTACTTGCCTTGCTGATGATCCGCGAAACCTAGAGACTCGAAGTAACAAGCGGCGCACTCCGGGTGATCTAACGCAGACAAACAACAAGCATGCAATAAGTATTCATCTAATGCACAGGGAAATCTCAAATAAAAGATCTAACCAGAAAATTCATCTTAAGAATCCTGGTTGCAAAAAGAATCAAATCAAATAAAGCAACGAAAAATCGAATGTCAAAAGAAAACGACTTGGTTTTAGCAATTTGAAACTAGGTCAAATTTTACAGTAGCAAAACTTGGTTTAAGTGGATTAGTCGGAACGGCGGTTTCGAAACGAAACTCCAGGCGCTTGAATCACCTGATTCCGATAAACGAGCGAGAAAATAAACTGATTTGAAGATTTGATCGGGAATCGAAATCGGAAAATAACGGATAAACCCGATTAAAAGAAAAACAGCGAACGGTTAAACGAACGGACGTTCGTTAACAGAAACTAACCGACGAACATGTTCGTTAAAACGAACGGATCGGTGAACGTTCACTAATTAACAAAACCGACTAAAAAAAATAAACCAATCTAGGGTTTTAAAAAAAAACCGAACAACGAAAGAAAAACCGAGCGGTTTTGAAACAAAACCAGACCGGGGGTTGGCGGTGGCTACCTCCGCGAGGTCGCCGGCGGGGCTCGGGCTCCGGAAGCGGGCGGCGGGGTCGGCGAGTGGCGGCGGGTCGGGCGATGGCGACGTCGGGCGGCGGCAGGCGGCGAGGCGGCAATGGGCGGCGGCGGGCTTGGCGTTAATGGCGGCTCGGTTAGGGGCGGCGGCGGGTGAGGAGGAGAGGGGGCTCGGGTATATAAAGGAAGGGGGTGCTGCCTTGGGGAGGGCAACGGCGGCGGCGCTGGGCCGAGCCGGACTCGGGAGGCGGCGGCGGGGACTCCTCCAGGCGGGCGCAGAGGAGGAGTCTTGGGCGGCGGCGGTGGGCAGCTGGGCCCTTGGCCCAAAGGGGCTCGACGCGTTTTTCTTTAAACAAAACGAAACGAATTTAATATAAAACTAAACGAACTCCAAATTAAATAAAATTAATTTTCCCCGACTCTTAAAAATGAGTCGAACAGAATGAACTTTAAAACGGGGCCAAAATGCATATTTTTAAAATACTCATTTTTTTTCCTAAAGCAAATAAACTTCGAAAACCAAAAATTGATTTATTTATTGAATCCTCATTTTTTTCCTAACTTTTGGGAAAGTCATATTATTCCCTCTCTTATTTTTTTTGGAAAATATTTGAAGATAAATAAATAAATCCAATGATCCTATTTTTCAAAATTTGAGAGAACCCAAATATGAAAATAATGAAATCTCCAACTCTCTCCGAGGGTCCTTGAGTTGCGTGAAATTTTCTAGGATCGGAAAATGCAAGAAAATATGATATGCATGATGACTTAATGTATAACATTCCAAATTGAAAATTTGGGATGTTACAAACCTACCCCCCTTAAGATGAATCTCGCCCTCGAGATTCGGGTTGACTAGAAAATAGGTGAGCGTGGTCCTTGAGCAAATCTTCCTCTCTTTCCCAGGTGGCTTCATCTTCAGTGTGGTGGCTCCACTGAACCTTGCAAAACTTGATAACCTTGTTGCGAGTAACTCTGCTGGCATAATCGAGAATCTTGACTGGTTTTTCCTCATATGTTAAGTCATCCTTCAACTGAATTGCTTCTAGTGGCACTGTATCTCTTAGCGGTATCTCTGCTATCTCGGAGTGACATTTCTTCACCGAGAGACATGGAATACATCATGAACTCCCGACAGTCCCTCCGCAATTCCAGCTTATAAGCAACTTCTCCCATGCGTTGCAAAATCTTATATGGTCCAACGAAGCGTGGTGCTAATTTTCCTTTAACTCCAAAACGCTTAACTCCTCGAGCGGGGATACTCTAAGATATACTCTGTCTCCAACTTCATATTCAATCGCCTTGCGCTTTGAATCCGCATAGCTCTTACATGCGGACTGGGCTACCTTGAGCCTATCTCGAATCAATTTAACCTTCCGCTCGGACTCCTTAATCAAATCTGGTCCAAACAACTGCCGATCTCGGTTTAGTCCCATGACAACGGTGTCCTGCATCTCCTTCCATCTGAGCCTCGAAGGTGCCATCTTCAAGCTGGTTTGGTAGCTGTTGTTATAAGAAAATTCTGCATCTGACAAATTATCATCCCAACTAGATCCATAATCTAGTGCACAAGCTCTCAACATATCCTCCAAAATCTGATTGACTCTCTCGGTCATCCATCGATTACGTGGGTGGAAAGCTATCTTGAATTCAATCTGGTTCCCAATGTTTACGTGCAACGGTTCCAAAACTTTGAGGTAAATTGGGTTCCTCTATCGTCTGATACTCCTCGGAACTCCGTGTAAACACACAATTCTGGTCATGTATATCTTTGCCAACTTAGCACTGCTATGGGTAGTCTTGACTGGAATGAAATGAGCTACCTTCGTCAAGCGGTCGACTATAACCCAAATCGAGTCATATCCTGAACGAGTCTTTGGCAAACCTTTGATGAAATCCATGCCTAGTTTATCCCACTTCCATTCGGGTATTGGCAATGGTTGTAACAATCCTGCTGGCTTCTGATGCTCTGCCTTTACTCTTTGACATACATCGCAAACTGCTACATATTCTGCAATATCCTTCTTCATTCCGGTCCACCAGAAAGTATTCTTCAAATCCAAATACATCTTGGTATTTCCTGGGTGAATCGAATAGGGTGAATCATGGGCTTCTTGTAAAATCAACTTCCTGATCTCCGTGTTATTTGGCACATAAACACGGTCCTCAAACCATAGGGTATCGTGCTCATCCTCACGAAATCCTTTAGCTTTTCCTTTGCCCATTTTCTCCTTTATAGAGGCAACTTCCTTATCTGCCTTTTGGGCTTCTCTGATTTTATCCATCAGTGTAGACTGAATTTCCAATGCTGCTATATAGCCTCTCGGAACTATTTCCAAACATAGCTCTCGAAGGTCCTCGGCTAACTCATTTGGTATTCCTCCCATCATTAGGGTATTGACGTGACTCTTACGGCTCAATGCGTCTGCTACAACGTTAGCCTTTCCGGGGTGATAATGCAATCTCATATCATAATCCTTGATAAGCTCTAACCATCTCCTCTGTCTGAGATTTAATTCCTTCTGTGTGAAGATGTACTTCAAACTCTTGTGATCCGTGTATACTTCACAATGATTTCCAATGAGAAAATGTCTCCATGTCTTTAATGCATGCACAACGGCTGCTAACTCCAAATCATGTGTGGCATAATTTAACTCGTGAGGCTTAAGTTGTCGTGAAGCATACGAAACAACTCTTCCTTCCTGCATAAGCACTGCTCCAAGTCCTCGACGTGAAGCGTCGCAATACACCTCATAATCCTTGGTCTGATCCGGCAATATTAATACTGGTGAGGTAACCAGTCTTTTCTTCAACTCCTGAAAACTTGCCTCGCAGTCCTTAGTCCATATGAATTTGGTATCCTTCTTTAACAATTCTGTCATAGGCTTTGCAATCCTTGAGAAATTCTCAATGAATCTTCGGTAGTATCCTGCGAGTCCAAGGAAACTCCGAATCTCTCCAACTGTCGTTGGTGCTTCCCATTTGGTTACGGTCTCAACCTTCGTGGGGTCAACTGCTATTCCTTCTCCGGATATAACATGTCCAAGAAATCCAACTTCCTTTAGCCAAAACTCACATTTGCTGAACTTGGCATATAACTGGTGTTCCCTTAGTTTCTCCAAAACCAATCGCAAATGTTCCTTGTGTTCCTCTTCATTCTTCGAGAAAATCAAAATATCATCAATGAACACCACGACGAACTTATCCAAAAACTCCATAAACACTTTGTTCATCAGGTTCATGAAATAGGCTGGTGCGTTAGTCAGTCCAAATGACATAACGGTATACTCATACAATCCATACCTCGTGGTAAACGCTGTCTTAGGTATGTCCTGCTCCCGAATCTTCAACTCATGGTACCCTGATCGTAAGTCGATCTTGGAAAACACTTTAGCTCCTTGCAAACGATCAAACAGATCATTTATCATTGGTAATGGTTACTTGTTCTTGATTGTTACTTCGTTCAATCCACGATAATCAACAACCATCCTTAACGATCCATCCTTCTTCTCCACTAACAGTACGGGTGATCCCCAAGGTGAAGAACTTGGGCGTATAAAACCTTTATCCAATAGTTCCTTAATCTGCTTCTTGATTTCCGCCAAATCCTGGCGGGCATCACCGTATGGTCGCTTTGATATTGGTCCTGTTCACGGCAAAGTTCGATCAAAACTCAATGTCTCTATCCGGTGGCATTCACAGCAACTCTTAGGAAATACATCGGAAAATCCTTCACCACCGGTACTTCTTCTGCACAACTCGATAAGCAATTTGCTTGCGCTCTCCTCGGCTCGTGTCGTGATCGTGCTTGATCCTTCTTCCTTCCGGAGTGGTGAGCAAAATTGACTTAGTGGTGCAATCTATGTTCCCTCCATACTTGATAACCAATCCATTCCTAATATCACATCAATCCTTGGGATTCGAACTATTAGGTGCGAGGGAAAACATAGTGTCCAATCCTCAATGGCGGTCGATCACACCATTTACTAGCCATGTATTCTGCTCCGGTGAGGTTACTAGCATGGGTGACCTAAGGGCTTGGGTCGGTAATTTGTACTTATCCACAAATCCCTTGATATGTATGAATGCGATGCACCATGTCGAAAAGAACAACTGCGATAAATGACTTAACCAAAACTTACCGATTCTTGCATCGGGCTGATCTTCAACCTCCTCCACATCAATGTGGTTCACATCCCCTGTTGAAAGGGTTTGGCTTCTTTCGAGCTTCCATTGCCATTACCATTACGGCCTACGGATAGTCATTTGCATAATGTCGATCTTGCGGCACTTAAAGCAAGTAATGTGACTCAGTCTACCTTGGATGGTGTTGGCGGGTTGGTGCGGTTCTGTCCATTGCTTCCTCCATTCCGTTCCCATTCTTGGTGCCATTATGGTTGTGCGAATTTCCACCTCCATGGGTATCTTTGAAACTGAATTCCTGGTTTAGGGGTATAACGAGGCTTCTGCTGAGCTCCAGAGTTATACTTTCCCTGTCCATACTTCCTCTTGCGGTTCTCTATTTGCTGCTGCTTTCCTTCAATCATGAGGGCTCGGTCTACCAACTCCTGGTAGTTATTGAAACTTGCTACCATCAACGGCATGCTGAACTCATCATTCAGTCCTTCGAAACTTCTCCCCTTAGCATGCATCCGTAGCAACGCGTCATCTGGGGCATAACGTGCTAACTTACAAAAATCGTCCACATAGTGGCCAACAGTCCTTCCTCCTTGGCGTAAGTTGCGAAACTCACGCTTCTTCATGGCCATAGCTCCTGCTGAAACATGGGCAGTCTTGGAAAGCTTGTTGAAACCGATCCCATGTGGCGGTGTCTCTGAGGTAAGTGGCTGTAAAATTTTCCCACCATGCTGCTGCGGGTCCTTCAAGCTGGTGTCTGCAAACTTCACTTTTTCTCCTACATGCATCCTGCGGTGGTCAACTCCTTCCTATCTTGCGGAGCCAATCATACTGCTACAATCGGCTCGGTGCTCTTTGGAATACACCGGCGGGTTCAGTCTAAGGAAACGAGTCAAGTGATCCGCAGGTGGTGGTGGTGGTGGGTTGTTGTTGTTGTTGTTGTTGCCTTGGTTCTGCACCAATGTTTGAATCAAGGTGTTCTGCTGCTGAATCAACTGGGTGATCTCGGGCGGCAAAACAAACCCGGGGTCGCGTCTCGGAGGCATCTGATGGGTTTTAGAAAAGACGAGTAATTAAGAATAGGATGAGATCTAAGGAGAAACACTACCCAAATGCACATGAGCAAATGCACACAAAATCACTTCATTCAATTCAAACAAAGGGCTTACAACGATCTAACTATCGCAAAAGTGCGTGTACTATAATGTTTACATGGGGGTAATACTACTAGTAGGTGGGGGACTTCTACTAATTTGAACCGGTGGAAGAATCCATGATGTCTGCTCCAGCTTCGTCTTCAAAATCGGGTTCACTTGGATCCGAATCGGTGTCGTCGATGATGATGTAGTTGCTTGGACAGCCGACGTGCTTGTCTTCGTTCTTGAGCGCCAACTTCTTCTTGAGTTCTTCAATTTCGTACTTGAGATCGTTATTGTGTCTTGCTAGGACTACGATCTCTTCCATGTAATTCTTGCGTGTAGTCTTTAGTTCTTCTTCAAGTTCGACGATCCTTCCCTTTGCATTCTTCAACTCTAACATATCATTGCACATCTGGTTCTCCGGCGTCGAATGTCTTTGGTTTAACTCTGGATGAAAGCTGCAATGGATCTATCCTTCTTGGTGCTGACTATCTCCCATTGTTCATCTCGGCGTCCGCAAATCTGGTAGATAGTGTCCTTGAGGTCTTCTTGATAAACTTCTCCAATGCGTCCCATGGTGATATGAGCTGCCATGCTCTTTCCTGCACTCAAGTTGGTGCAATCAAAACACTATCTATAGGCTTGGTGATTGGGGCGAATGTCCTTCCCGAACGTGAGCTTGAATCTTCAGCGCTCCTCTTGAGCGAGTGGCGTTGAAAGTCCCGGTGAAACTGGGTAGTCCAATGTTCAGGTATTTGGTGACTTCCTTCAAGTGAAATCCAAAAGGTGTGCCTTCATCTGGTTGGGCGTACTTGATCTTGGCGTCCTTCATCCTAAAAGAGTGGAAAAGATGAGGAGTTAGAAAATGGGAAGGGAGTAGTGATCTATGGCTTTAACTTAGTGGTCGTGTCCTACAGTCAGCGTGTGCTCTGATACCATCTCTGTAGCGACCCGACCGAATGGATCAAGTCTCGTGCTCGGTGTCATCCTGGATCGATAATCTTGACACCACACAAGATTGAAGGATTTATAGCAGAGTAGCAATCACACACTTATTACAGCGTTTGTCCAAAAGAGGACTTATTACAATAAATATGGCTTAAGGCCATCTAATATCGATAACAGCGGAAGACTTGGAAGATAAGTGAGTCCATCAACTCCATCGGCATCACTGAGTATAGAACCACGACCTAACACCTTACTCGTCTTTTGAAAAGTCTGCAACATGAAAGTTGCAGCCCGAAAACGGGTCAGCACATGGAATATGCTGGCAATGTAACACATAGAGAGCAATGAAGTAATGAGCCTATACTACATGCATATATGGCTGGTGGAAAGGCTCTACGGTTATAGTTTTGCATAAAGCTAATTTGTCCCTACCTCAAAGGAATAATTTTGTTTAACTATCATGGTGGTTTTTAAACATTGAGAATGGTTGACAGCATCCTCAATCCCAATTAAAATGAAAGTACTCATTAAAAACCCAATAACATTAATTAGAAGTAACATGATGAGATTCACATGATATTCAAATACTAGATACTCAAAACATCCATAACCGGGGACACGGCTAATCATGATTAGTTTATACACTCTGCAGAGGTTTGCGCACTTTTCCCCACAAGACTCGATCGCCTCCGTTTGGTTCTCGCACTACATGGTGTTTGAGAGACGGATGACCGAGACACAGTCTTTCAGAAGTACTAGCACCTTACATGTGGGTAGACCGTACCAACCTACATCCCCTACATCAGCTAGCCTACCCGTAAGAGTTCGCACAACTTACTCAGCTATGCGAGCCCATATTGGCTTGTGGCTGCACACGGAAGTTTCAGTTTGAATAATCTTATGATCCCTTAGAGCACAGGTGGCGGTCCGAAGAAATCTGAGCAAGTCTGATAGAAACCAGTGCCTCAATCCACCCGGATGTGTGTTTAAGTTGCCACCTTAGATAAACCATTAATTAACAACCTCACATCTGTCATGGATATTCACTCACCCAATCCACGTCTCTTGGCACAGCATGGCATAATAAGCAAGCGTGAAGTAACTCCCAAGGTTTCATAAGTAAAACAGGTAATAGGCACTACCTCAATTCTACTTCCCATCCCACAATTTAATTAGATCCTAACCATGCAAGCGTTTGAGGATTGATCTAATGCATAAAAACTGGGTAGTAGAAAAGATATGATCAAGTGTTACTTGCCTTGCTGATGATCCGCGAAACCTAGAGACTCGAAGTAACAAGCGGCGCACTCCGGGTGATCTAACGTAGACAAACAACAAGCATGCAATAAGTATTCATCTAATGCACAGGGAAATCTCGAATAAAAGATCTAACCAGAAAATTCATCTTAAGAATCCTGGTTGCAAAAAGAATCAAATCAAATAAAGCAACGAAAAATCGATGTCAAAAGAAAACGACTTGGTTTTAGCAATTTGAAACTAGGTCAAATTTTACAGTAGCAAAACTTGGTTTAAGTGGATTAGTCGGACGGCGGTTTGAAACGAAACTCCAGCGCTTGAATCACTGATTCCTATAAGCGGCGAGAAAATAAACTGATTTGAAGATTTGATCGAGAATCGAAATCGGAAAATAACGGATAAACCCGATTAAAGAAAAACAGCAAGCGGTTAAGCGAGCGGACGTTCGTTAACAGAAAACTAACCGACGAACACGTTCGTTAAAGCGAACGGATCGGTGAGCGTTCACTAATTAACAAAACCGACTAAAAAAATAAACCAATATAGGGTTTAAAAAACCGAACAACGAAGAAAAAACCGGAGCGGTTTTGAAACAAAACGGACGGGGGGTTGGCGCGATGGCTACCTCGGCGGTCGCCAGGCCGAACTCGGGGCTCGTGGCGGGTGAGGTCGGGTCGGGTGGCGGCGGGTGAGAGCGATCGCCGGCGATCGGGCGGCGGCGGCGGGCGTTCGGCGCGGCGGCGGGCGGCTCGGTTAGGGGCGGCGCGCGGTGAGGAGGAGAGGGGGGCTCGGGTATATAAAGGAAGGGGGTGCTGCCTTGGGAGAGGGCAACGGCGGCGGCGAGGCCGAGCCGGACTCGGGGGCGGCGGCGGGGGACTCCTCCCGGCGGGAGCCTTGAGGGGGGTCTTGGGCGGCGGCGGTGGGCAGGCTGGGCCCTTGGCCCAAAGCCCGCGATGACAGCGTTTTTTAAACAAAACAAACAATTTAATATAAAAACTAAACGAACTCCAAATTAAATAAAATTAATTTTCCCCGACTCTTAAAAATGAGTCGAACAAAATGAACTTTAAAACGGGGCCAAAATGCATATTTTTAAAATACTCATTTTTTTCCTAAAGCAAATAAACTTCGAAAACCAAAAATTGATTTATTTATTGAATCCTCATTTTTTTTCTAAATTTTGGGAAAGTCATATTATTCCCTCTCTTAAATTTTTTTTGGAAAATATTTGAAGATAAATAAATAAATCCAATGATCCTATTTTTCAAAATTTGAGAGAACCCAAATATGAAAATAATGAAATCTCCAACTCTCTCCGAGGGTCCTTGAGTTGCGTGAAATTTTCTAGGATCGGAAAATGCAAGAAAATATGATATGCATGATGACTTAATGTATAACATTCCAAATTGAGAATTTGGGATGTTACAATAACAGGGGGTGTGGGTGAGTGGAGGGATGGCCTGGCCAGCGGTGGGAGTAGTAGGGGGCGGTGAGGCCTCAAGCGGCAAAGACAAACCGCCACGGAGGCGGGGAGCAGGTGGCACGACCGGCGCTGCTTTCGGTGGCTGGAGCAAGAAGACCAGAGGTTGAAGAAGCACGACGGCCGTTGGATGGACATCGTACGGTCACTGCAGCTAGAATCGTTTATATTGACTAAGTTGACAAAGCCCTTGGTACGTCAACTTAGTAGGCCTGGTCAGCTTCGAAACAGTGCGCCCGGATGTCGGGGAGTAATCATTTTTTTGGCGGGTGAAGCTAGAATATCTGAGATTGAAGAAGAAGCACGACATCCGTTGGATGGACATCCAACGGCCACTGCTGCAAGAACCGTGTGTTGACTATAAGTTGACAAAGCCTTGCATACGCGTCAACCCTGTGTTTTTAGGGGACGCGTCAACTTAGTAAAGCCAGAAGTGTGTGTTAGAGAACTTATAGCCCATTTGAGATTTGTAAGAATGTGCAGCCCATTTTTGAATTCTAATGGAATTTTCTACAACCCATTTACAGTTTGTTAAAAGTACAGCCCGTTTCAACCAACCGTTCAAAACAGAATTCAATAAAATTTCCCACATTTTGATGGGATCCGAACTATTTTTATCCCAAAATTTCTAGTCAGATTAAATACTATTTCAATGTAAATTTATATTATGTAAAAATCCAACGAAACATTAAGCTCATAAAAATTAATGAAATTAAAATTTTCAATATCCAAAATAATATTTTATAAAGTAATTACATGTTTGGTGCATTTTTATAATTCTGCCTAGTTTTTATAATTACATCCCATTTATTATTTCTTAAAGGCCATTTTCTTGTTAAGCCTAATGCATCCCTCCTCTGAAAGATTTGCAGCCAGTGAAGCGGAGAATAACAACTTGACCTTGCCTGGGTATTCCAAAAAAAGTATAGCTGGGCTAGCCATTTTCAACGAAAAAAATTAATATCTGGGCTGGATATCGGCATGGGCTAGGCAGGCCACAACCCGCCAGATTAATACCTGCAGCGATGTTTTAGTTGTTGTTCAGAGGAGAAAAATTAATATCTGGGCTAAACATCGAAAAACTCTGCAGCGCTCACACCTCAAAAACACAAATACTGCTCGAGCTGCTTGGTCCCAGCTGTCGGCCGCTTCTTGTGCAATTCTCTCGTTTATTGTCAATGGTGTGGGACCGTGATGTCAGGAAACCAGGAGGAAGCAAAATAAATTATAGTTATATATATATATATATATATATATATATATATATATATATATATATATATATATATATATATATATATATATATATATATATATATATAAAATAAGGAGGCACTTGCGTACGTGAGTCTATGGCCCTGGTGGGTCCCCATTGTCATCCTCTCCAAGTAAAGTCATCTCCTCGCCCGCGCGCGCTTTCCGCCCGAAACAGTGAGTGCCGCCCACCCCGCTTCCCGGTGCAGGCGATTGCTCCGCCTTCAAACAACACAAGTGCCGTCCATCCGTCCATCTGCCACCCACATTAATGATACACGGTTGTCGAGGCGGCTACTCCGGCGCCACACGTCCGTCCCTCCGCAGCCCACCATTGCTATATAAACTGCTGCGCCGGCCATAGCCGCAGTCATCCGCATCCATTCCCTTTCTCCTGTCCACACCACTGCTGCCCACCATGGCTTCCTTGTGCTCCAGCACTCTTTGGAACGGGCGGACGAAGGATCACAAGGAGATGGCAGCCATCGCTACCGACCGGCTGGCCGGCAGGCAGCCGGAGGACGACGACGTCCCAATGGAGAACATGGTAGTCGACGATCCGGCGCCAACCCCCTCCTCCGCGCCATCCTCGCCGGTGCATTGCACCATGACCATCGGCAAGGCCCATGCTCAATATATGGACACGGTGAGGCAGATGTGTGAGGAGCAGTTCCGGGAGGCGCAGGCCGACGCCACCTACAACCACCATCTCCTCCAGGAGCACCTGCAGGCTGAGGAGCAGATCGCCGCAGAGCGGGTGGAGCAGGAGGCGCTGCTCGACTCGTACCGCTCCGCCCGCAAGGGCCGCCTCGAGCGCTGGGGGTACCACATGCGGGTGGCGGAGGCTGCGGACGCCTACAAAAAGGCTAGCAAAGAGGGCGATGAAGTGGGCGAGGTGCTGTTTAGCGAGATCAAGGACAAGGCAAAGGACAATGCCGGCTCCGACGAGTCCCCGCTCCGCTGGCGTCGACGAGGCCCTGCTCCGCCGAGGCCCCGTGGCGCCAACAATGAGGCAGAGGACACCGCCGGCTCCGCCGAGGCCCTGCCCCGCCAACAACAAGGCAGAGGACATCGCTGGCTCAGCTGAGGCCCCACCCTGCCGACAACGTGGGGGAGGATTTCCACCGCTCGGCCGAGGCGCCGCCCGCTGGGAACGAGACAGAGGACATCGCCGGCTCCGCCGAGGACCCGCCCTGCTGCCAACGAGGCCGTGCCACACAGAAAACGAGGAAGAGTAGAACACGGTAGGTCGCCGCCGCTCGGGTCCAAGTAAGGCCACCGCTGCTACCCTCCAGTTGAAGCCAAGCTAAGGCGGGTTGACCATTGGCGGCGGTTAGCTTCTTGGCGGCGACGTGGAGTCGAGAGCTGCGCTGAGCGAACGATGCTTCTACTTAGCTGCTGGTGCGGTTGGCTAATCGACACGTGGCCCAACAGGCCACATGTCGATTATGCAACTACACCTGCAGATTAAATCCTGTAAGCTTCTGTTCGGCTCGGCGAGAGTTTGTGGTGGGTAACCGGTTAATTAATTATACCTCCAGCGCACCCTTTTTGTTGAAGAATGTATGAAATGTAATGAAATCCGGCATGTTTATATGAAATTGACCGTGTATGAATGAATTTATTTCGATTAGTTCAATTCTGTATCATCGGCATTGGATGAACATGCAAAACAATACATACTAGCATTATTCCCAGGGTGATCACCTTGTTTGCAGCAGTTTCACATGTACTCCCTCCGGTCCTTTCTAGTATGCATACAAGTTTTGTCTACAGTCAAAGTATCTCTACTTTGACCAATCTTATAGAAAAAAGTATGCACTTTCACAATGTGCGAAGTAAAAAGGAACAAAAGGAGTACACAAAGAGTTTGAGCAGCTTTTTAGCATTTCTGTACATTGCAATCAAACACACAGGGCAGGTAATTCATAGAGAACATTCAAAACAATTGATGATTATGCATCTCAGCGACTCACATGTCAGAGGCAATATTTACTTCACAACTAAAGATTAAAGGAAAAATTGATCGACGCTGCTGACAGCAAAGGGCGTCCCATTCGAAAATATCAAACGGATGTCTTGCTAAAATCAATGAGCAAAATTTGACAAGGTTGTCCCATTCCAAAATATCAAATGCCTACGATTCTGGAATGGTCAGGGTTTGCCATCAGTTCGGACATTGACATGGCACCTCGTGCTAAATAAACCAGCTGTTCTTTTTGTGCAGTGCCACCAAAATCCACCAAATTCGCGCGTAGCTTGTATGATTTCGCCCTTATATGTTGCAACGCCTCGAACTTATCGGCACCTCCTTTCTTGTGGTGGAATTGAATGATTCGATCTATTCATGAACATTTTGTGCAGTTCCCATTGAAATCAAGCTGAGCACCCCTTTTTGAACAAATACAAAAAAGTGATTAGTATAAAGCAAACTGTACTATGAATTGACAGTTTCAACAGGCACCTATATGGTCCATTTTGAGCACACTTTTAGAAAAATGGAACTCACCAGAAAGAATCCTAGAACAACATTGTACTCGCGCATCACAGCAAAAAAATGGAGATTTGTCAGTCCTTCTGAGCTGAAGTTATTTTGGTCTTATGGGGAGTAATGTAACCATCCTTCAACTGCTCCTTCTGATGCGAAGATAGACAGGGCTTCTTCATCCTAGCATAATCGGAACTAGTCACTTCACGTACTCCATATTCTTCTTCAGAGGAAGATGATCCCGTTGTGCAAAGACAAGAGGACTACTAAATGTTAGCATCCCTATTTGCTCGAAAAAAAGGAAAGGAAATATTTAAAACAGCACAGATGAAGCACTTCTCAAGGACAATACCACTTTTTCATGGCAGTACCTAAACAGTAGCACAACACCAATAGAGATAACAAAGCTCAATCATATGGATGAAATCAATGGGCGAGTACCAACCTTTGGCATGAGGCTTATTGTGTAGAGCATACAGATGAAGCACTTCTCTGGAACCATCTGTGTCTATCTACGATGGTGGCCATGCTTACAATATACTCCTCGATTAGTTTAATGTTTCCAACATCTTCTTGTGCAGTTCCACTAAAATATATGGTATCTTCAAAGAAGATCCCTATTTGCACAAGTAGGGATAATTACGTATTACATTAAGAGTGGCATCAAATCAGTGGAAAAATAATTGCTCGTTCCAGCCATAGCAATAAATTAAGATGCAAAACTATATCATTACTTGTGTCATCACAGTTCCAGTGCTTCATTACAGCACCGGGAGTTGATTTTTGTTTTTCTTCCGCTTGTTCTTCCCCTTCATCACTTGGTTCAATAACAGACAAGCTTCACCTTCAATGTAAGATTTTGCATGTCAATTAGGGAGCACAAGTATAGTACTAAACTTCATTTTCTGATGAAAGTGGCAAAATACAGGCCAATAGTTGTGAAATATCCTTATCTTACCTCAATGGGATATTACGGTGCACATACAGATTGGAAGTCTTGTCCCCATTGATGCAGTTCACTAAAATCAAGCAACATTATCATACAAGTAGCACAACATATGAAAGCACACTGTAGAATCATGTGAAAGAAGGCTAGTACTGACCTCTCATGATGCGGAATTCAAACAACTCACAAGAAGAAGATCTGAACCAAATTTGCTAACACGGATAGGAAGTAAGATCTCCTCTTGTGCAGTTCCACTAAGATCAAGCAATCAAGCAACGTTGTCGGTGTGACATTTTGGTTGAACTACACAAAATACTCTTAAAACAAAAGTGTTTTGTGCAGTGCAACAAAAGGTCACAATGGCAACGAGGTGAAGTAGATAACCCTGTTTACACAGAGGTGCGAAGGAAACAATTAGTGGTCAATAACGGTGGATGACACAGAAGCCAACAAAAAGAAGCATCTACCTTTTCTAAATGGGAAAGAAAGCAAGACAGTAGCATTTCTCAAATGGTGGCATTGATTAATTTTAACATATAGATTATATTAACAATAAAATTCGTTAAACATGTAATTTGCTTTTAACTATGGCATTGCATCAATTTTCCAGCGGCATTATTAGAGGGTGTTTGTTTACAGGGACATTTTGGTGTAGGGACTAAAAAAACTCCGTGCCAGTCCCATCTAAACCAAACAAGAGGGACTTTTAGGGACTAAAAGTGGGCATTTGGGACTAAAGAAAGAAGACCCCGAGGGAGTCTTTTTGGGACTTTTTCCAACAGTTTCCCCTGCCACGCATCGCACCTTGTCTGTATTAGTTCATTACTAGGGGTAACATGGTCTTTTAGCATGTCATTTAATAACCTCTAGTCCATGTTTAGTCCCTGGAACCAAGCAGGTAGGGACTAGGGAGTTTTTAACCAAACAGGGCCTTAGATTAACAACAACTAATGAGTTGCAGGGACAGTGGGCCTTTCCAGCACCATGTGCATCTACCGATGTCTTGTGGTCATGCACATCTGTTGCACCAAAGAACAAACAACCAAGGAGCATATTTGTGTTGGTCCCAGTTTTGTTATCTTTAGACACCTTTCCCTATGTCGGTAGCAAATCTAGTCTGCTCAAACTCTACAGCCTTGTCCCTTCCTTTCCTTTTTGAACTAGTACTATCTCCCCTTCCTTTCCTCTTTGAACTACGTCCTAGATTTATGCGATATAACTTTCCCCACTACTTCCCCCATTACTTTCCTCTTTGAACCACGTCCTAGATTCATGCTATACAACTTTCCCCCTTCATTTCCTCTTTGAACCACGTCCTAGATTCATGCTATACAACTTTCCCCCTTCATTTCCTCTTAGAACCACGTCCTAGATTCATGCTATATACAACTTTTCCCACTACTTTCCCCCACTCCATTCCTCTTTGAACCACGTCCTAGATTCATGGTATACATGCAGCTAGAGCAATGCATGTGGAGTAAGTAAATTATACCTTAAGGTTTTTGGGGCGTGGTTCGGTGGGCGACGGGACGGCGACGAAGAAGAAGGGGTCGGAGGCCCTCCCGCGCCGCCGCTCGGTGAAAGTGAACAGTTGTGCCGGTAGTGGATTCCCTCCCTCGCTGACGGCGACAGCGTTAAGCCTCCATCCCTTCCCGGCGGACGGATCCTGCCGGCTCTTTGAGCAGCAGTGAGGGGAGAGAGAGGCCAACGAAGTCTTGTTTAGATCTGGAGAGGGCGAGAGAGTGTGAAGAGAGCAACTACAAGCGCTGAGGCTCCAGCGTGTATATATATACTGGAGAGAGAGTGTGAAGCGTGCAAACCCTAGAAAACAAGTGCTGAGGCTGCAGCTTATATGTGATGAGGTGATTATACGGTCACTAAGAGATCGTATAGCTCCGTCTCCATCCATTTTGACCAGTCAAAGAATCCTCCTGGCACAAATTATGCTCAAGTGTAGTTATCGAACCCGAGACCTCAAGTTTGATGAGCGAACAGGCTAACCAACTACACAACCCTCCCGTTATGTTCAACGAGAGGAAAATAACCTTTTATACATTCCTGCATTCGTGTGACAAGCATGCCGTGTTTTTTTTGTGTGTGTGGGAGTCATTGGGATTTCAATCATAATCGTGTCATGTGGCTTTGGTGGTAAGACTATCCATAGTGGTGCAGAAATAATGCAGCTTTAGTCACCTTACCTCTCTCCATGTAGTATGTTGGGTCCCACCAGTCATAGGGTGAAACAAACAAATTAATAAGAAAAACTAAAAGCGCCAGCGGTGTATCTTACCTCACACATCTCGCTACTGCTCGGGAACACTGTCCAATTGATCCCTCTGTTCGCTCACGTACTATTTTAAGTGAATCCTTATTATAACATGCACACAAATTTTGGGCACTTGTATTCGACTTAAGTCAGTGTGCCACCGTATCTCGTATACTTACTACTCCCTCCGTCTAGGTGTAATAAGTCATGTTAGAAGGTGCAACGGGACCAATGTGCGTGCGTGTGCGTGTGTGTGTTTAACAACATGTGTGTGTTAGAGAGAGCGACAGATTGACCTACTCCTACAGAGAGATGGTGTGTAGTGTATGATTTTAGCCGCGAGAGTCGGTGCATCCTCTCGTTTCCGGGTGTGTTCAGTAGGGACATGCGGACAGCTGCCACGCCCGCTCATGACCAGCCTGGCCCACCCAAAGCCCCTCCATCGCCCGCGCGTGCCTCCCTCCCGAAATGGTCAGCGCCGTTCCAAAGAACCGGTGCCGCATTCATGCCCGGGCAGAGTGGACGCGACCTCTCACTTGCGCAAGAGTGATGGTTGCTTCGTCCGTCCAACTTACTACTGGGTTTATGTAATTTGACGGCTCATTGGTCTTTATTACTGAGGTGGTAGGACTGCTGGATGTCCCACGCTTTCGGCGGAAGGATGTACTAGTACTACTAGATTACGATTTTCTCCATTTTTACAGTGGAGGAGTGCAAGAGCAGTGAAAACACGCAGGCTCAGTGATTACATGGCCCACCTCACACTATCACCGTGCGACACCTAACTCTTTACATAGTACTCCCTCCGTTCCTAAATATTACTAGATGAGTCCCCGCGCGTTGCCGCGGAACAACCGTATATCTCTCTGCGCAAAATTATCAATTTCATATAACTAACAAAAACTCTATAACCGCATGACAAATGTGGTAGCCAAACTAAATAAACTCCCATCATCATTTAGATCATCCCACGTAAGGAAAAAAGATCAGCCAACTCCTACTGCATAATGGGATTATATTTTTTCTTTTTGACATGTTAATGGGACTTAAAAGCTCACTTAAATGCATGCTACCAGTGCATGCTTGCATGCAGACATGTTGATGTGATTTGAAACCCACTCACATGCATGCCACGGTATTTCTGCATGCTTGCATGTGGCTTAGTGCGGAGCCTCTCAACGTCTAGATCAGACGGCTATTATGGACTGATTTAGTTCATCTAACGGCTACATTAATTTTGATGATGTGGCTCAAGGAGAGGATAGAGAATTCCTAGTAGTGGGGGCTAGCTATTACTAGTAGATAAGTCTTTATACCACTAGGTGAACTACATACGGAACAAAATGAATGAATCTACACTTAAAATGCATCTATATACATTCACATGTGGTTCATGGTGATATCTCTACAAAGACTTATATTTAGGAATGGAGGAAGTACTAGTATAGTACGTACTGTAATTTATCAGCGAGATAAATTTGTACAATGCTATGAAGCTTCCAGCTTCTGTTACATGTATATTGCGTCCAAGGTTGCCCGTTGCAACATTTCATCAAATACAAAGGAGACTAACATGCATGCTATTGCATCTCAATGATTGACAGATCATAGCAAATATGTACTCCTTCCGTTCCAAAATAAGTGTCTCAACTTTGTGCAAACTTTAGTACAAAGTTGTACTACTACTAAAGTTGACACTTATTTTGGAACAGAGGCAGCTAAAGAAACAAACGATCCATGCAGTCCCTAGCCCTTGAACCGTGAACCCTGACCAGGCTTCAATTTGCTGGCAACGTTCGAGCTTCCTAACAAATGAAGTTTGCAACCTTTTGACCATCGGATCATTTTTTGCAGTTTCACCAAAATCGAGATGAGCATCCTTGCGGCAAAGAGTTGAAGAATCGTGATTAGAATAAGATTACTGGGACTAGTTGATGAGACATAAACTCATCACAAATACAATATGTAGAAGCCAGTAGAGGTATGTGCGGGGCAAAGAAGTAGAGAAATATCCATAGGGAGTGATGTGGGCAGCTGGAGCAGTGGTGCAAGCCGACTGTAAAGGGAGTTGTACCTGAGGGACGTAGCTCAACCTTGAGGAGGGCGGCGGGAGGCGGCAACTACTCACGTCGCGGCAGTGAGCAAGGGACGAAGGAAACATCACCGGCTTTGTGAGAGAGAACGGCGGGGACCCCTGATCGGGACATGCCGACAGTGGGTTTTCACCGTCGGTGACGGCCACCGCCTCTACACTAAGCATCCACCCCTTCCCCAAGCGGACGTGATCCGCTGGGATGTTAGAGATGTGGCCACAGTCATTTTGTGCGAGAGAGTGTGAAGAGAGCAACCCCAGCAAGCAACCGTGTAGGCTGGCCCGTCTTGACTATGTATATAGTGGAGCGGTTTCCTTTTCTCTCCATATGAACCTATCATATTGCGTACGTGCCACTAAAGAAAAAAACTTAATTTATAAATGACGCGGAACCTACTACTCGTTTTCCTATAAGCTTGCGCTTGGCATCTCCAAAATATTAACCTTGTGATTGGCTCTTCGCCTCTTCGGGAAGTCGAGCAATAATGGTAGTGCAGTATATATCGTTCTGGCTATATGAGACCGAAGGAATTGCTACACGTCCACCACATGGGCAAGGGTCGAGGGGCAAGGGAGAGTGCTAGATACGGAGCAAAATGAGTGAATCAACACTCTAAAATACATCTATATACATCAGTGTTTGGAGTATGTACTAGTAGTTGATATTGAAATCTACTAAAGGACATATATATTCCAAACAATATGATATAATCTCTATAACCAAGGTAGTAGGGACGAGGAGTAAGCGGAGGGAGTAGTATATTTTTCTCCTCGTCCTGCGATCCATCGCGCGCATGGGCGAGGGAACGGGCGTAAGGGCATCTCCAACAGGTTGTATGTTAGTATTGTTGATAAAATGTTCATGTCATCAACCAACAAGCTATCATACAACTACTCCAATAGGTTGTATCTAAGATATCCAATAGATGGTGAGAAAATAAATGTGGTTGCTCCCTATTTCACCTTGGAGCTCGTGCAAAGGTTGTTGGTTAGATGCCACATCATCACTATGTCCTAGGTGGCAAATTTACCAACACCTATCTTATAACCGTTGGAGATGCCCTAAGGCGGAGCAAGCTTCACCTCATCCTGCGAGCCACCGCGCCCGTGGGCGGGGGAGAAGGCGTACTAAGCAAGCTTCTCCTCGTTCTACGAGTTGACGGGACACATCAAAATTACTCCAGTGTATAGAGCCTTGCCTCTAAGGTAGGCCCCACATGGTTTGCCTCTTTTTTTAATTTAACATAACGCGTCAAGTCACAATTTGTTTGTTCACCCGTGGTAGACGATCCTCCCTCCACCAAGTGGACAACCAGTACACGTGCCAAATTACCACGTGGGCTGCCTTTTTCTTACAGAAATGAGCTCCACCGTGTACCCGCGCAGGTGTAGTTGGGAAAGAGACGGGAGTACGTGCGCCGTGCATGCACGTCCCCCACCTACGTGGGTGTGTGTGAGAGATACAAACAGCGTTTGTGAGTGTTTTTTGTTTTGGGGTGGGGGGTTGGGGGGTTGATTTTGTGAATTATTTGTGGGAATATGTGTCGATGACATCTCAACAAAATTTTGCATGCAATGTGTGTGAAATGGAGGCCTATCCATATCATACATAGAGGGTCGGGCAATCCATGAGAAGAGAGGGAGGGGTCATAGCTATCGATAGAGTCGAAGAGAGGATCAAGTGGGTGGGTGCGAAATTGATGAAGAGAGCCATCAAAATTGTGTGTGTGCAAGTCAAAGATATAGGGCGACTGGCCTACCGGAATGTTAGAGGGCACATTTCAAGTTTGTGTGTGGCAGGGAGACATGACTAGAGCGCTCGGTGTAACAGTGTGTGTGGGGGGAGGGGGGTGCGGGGAGGGGTAGGCACAGGCCTAACTATAGAGGTAGAACGACTCGTATATGTGTTGAGAACGAGAGACCCAGCTATGTCTTGAGGGAGATCGGTCGACATCCATACATAACTGAAGGACGGGAAATATGATGGGACAGAGAGAGAGGGAGGGAGAGGGGTAGAATGCTGGATGGGTGATGGAGTTGCTTCTCGGAGATGGTGGGAGAGACCTACTAGACAGACTGAGGGTGGAACTGCAACGTTATCAATAAGAGTGGGGATGTGTTTCTGTGTGTGCCTGTGCGTGATAGACCTGTCGGGATGCATCCATGGATGATGAAGGGGAACCATGTGTTTGGTAAGCAAACCTAACTAGATCGGTAGATCAATTGTTGTTTGTCGGAGGAAGGGAGAGACACAATTAATGAGGTAGATCGATCAACGCGTGGGTAAAAACGAGTTATAAGGACCTAGCTAGCTATATGTATAGCGTGCGATCGGTCGGTGTACGTCCATTTCTTAGAGGCAAATAAGGCCCAGTGAGACGGATAGATAGAGAGAATGGAGCTAGGAGGTGGTGCGAGAGGCCCAACTACTAGCTAGATAGGGGGAGGAGTGTGCGGTTGTGAGATCGATGAAAAGTGGGGCGAGAGTTTACACGTGTGTGTGACCGTATGAGAGACACGAGGCAAGGACACATAAAGGAGGAGATTGAAGGTGTGTGTGTATGTTGTAGGCAGGCCTCGCTGGAGAGGTTTAGCGATCAGTGTGTGTCGGAAAGGAGTTGTGGAGACTCTGGGAGAACGACCTAAAGAAAAAAAAATGAATGTGCCGGTGGATAGAATGCGAGGGAGGGGAGGCGAGGAGGCGTGTGCATGCATGAGAGAAAGTTAGTGGTAGCTACAAAGGTTAGAGGATTGTGTGGGTGTAAGAGACTAACAAAGATCATAATTTGATATGAAAGAGGATTCATATATTTGAATAGGAGATCATAGTGTTTTAAACATTGCATGCATGAATATAGCGGTGATACACGTGATGTGCGCATGTTATACCATAATGTGATAATGCATGGCGTTTGCAACTCACAGCTAAATGGCGAACAATCTAAACCATACTATACATCAAACAATCTCACATTTTATTTGAATTTGTGATAATGTGTGACGTTTGCAGCTTACAACTAAATATCGAACAATCTAAACAATACTATATATCGAACATTCTAACATTTTATTTGAATTTGTGGTAATGTGTGGTGTTTGCAACTGACATCTAAATACTTGTAGGCGAAGGGGGCGGGGCACCATACATAATGTGATAAACACATTATAAATATGAGACATGGTTTAGATTATGAAGATCTAGCTAGAGCTAGAAATGTAATGTGATTTGAAATCAAAATAAAGTGGATTCAAAAAATCGAGTTCAAGTTCATATAGTACACATAGTTCATATGTAACTCGAGACTAATCATGTGATGTGCTGTGAAGATAATACACAAACGATGGTTTAACTTGACAATAATGATGATTGTAGATCTTATTAAAACAGAGAAACGAATTCAAATGCTTTGACTTCACAACAATCATTACTGTAGATATTATTCAAATAGAGAAACAAATTCAAATTTAGATCATATTGAAGCGGTAGTATATACGTTTGGAATGCACTAAAACGTTCATTTGAGTAGTAGGTTGCATGCATTATACACGTAGTAAAATATTTTAATTGAACATAACATGAATTCAAAGTTTTGAATGACATTTGTAGTGCGCATTGATTTGGTACAGTACCGTTAGGCTTGTCCGGAAATTTCAACCCGCGCCTTGTTATCCCGAAATATTTCAGATATATCTTTGTCTAGTTGTGCTCGACAACTCCTCCATCTCAACCAGCGCCTTGCTATTCCGAAATTACAACGCGCGCGAAAACTCCCACCTCTTGTGAAATCCCGACACGTGAAATGCCCGTGGTACCCCTGAACCGAAAGAAGCGCCTCAAATCGGTGGGGGTACTTTCGTAACTTACCCCACATTTCGGACAAGCGTGTCCCTAAGCCATGGTTCGCCACTGCCATCCCATCCGCCCACCCATTTGTACACCGAGGTTGCGAAAACCCACGACGAAACCCTACACCCTACTCAGTCCGCCACCCAGCAGGCGCCTCTTCCCCGACGACGTCGTCCACAGCAACACCTCGACGTCCCTCATCCACCATACCGGATGAGGATCCGTCGTCGATCTCGTCGTCCCGCCAGTTCAGCCACCCCGTCCTCCACCTCCAAGGAGCTGCCCCGATGTTCCCCTCGTCTTTCGCGCCACCTCCATTCCCACACCGCCGTCTTCACCTGCACCACCGGAAGAGCATCATCATCACCGTTTCCTTGGATGAAGCTGCGGCCTAATCGGCGCCACCAAAGAGGTTGTACACTAATCGCTGCATTTTCTTCTTGATTCAATCTCACGGTGCTGCCGGCGCTCTGTCCGGAGCCGACACGGCCCGGCTCCATCCACGGCGGCGTCGCCGACCACTTCCTCCACAGCGTCGCTCCCTCGGCGGCTACGTCCACATCAGTAGGAGCTGCTTCTGCTTTAGCTCCCGCTCGCGCTGCTGCTCTGCTCTTGCTCACGGTCCCTTGCCTGGTCTGCTCTTGCTCGCGCTGCTGCTCTTGCTCTTGCTTGTGATGCTACTCCGATTTAGCTACACTTCAATCTCTTCAGTCGAATTTTGGGTCAGTCAATTTTCAGCGGGTGGGGGGCTCACGGGGTGAAGGAAGAACCAACCATGGCGGGGAGGGGGCTCATGGAGAGGTACCCCACTATCTATCTTAGGGTTCAGGGTGGGGCGGTGGTCGTCGGCGGTGGCGGGCGTTGGCGGGCGGTGGCGTGGGGATCGCCAGAAAAAGCTCGGCACGGGGAGGGGCTAGAGGATGCCAGGGCGGCGGACGGCGGTGGGGAGTGTTTTGGGCGGGCGGGGCAGCGCTTGCCGCCGCCATGGCGAGGGCTGCTGTTTGGCTGGTGGTGGTGGCGGCTCAAGGGGTGGAGGTTGAAGATGAATCGCGGGCCCTTGATTTCGTATCCAACGGCTGCAAAATTGGTGACCAGAGATGAAAAAGTCGATCGACCGGCGTGTAGCCTCACCTTGCTAGTGCGTTCAGGTTTAACAACAAAATTCAGTTTCAACAACAAAATTCACTTTTATTTGTTAAGTTCAGTTTAACGATTAAGTTCAGTTTAACGCTTAAATTCAGTTTGACGATTAAGTTCAGAGATGAGCAGCTGATGTATTTTACATCTAGCACTTTGTGGTTATGTATTTTACGTCATGTATTGGAGATGCTATTAGAATTCCACTCAGGTTAATGTTGTTCATTGTCTCTCTTGTCCTGCTTCAGCCTCGACGTCGTACAACTCACCGGAGCTACTCCAACGACGAAACCCTCCATCACAGCGGAGCAGTACCTTGGGCTCCATCTCCAGACGCCTAAGATCTTCTTCCCCTCCTCCGATAGCAAAGTCAGCCGGAGCATCCTCACCGGCCAACCCAATCACGCTGAGATCGACATGGCTTCGCCAAAGAGGTTGTACACTTGTTGCATCTCTTTTTACTCTACATGTTATATATATTGTCCACTGAACACACAGATTTGTTCCTTTAGTGTCTCCATGAAAGAAAAAAAGTAGGAATTTTAATTTTCACTTGTCCTCCTTTTCAAATTCCTATTCAAGAAGCACAAGACTAAGAGATAGTAGCATAATAGCATTATAACCGTACATTTTCTTGTGGTTCGACTTAATCTCAGCATGCTTCTTTGCATCCTGTGATCTTCCAATTGTTGTGAATCAAACACACAGATTGGCAGAAATCCTTTGTTTTTAAATTCTCTATTTTGCACGTGCATTCCTATCCTATTCCTGTCTATTTCCTATCCCTGCATTGTTGGAATCCTCCAATTCAAATGAGCCCTTACAGAAGTACTTCTCTTACAGATAGTTGTCAAAGAAAACCTTGTGTGGTTTGTCCCGCTCCTGCTGCGCCGTCGTCCACCCCAGCTCAGCTGCTCCAACGACAGAAGGGTCCATCACAGAAGGGATCCGGCCTCCAGACTGTCTTTCGCCACCTCAGATCTTCTTCCCCGCCGCCGGCAGCCCTGAAAACTGCATTACCATCATCAACCAAGCAGATGACCTCGAGGACTACACGGGTCCACAAGAGAGGTCGCACTCTTTCGTGTCTGCTTATGTTATGCATCCCTTAATATTACATGCTACTTTATCGTCATGTTCACCGATTAGGCTCTGAGTCAGCTCCAAACTAATGGTCAAACTTGAGTTTTTAAATGGTTGTGGGGTACATATCGGGGCCGCTAACAATAGTATCTATCTACTATCTTGTTAATCTCCGGTGTCTACTATGAGTTTCATGTTGGGTGGGAAACAAACAGTAAAGAATCCATTATCTGTATTTTTTAACTGAAGCCATTATCTGCCTGCTATTATTGGTTTTGAGTCTATCCACAGGTTGCTACCATCACTCTGGATTTCTGCATGCAATCCTTACATAACCTCACTATGTTTTATTCCTATGCATGACAGTTATTGTAAACAATGGAACTGAACATGTGGAGCAAAAGAGACGAGCCTTGCGTGGCAATAAAATTTCATGCAGATGTCGCTCCATGGTAGGCGCAAAGGCAGCCCTCCTCCACGCATTTGGATTGTGTCGAGAGGAAGATATCTGTTACGAGGGGATTGGAAGGAAGACAACTCCTATTTACCCCCGAGGTCTTCGCTCTAACTTGGCATGTTGATGTTGGTTATATCATGCATATGGTGTCTTGCATTGATTACTTTATACATCAAATATGTCATCTGCTTAGTTTAGACATCCTTTGTACGAATGCCATCCGTTTAGTTAATTCATCGTTTATGTGAATTATGCAACGCCATCTTGTTTAGCCAGGCATCATATATGTGAATCTTGCAATGCCATCCTGCTTAGCCAGTCATTTTATATGTAAATTATATCAGGCCATCCTTTTTTTTGTTACATATTACATTTGTCAACAATGTTAGTACATTCAACTGCTCTTCGTGTGCATCAACCATTTGACACGGTGATGGCAAATTTTGGAGTGAAAACAAGGTCTTCAGAGCAGACTATGCTATCCGACGAAGCGCATATCTCACTGGTTACGGATAGCTCCTCAGAGGAGGATTCAGAGACAGATGACCAGTCCTATTCCCCCCCCCCCCCGAGGTGTATGCTCTAACTTGGCAGGGTTATGTTGCTCATATCGTGCGTATGGTGTCTCGCATTGCTATGTCATTTGATTAGTTTAGATATGCTTTGTGTGAATGCCACCTGTTCAGTGTCTAATTACCATATATGTGAATTATGCATTGCCATCTTGTTGCTAGACATTATATATGTGAAGGCATTATATATGTGAATTATGCAATGCCATGCTGTTTAGCCAATCATCATGTATGTGAATTATATCATGTTATCATTTTTTTGTATTACGTGTTCCATTTGTCGACAACGTTTGTATATTCAACTACTCTTCCTGTGCATCAGCCATTTGAAGCGGTGATGGAAGTATATGGAGTGAAAACAAGGTATTCAGAGCAGACAATGCTACCTGCTGAAGCAGACATCTTGCTGGTTACACAGAGCTACTCAGAGGAGGATTCAGAGACTGATGACCGGTCCTATTTCCCCCCTGAGGTCCATGCTCAAACTTGGCAGAGTTATATTACCCATGTCATGCATGTTGTCTTGCATTGCTTAGTTTTTACATCATATATGGATTGACGTCTGCTTACTTGCTTACTATATAAATCATATATTCGAATTATATCATGCCATCATGTTTACGTAGTACATACACATCATCTATCTTAATCATGGCATGGCAACCCATTTAATAAAGACATCATATAGTTATATCATCTCATCCTGTTTAGTGTTTACAATCATCATATTTTGAATTATGGCATTCTATCCGTGAATGTATGTGAATTATGGCATGCCAACCTATTTAATAAACACATTATATAGTTATGTCATGTCATCCTGTTTACATAGTCTCATATTTTGAACTATGTCTTTCCATATTTTTTAGTTAGCCATCATAATGTGAAATTGTGTCATGCTATCCTATTTAGTTAGCCATCATATATGTGAAATTGTGTCATGCTATCCTGTTTGGTTAGACAACATAAATATGAATTATTTCATGCCCTCTTTTATTCCGACTATCCATTACACTGTCTATCATACAATGTCTATACTTTCAATTACTTTTCTTGTTTATCAGCCATTTGAATTGGAGGCGTGATGGCGGTATCTAAGGGAGTAATAACACGGTCTTGAAAAGATAGTGCTACCAGTTGATGCAGATAGAACCACGGTTGTACTTGCCTAAGGACCAGATCCACCACACCTAACCCAGACTCTAGATTGTACCCCACCCAGGTTGGACGAGAGAACCAGCTACACCTTCTAACCCCAACCCCGGCAGATAGTAATCCAGTTCCAGTTGACACAACACCGTCTCCACCACAGAGCACCCAAACACGAGCAGTTAGTAAGGGAACTGCAGTTCCCAAAGCACGAGGACCACCACTCCGAATCCCAACTCAACGCTTAAAGGAGAAGAAGATTTGTTCTCAGGTCAGGTTCTGTAGCTATGGTTCATACTCCTTTGCTCTTGCATTACTGTATTTACTCATACCAACTATTTTCAAATTTGAAGGATGGAATTGAAACTCCAATGGCGCAACAGGTATGCTCTAAACCTGTTTCTTTAACTGGTTTGCTGTTGTAACCTGCTCTAGGTTGATTTCAGTTTCAATTGAATAAACAGTTATGTTCTCATGTCATGCACATTACAAGTGTTGTTATTGCTCTATAGTTACCCACACTTATATTCTGTCTATTCTACTTTGTCTTGAACAAATATTATTTGAACTGTGTCCCTATCTTGATTTGGCAACAAAAGCTAGAATGATATAGATCATAAAGTGACCATGGTACATAGATATATGTTTGTTTCATGCTGTTATCCTGTCCACTTTACTAATGAACTAATTTTCCAAAATGAGTTTCATATACAACATGGTAAACATGTGATGTGTCTTCTTGTTTCTCTTTTAGAACGCGGACAAAATATTGGAGAACAGTACCGCGTTATCCAATGGTAAAGGAAGTAATGCAGATAAGTTCAAGATAGTGAGACATCCCTGTTGGTCTCCAAGAAAGCTGATAAAAACTATCTCAACGACAGTGAGAGAACCCAAAACTCCTGTCTTGATGTAGTGTTCGAGTTACTGGCCACTACTGCTGGCACAAGCTCTTCGAACTCGTTGCCTGAATCAATTTTCCTTCTTGATTCTCAACTTCAAGTTGAAAGACATCGATCGAGATGTCTTTGACGACGAAGTCAAGGATTGAGGAAGTCCTGCGAATTCAGATGCATATTTCCTTGTGCAACAACAATATTTGGAGGATTTAAGCGCCAAACAAGAGAAAGTTAATAAGCTTGCTAAGCATCTTGCCAGCATTATGGGTACCCAGGATATTGTTTCTTGAGATCTTCTGAAGTGGTTTTAGTTCTGGATTTTTTTTGCCGCGGCGTTTATTTGCGCTGGTCGCCAACTTTGACAACCTGTGTATATGATATGCTGCTTTGTTCCCTATATTTGCACTGGTGGCGAACTTTGATGCCCAGTGGATGTAATATGTGCAATAGCCGTGATAGCCTAGTGTTAGTTGCTTGCTTATTTATTTCCTTGTTGTCTTCTTTATTTGTTTGCTTTTAGTCATTGCGGTTCTTTTTCCGCGGTTTGCTAGTGGCTGCAATAACCTATTTTTTAAAACTAGGCCACAATAATCATGGGCTAATATTTACTGTAGTGATACTGGGCCTACTACTGGCCGTAGAAACAGTGGGCCTTCTACGGGCCGTAGAAACAATGGGCCTTCTACGGGCCGTAGAAACAATGGGCCTTCTGCGGGCCGCATCATCAATGGGCCTTATACGGGCCGTATGATCGATTGGCCAAACATGTGCCAAACATACCGTATTATGGCCGTAAACGGGCTAGAGTTGGAATCGTCCGTTCATGGGCCGACCATAATGAGCCATCGTTAATAGGCCGTATTTGATGACACTATGAAAACGGCCCAAAGTATTAACGGACCACAAACGGGACGACTGTAACCACAGGATGATTTGGCCCAGAAGCAGAAAATGACAGTAACGGGCCGTAAGTAAACGAATGCTGGAAATGAGCACAAGAATAAATGGGCTCTGAGAAGGCCGAAAGATAACATGGGCTGGAAACGACCCAACAGAATAACGGGCCGTTAATGGGTTTAAGGTGATACAGTGTTCATTACGGGCCGGTTTCACCACGGGCCGTTAATGGGTGTAAAGTGATACACTATTCATTATGGGCCAGTTTCACCACGGGCCGTTAATAGGCCAAGAGTTACAAAGGGCCTCATATGGGCCGAAAGACGTCTGGGCCATACATGGGCCATAAGTGAAAACGGGCTGGAATCATATTGGATGGCCCAGATGACGCTACTGGGCCTAATTCGGACAGGGCGCAACGGGCCGTGGGTTAGCGGGTTGTAAATGGGCTATATGCGAACAGGCCGTTAATAGGCTTTCCATGGGCCGGCCCGCCACCTTTTGACCAAGTCAAACGGGCCGGCCTTTTCACAGGAATGGGCCTCTGTTGGGCCGTGCCATGTGTCGACGTATCATAGGCGCCTTCAGTCCAATGAGTGGATGACATCCGTCCCAACGATGAGCCAACACGTGTTTCCTCCAGCCAATGATGATTTTACACGTGGAAAATCCCCATTGGTCGGGGCTGTTAACAGGTTATCGGATCCAAAATCCGACCCGATAGCTTAATGGCATTCCGTTACGGTGGATGCCACGTGTCAGTCACCCTTGACGAAAGCACTTCTCTGACGCACGATTTATCGTCATGGAAGTGGAAACTTCCGTGATGATAATTTTGGTAATGTCATGGAACACTTCTACGACAGCACAGGTATGACTATCTTGATTCTATCATAAAATTTTCATGGATGTACATGCATGACAAAAAACGCGACCTACTGTGACAAACACGTATCATCACGGAAGTGTATTTTTTTGTAGTGATGGCATCCCCTCTTTCGTCTTCGTTCATCGGTAACTTTACTTGGAGCTATATTTTTATTCACCACATGATATGTGTTTTGCTTGGAGCGTCAATTTATTTTGCTAGTATTTGTTTTCTGTTATTTAGAATAATGTTTTGCATCTTTTATTTCCATAAAAGTGGCATTGATAGCCTTTACTATGCCTATTTTACAAGTCTACATGTTGCTGTTTGAAAACAAAAAGTTTACCGCTATTGCCAGAATTCCCTAGAAAAGTCAGAATGTGATAAAATGTTGAAACCTTTTGCATAATAAGCTCTGATAAATATACTACAGTGTGAATTTTTTTTCATAATTTTTGGAGCTAGGGAAGTATGATGAATCTTGCATTCTTTACAGACTATACTGTTTTGGCAGATTGCTGTTATGTTTGCATTGTTTGCATATGTTTGCTTGTTCAACGATTCTATTTGAGGATAGGAGTGTCGAATATGCAGAAACGTTTAGTATGCAATGTTGAATAATAATTTTTGTGATTTGTTACAGTAGATAATGATAAGGTTTTTGCATTGGTTTATACTAACTTATCTCATGAGTCCTTGTTGAGTTTTGTGTGGATGAAGCTTTTGAGATTTAGGGAGACTGTGATATAAAAGGAATTAAGGAGACACAAAAGCTCAAGCTTGGGGATGCCCAAGGCATCCCTAGATAATATTTCAAGAAGTCTCAAGCATCTAAGCTTGGGGATGCCCCAGTTGACATCCCACCTTTCTTCTTCGACACCTATCGGTTAGTATCGGTTGAGCCTAAGTTTTTGCTTCTTCACATGATGAGTGCTATCCTTGAAATGTCGTTTTATTTTGATTTTCTTGCTGTTTGAATAAAATACATAATTATTAAATGAGAGAGAGTCTTCACATAGCTACATAATTATTTAACTATTCATTGATCTTCACTTATATCTTTTTGGAATAGTTTGTCATTTACTTGTGTGCTTCACTTATATCCTATGAGTAAATGGTTGAATGATTTGAATATCATAAATCTGAAATTATATATATATGTTTCATATGCTTACCCCATTGGGACTAATGACTTTACATCTAAAAAGTAGAGGTTGTAAATTTATTGAAGGTTAGCAAGCATTGTATTGGTCACTTGAACAATTCATGAAAGAATATTGAAGGAAGAGAGATATCACATATAATATACTATCTTGGACATCTTCTATGATTGTGAGCTCCATTAATTATTTTCAAACCTGAGCAAATTAGTTGAAGTTGGACAAGGAAGACAACATAATGAGTTATGCTTGGGTATATTTGTATAGAAGTTATATTGTTATGGATCCTCTAACATGTGGTGCTTGCTATTTAGAATCCTTTGCTAGCCAAAATATCTCTACTAAGCGGGAATACTGCTTGTGCATCCAAATTCCTTGAACCAAGTTTCTTCCATGAGTGTCCACCATATCTGCCTATATGCGGTATTTACCTGCCGTTCCAAGTAAATTTGCATGTGCCAAACTCTAAACCTTCAAATAATAACTTGTTTTGTATGCCCGAATCGCTCATGTAGCGACTAGGGGCTGTCAGTATCTTCCATGCTAGGTGGTTTATTCTCATGATGAGTGGACTCCGCTCATCATTCACGAGAAAATGGCTGGTAATTGGGATGCCCAGTCCTATGATGAAAAGATCAAAAACAAATTCGCAAATAATTTAAACAAAAATCTCCCAGGAATGTTGATAGTTGGACGGCACCCGTCATTTCGGACAAGCCGTGGAGTGTGAATGTTGGTGGAGGGGGAGTAAAAACTTTACCTTTCTGCGTGGGAACCGCCTATAATGTATGTAGCATGGATGATATTTGGAACTCTTGGTTGTTATGTTGACAATGAAAGCATACCTCTCAAAATTATTTTCATCTCTGTTTTAGCTTCGAGCTATGGCACCTCTACAAATCCCTGCTTCCCTCTGCGAAGGGCCTATCTTTTACTTTTATGCAAGAGTCAGCAGTATTCCTTCTCATTCCAACCTACTCTTTAGTTGGCAAGCATCATGTGATGGAAAGATGTAAGCATATATGGCCATTCAAATATATTTGATCATGTATTATTATTGTTGACATTGCCCTTGAGGTAAAAGGTTGGGAGGCGAAACATTAAGCCCCTACCTTTCTCTGTGTTCGATGAATGCTATTTGTTCTAAAAATATGCTTTGAGTGGTAGCAATCATGGAAGACTATATGATAGTTGAGTATGTGGAATTTGCTAAATCAAAGCTCTTACATAGACCCTTCCTGAAAATAAGATGAATTGCAATTGTTTAATGACTGAGAACATAGTTTGCTAGTTTTCAAGAAAGTTTATGGTCTATGCTTTAACATGTGAATAGCTTGTTACTTGATCTTGAGAAGTTTAATGAGATGAACTACCGTTATGACATATAATCATGCTAGAAAAGGTGTTTGAAATTTCATTGTTCAAACTTGTGCACCTGCTAGCATTCACACTTCATAAATTCTTTCTTTTATCATTTACCTACTCGAGGACGAGCAGGAAGTAAGCTTGGGGATACTGATACGTCTCCAACGTATCTATAATTTATGAAGCATTCATGTTATTATATTATCTGTTTTGGATGTTTATACACTTTATTATATACTTTTATATTATTATTGAGACTAACCTATTAACCGGAGGCCCAGCCCAAATTGATGTTTTCTTGCCTATTTCAGTGTTTTGAAGAAAAGGAATATCAAACGGAGTCCAAATGGAATGAAACCTTCGGGAAAGTTAATTTTGGAACGGAAGCAATCCAAGGGACTTGGAGTGCACGTAAGGGAAGCTTCGAGGAGGCCACGAGGCAAGGAGGTGTGCCCACCTCCCCTGGGCGCGCCCCCACCCTCATGGGCCCCTCGTGGCTCCCCTGACCGACTTCTTTCGCCTATATATCTCCATATACCCTTAAAACATCGGGAACACAATAGATCTGGAGTTCCGCCGCCGCAAGCCTCTGTAGCCAACAAAAACCTCTTGGGACCCTGTTCCGGCACCCTGCCGGAGGGGGGGATCCCTCACCGGTGGCCATCTTCATCATCCCGGGGCTCTCCATGACGAGGAGGGAGTAGTTCACCCTTGGGGCTGAGGGTATGTACCAGTAGCTATGTGTTTGATCTCTCTCTCTCTCTCTCTCTCTCTCTCTCTCTCGTGTTCTTGAGGTGGTACGATCTTGATGTATCACGACCTTTGCTATTATAGTTGGATCGTATGATGTTTCTCCCCCTCTACTCTCTTGTAATGGATTGAGCTTTCCCTTTGAAGTTATCTTATCGGATTGAGTCTTTAAGGATTTGAGAACACTTGATGTATGTCTTGCGTGGGATACCCATGGTGGCAATGGGGTATTCTATTGATTCACTTGATGTATGTTTTGGTGATCTACTTGCGGGCTCCGTGACCTTGGGAATCTATGCATAGGGGTTGGCACACGTTTTCGTCTTGACTCTCCGATTGAAACTTCGGGGCACTCTTTGAAGTACTTTTGTGTTGGTTGAATAGATGAATCTGAAATTGTGTGATGCATATCGTATAATCATGCCCACGGATACTTGAGGTGACAATGGAGTATCTAGGTGACATTAGGGTTTTGGTTGATTTGTGTCTTAAGGTGTTATTCTAGTATAAACTCTATGATAGATTGAACGGAAAGAATAGCTTCATGTTATTTTACTACAGACTCTTGAATAGATAGAACAGAAAGGATAACTTTGAGGTGGTTTCGTACCCTACCATAATCTCTTCGTTTGTTCTCCGCTATTAGTAGCTTTGGTGTGACTCTTTGTTGCATGTTGAGGGATAGTTATATGATCCAGTTATGTTATTATTGTTGAGAGAACTTGCACTAGTGAAAGTATGAACCCTAGGCCTTGTTTCCTAGCATTGCAATACCGTTTATGCTCACTTTTATCATTAGTTACCTTGCTGTTTTTATAATTTCAGATTACAAATACCTATATCTACCATCCATATTGCACTTGTATCACCATCTCTTCGCCGAACTAGTGCACCTATACAATTTACCATTGTATTGGGTGTGTTGGGGACACAAGAGACACTTTGTTATTTGGTTGCAGGGTTGCTTGAGAGAGACCATCTTCATCTTACGCCTCCCACAGATTGATAAACCTTAGGTCATCCACTTGAGGGAAATTTGCTACTGTCCTACAAACCTCTGCACTTGGAGGCCCAACAACATCTACAAAAGAAGGTTGCGTAGTAGACATCAGACCCCCCCTTCCTCCTTCCCGACGCCGGAAGTGGCCCGCGAGGCGGGTGATGGGGCCTCGTGCCCGAAGCTCCGCTCGGATGGCCGCGAGGCAGCGCGCTCTCCTGCGCAGCGTTCCCGTTCACCCGCGCGTCGATCCCGCTCTCCGGCGCGTTCGGGTCGCTCGGATGTACCATGGCGCCCCTCCCCGGATGCTGAGCGCCAGGAGGCCGAGCTCCGGTGAGTTGCACTCAAGGGCAAAGGTGCGGTGGCGTCTGAGGGGGGAGGGCTTTTGCGGGAGGACAGGCCCAGGGATGCCTCCCCGTAGCAATGGCGCGGACGCACACGTGACCGTCACCGCCGGTCCCCGCACCAATCCCGCTCCCCTGCTCGGTCCGGGTGGAATGGCCAGTCTCCCTCGCACCGCTACAACCCGCCTTGCCACCAAGCGCAACTCCCCCCGTCAGACAACAACAACCGGAACAACCGTGGTGCTTTTGCCAGGAAGAAAAAGAAGAAGGGTGGGCAGCGCAATGGGGGTGGCACCGGGTAGTCCTCCCCGGTGACTCATCCAGGCCCCCCCCCCCCGCTCCGTCTGCGATCGCGGCTCCTCCGTCCAGCGCAATGGGGGCGGCGCCTCCTTCGACCGCGGCCGTGGGCACCTGCTTCAACTGTGGGGTGGCCAGGCATTGCCAGATGGATTGTACCCAGCCCCCGGCGTGCTTCCTCTGCAAGAAGACAGACCATCCCGCAGCTCTCTGCCCTGACCCCTAGCCCATTGGTGCACTTGGGTTGTTTGGTTATGCGTTGGATGACCTGGGCTTCTCCTAGATGGACCTCCCCGAGGCCCTGACCACCCCATCCATGACCGCTCTCATCTCGGTCTTGGATGGCAGGACGGAGTCCCCGGCCATCATCTCCGAGGAGCTTCGTCACCTATTCAACCCGGACTGGGATTGGGAAGTGAACCTGATCTCAGACCGGGAGTTCACCACTATCTTCTCCGACCCAGTCAGTCTCCGTTACGGTACCTACAGTGCCAGGCTCACGCTGGCCCTCAACCAGCTCTCTGTCCGCATCTCGGTCCCATTGGTGGACCCACTTGCGGTGGCCACCCTGTCCAAGGTGTGGGTGCAGATCCGTGGGCTCCCACCTACTGCCAGGGAGGAGGGCCTCATCCGTGGCATGTCCCGTCTGCTGGGAAAGTTTGTGGATGTCGATAGAACTTCCCTATCCAAGGGCCCTGCCGTTCGGGTGCGGATCAAGTCACGGACCCCCCCAAGCTCAAGAGGACGATTCAGATGTTCTTCAAAAACGTCAGTTAAGACCTCCACATCTCGGTTGAGGGTGGGACTCCCACCGATCCCCTCAGCCCGGATGTTGGGGGCAGAGCCGATCCTGAGCCCGGCCCAAGCGGGGGCGCTGCTCCTCCGGGCACCCCCTGTCGCTCACCCTGCTCTGAGGCATCCCACGACGACTCGACAGACCCTGGGGATCCTCCCCTAGCCGTCTTCTCCCACCCCTCGTCCACCCACTGCTCAGGGCTCGGCTCCCACGACGACTGCATCGGGGAGGAGTCTGAGGACATCGAGGGCCATGCTTGACGAGGCTGCCACCCTCCCACCTGGTGCTACCCTACCCCTCCTTTCCTCCCTGCTTCGCTGTCTTCCTCTAATGAGGAGGGGAGTGGGGACAGCCAGGTTAGCTTGGATGTGCGTCCTCCCTCCTCCCCGCGGCTTGGGTTTCCGGTGCACATCCGGGAGGACTCCTCGGCGCCGGCTCCCCTGGAGCCCGGACCCGCGGCGGTCTCCTCGCCAACGTCTTCCCGGACGCCCAAGTCTCGGGGCCGCCCCCGCTCGGCCTCCACACCGGTCTCGTCGGCACGGAAGAGCGCCCGACTCGAGGCGGCTTCCCGGCTGGCGGGGGCCTCGCCGACCATGGTGGAGAAGGCTTCGCGACGTGCCGCCATCCGCAACCTCGACGCAGGTCCGTTCGACTCCCAGGCTCCTTGTGCTGATTCTGATGATATTTGTGACGATTCCTTCTCTGCACTCGCTGGTGTTCCGCTTGGCCATCTGGCCAAGGTAGCGGCTGATTCGGCTATAGTTTTCCATGGCGAGAAGGGCCCGGTCTTATAGCAGCTTGCGTCCCTCCAGGCAAAGGAGGTACTGGAGGGCCACCTCGCGTCCACCCGTGCTCGCGAGGCGGGAGCAGCTGCGAGATCCCCCCCCCGCCTACTCCCCGCCCGGTTGGTGGTTGGGGCCTCTTTGCGCATGACCCGGGCAAGATCCATGGTCGGACGCGATCCCGCACTGCCCAGTTGCATCGGGCCCTTAGTACTACTACTACCATAGGGTCCAGGGAGGACCCGTTAGGCGAGTGATCATGCACTCTCTATTTTGGAACTTGCGGGGCTTTGGCCACGATGGCCGCCGCAGAAAGCTTATTGAGTACATGCGCGTTGAGTCCATAGATGGGGTAGTGATCCAGGAAACAATGCGCACTGAGTTCTCTCTTGTAGAACTTGAATGTCTTAGTAGACACTTGTTTGCATGGCACTGGTTGCCATCTAGTGGAGTGATGGGTCACTCCGGTGGCATCCTTGTAGGTGTGAAAGATGCCACCGTTGAGGTGGGATCCATGGATCGTGGATCCCACTTCGTCAGCATGGAGGTTTCGGAGCACGGGATGAACTTCAAGTGGGAGATCATCGTGGACTACGGCCCAACCGACCATAGTCGCTCGGCTGCTTTGTTGGCCGAGCTCCACACCAAGATAATCTCCTCTACCCTCCCAGTGGTGGTGTGGGAGACTTCAACCTCCTTCGCTCTGCCGCGGAGAAGAGTAACTTGCGTGTCGATCTTGCGGAGATACGTCGATTTAACGATTGGGTTGCGGACTTAGGCCTTCAGGAGCTGGACAGGGTCGGGGCGAGATTTACCTGGACTAATAGACAGGTTGCCCCTACCCTTAGTGTGCTTGACCGAGTGTTCGTCTCCCCTGACTGGGAACTTCGGTTCCCTTTGGCCTCTCTCCAGGCTATTACTCTCATCGGGTCCGACCACGTACCCCTACTCTTGTCCTATAGGGACGAGAAACCCCCCCTCGGTTTGGATTCGAGGATTTCTGGCTCCGACAGCCAGGCTTTATGGCGGTCGTCCAGGCTCACTGGGTCTCTGCATTGGCTGAGCCCCATAGGCAGATGTCTATCTTGGACGAATGTCATCAACTGTCCAAGCGGTCTAGTGAATTCATGAAAGGATGGGGCGCTAATATAGGAAGGGTCCTTTGGATCCAGAAGGAATCCCTTCTGGAGGAGATCCGGGCCCTTGACCTTTGCACGGACAATTCAGGGATCTCCGCAGAAGAATGGGCTCATAGATATAATCTGGAAGACTCGCTCATTGATATCTACTCCAAAGAAGAGGAGTTCTGGAGCCAGCAAGGATCCATATACTGGGTGCTGTTTGGCGACGCCAACACGGCTTACTTCCAGGCCATCGCTAATGGCCGTAGGAGACGCTGTTCCATTCCCCTTCCATGGGAAGGAGGTCAGCTTTTTCAGGACCCCTAGCGATCCGCTCGCTGGTAGATGACTTCTACAAGTCGTTATTTGCCAGGCGACCTCGGGGAGGGATCGCCCTTGCGGACCACATTTGGTCGCCCGAACAACCTATCTCCTCAGAGGAGAATGCTGCACTCCTCGCCCCCTTTGATGCCTCGGATGTGGATACTTTTGTTAAAGCCATGAACCTGGCTTCGGCCCCGGGCCAAGATGGCCCACCGGTTCGCTTCTTCCAGGCATTCTGGCCGATGGTCAAGTAGTTCATCCTTGACCTGTTCCTCGAGTTTTCTAGGGGAACATTGGACGTTTCCCGGCTCAACTACGGGATCATTGTTGGTGTCAAAACCGGCGGATCTCGGGTAGGGGGTCCCGAACTATGCATCTAAGGCTAATGGTAATAGGAGACGGGGGACACGATGTTTTACCCAGGTTCGGGCCCTCTCGATGGAGGTAATACCCTACTTCCTGCTTGATTGATCTCGATGATATGAGTTTTACAAGAGTTGATCTACCACGAGATCGTAGAGGCTAAACCCTGGAAGCTAGCCTATGATTATGATTGTTGTCATCCTACAGACTAAACCCTCCAGTTTTTATAGGCACCGAAGGGGGCTAGGGTTATACATAGTCGGTTACAGAGAAGGAAATCTACATATCTGAATATCCAAGCTTGCCTTCCACGCAAAGGAGAGTCCCATCCGGACACGGGATGAAGTCTTAAATCTTGTATCTTCATAGTCCAACAGTCCGGCCAAAGTATATAGTCTGGCTTTCCGAGGACCCCTTAATCCAGGACTCCCTCAGTAGCCCCTGAACCAGGCTTCAATGACGATGAGTCCGGTGCGCAAATTGTCTTTGGATTGCAAGGCGGGTTCCTTCTCCGAATACTCCGTAAAAGATTGAGAACACAAGTATCGTGTCCGGCTCTGCAAAACAAATTCCACATACCACCATAGAGAGTACAATATTCCACAAATCTAATCTGCTGACAGCATGACAACACGCCACGGTCCGGTCATTATTCGAACCGTTTTTCACAACCAGCTACTGCACATAATGCGAGCCAGTTTCCTCGACACGTCTTGTCGAAGCAGAGATCTTGTCCCCTTATCACGGGATTCTCATCAATACGGGTATGGGTAACCCAACCGCGCCATCAATCGTGGAGCTTGGGATATAAGCAATTTTAACGGGCAAGTGGGGAGGCGCACAGTTTCTACCGCCTTTATAAAGAGATAAGGATTCTCCTCTTTCACCCACGCCTCCTTCCTTCCTCGCTCATCCATTCTCGCACGCTCGAGCTCCAGCACCCCAGTTCTCACCTTCTCCGCACAGCTAAACATGTCCGGAGCGGGAGGCAAGTGGATGGCCTCCTCCGTCAAGGAGGAGGACATTACGAAGCTCCGGGCAGCCGGATACTTGGCCGCAGACATCGCGCAACAGCTCCCGGATGCAGGGCAGATCATTCCGACTCCGGGACCCCACGAGAGGGTCGTGCTCCTCACCCATTTCATCCGTGGACTTTGATTCCCCCTCCACCCATTTGTCCGTGGGCTCATGTTCTATTACGGGCTGGATTTTCATGATCTGGCCCATAATTTCATCCTCAACATCTCGGCATTTATCATCGTGTGTGAGGCTTTTCTCCGCATCAAGCCCCACTTCAGTCTTAGGCTAAAGATCTTCAATGTAAAGCCGAAGATAGTGGTCAGCCAGCAGGCGGAGTGTGGAGGCGCCATGGTGGGAAATATGCCCAGCGTCACCTGGCTCGAAGGCTCCTTCGTGGAGACCGTGAAGGGGTGGCAATCAGGGTGGTTCTACATCACCGAGCCGCACGATGCCAACTGGATGGCATCCCCCGAATTCCGATCCGGCATCCCCGTGCGGCTCACCTCCTGGAAGAAGAAGGGCCTAACCTGGGGCGTGTCCGAGGAGCTGACCGGACTCCAAAACTGCGTCAAAAACATGACAACAAGAAGATCAAGCTTGTCAACGTAGTCCAGGTCATGCTATTTCGCCGGATTCTCCCGTGTCAAAGACGGGCATTCAACCAGTGGGAGTTCGACGCGGCCCAACACCAGACACTGCAAGTGCTCTTTGACACGACACACAAAGACATCTGGAAGGTGTTGTTCAAGGCCAACGAAGTTCCTCCTCCCACCACCGAGGACCGCGGACTCAACGCCAAGCGCCACGCCAATGCGGTAAGCATTCTACATTTCGCAAGATGTGCCTCTCCTCAGTATATTCGTGGGAGGAACTTAAGCCACCGTACTGATCTAACAGGATTATGTGGCGACGGCGGAGCAGGTTGACTGTCCGGCTCTATTGCCTGAAGATCCAGCAACCGCTCTCCTGACGGAGATGCTGGTTCCAGCGCCCTATGAGGTGCCGGAGAAGAAGGCCAAGAAGAAGGCCACGGGGACCAGGAAAAGTCTTCGGCGCCAGGTGGTGTCGGACTCATCGTCCGAAGACACCGAGGTGCAATCCTCCAATGACAATGAGGAGGAGGAAGAGGAAAACCCTCTCCCCCAAACCGAGGGGGAGAAGAAAAGGAAGGCCGCTCTGAGGGAGTCCTGGATTAGGGGGTGTCCGGATAGCCGAACTATCACCGTTGGCCGGACTCCTGGACTATGAAGATACAAGATTGAAGAATTTGTCCCGTGTCCGGATGAGACTTTCCTTGGCGTGGAAGGCAAGCTTGGCGATACGGATATGTAGATCTACTACCATTGTAACCGACTCTGTGTAACCCTAACCCTATCCGGTGTCTATATAAACCGGAGGGTTCTAGTCCGTAGGACGAACAACAATCATACCATAGGCTAGCTTCTAGGGTTTAGCCTCCTTGATCTCGTGGTAGATCCACTCTTGTACTACCCATATCATCAATATTAATCAAGCAGGGTAGGGTATTACCTCCACAGAGAGGGCCCGAACACTGGTAAAACATCGTGTCCCTTGTCTCTGTTACCATCCGCCTAGGCGCACGATTCGGGACCCCTACCGAGATCCGCCGGTTTGACACCGACATTGGTGCTTTCATTGAGACTTCCTCGTAGTCGTCATCCTTAGGCCCGATGGCTCCTTCGATCATCAACGGCAGCGGTCCGGTGAGACTTTTCTCCCGGACAGATCTTACGTGTTGGCGGCTTCCACCGCTGAGCCAACTCACTTGGCCATCTGGAGCAGATCAGCTTCGCCCCAGCCATCGAGTCAGATTTGGGAGTTTGAACTACGGCCGACATCGCGGAGACTTGATCTTGACGGATTGAGCCACAACCAAAATCTTGCCGCACTTTCTCGATGGGCGCGATCTAGCTCATGGCGAGCGGTGTCTGGAGGCGCACCAGCGTCGCTCCGACCCTTAGCTCGGAGGCGGCTCCCCGATCGAGGGCGAGTGGTTGGACACCGCCTCGGGGCTATGATCTCTCGGTGATTGGGCGAACTCCATCCCTGTCCTTTGCGAATACCGTGACTCCAAGGTGCCGGACTCCTCTCCGGACTCTGAACCCTCCGTGCCCCTGCCAATCGAATACGGTTGGGCGCCGGTTATGGAGTTCACTACATGGACATCGTTCATTTTCGCCCTTTGGCTACATCCCGAATTCACTAAAGTCTCTCTCTTTATCGGAGAGCCTGGCGGACTACGGTCGGGAAGGTTGAGATCACGGACGACGAAGAAATTCAACGCCCACCCACCGCCCACTTTGTAGCCACTGTCGATGATTTAACCGACATGCTCGACTTCGACTCCGAAGACATCAGCGGTATGGACGGCGATCTTTGAGGCGATCAAGAACCAGCGCCTACAAGGCCTTTGGAAGGCCACCTCGTCATCGACATATACATGGTGGACATCCCAAAAGATGGGAGCAGCGATGGAACAACGAGGATGACCCTCAAGAAGCAGCCCAAGCGCCCGGCGTCGTGGCGCCGCTCTAAATCCGCCACAGCAAAAGCGGTGATTACGGCACGGGAGATAATAACACCCGGATAGTGCGAAGACAACCCCCTCCAAAGCAGGATTCAGCACAGGAGGAGGAGAAGCCAGCCCTCATGATAGAGCGGTAGACGGGGAGGTGGAGGGCGATAATTATATGCCTCCCTCGGAAGATGAGGCAAGCCTCGGCGACGATGAATTTATCGTGCTGAGGACCCCGCCGAACATGGCGTTTCAAGCGCGGGCTTATAGCCACGGCAAGCAGCCTCAAGAAAAAGTAGCAGCAGCTTAGAGCTGACCAAGACTTGCTAGGTGACAGATGGACTGAAGTCCTCGCAGCCAAAAATCTGAGCTCGAGCGCCCCTCCAAGAGATACCCAAAGCGCAGGCTGCTACCCCAATTAGAGGAAGCATCACCCAAACCTACATCACCCGATGCATGATGCGGCCGACCGGCCACCCGTGGTCGCGACGGAGAGGCCTCTAGACCCTCCATCAAGCCGTACCCAGCGTCGCTCGAAAAATCTGAAGGCACGGGAAGCGCGCGGGACCTGCGAGACATATTGGAGGACAAGGCAAGGCAAACAAGATCGATCTACGGATCGCGTGGGCGCCTCACGACCGCGTGATGATAACCGTCACACTGGATACAACAATTCGGCGGGCGAACACGATGAACAAAGCTCATTTGATCTGCGTCGTGATATAGCCCAATCTGAGGCGCCACACACCACTATGCTTCACGACGAAGAAAGTAATGGATCATCAAATCCCGAGGTTTCAAACCCGTAAACATCGAATCATCACGATGGCACAACAGATCCTGCGGTTTGGATCGAGGACTACCTCCTCCATATCCACATGGCCCGTGGTGATGATCTACGCGCCATCAAATACCTCCCACTCAAGCTTAAAGGACCAGATCGGCATTGGCTCAACAGCTTGCCGGCAGAATCAATTGGTTGTTGGGAGGACACGGAAGCCGCATTCCTTGATAACTTCCGGGGCACATATATGCGACCACGGCGCCGATGACCTCAGCCACATAATTCAGCAGCCGGAAGAATCGGCGGACAATTCTAGACACGGTTCCTAACCAAGAAAAATCAAATCGTTGATTGTCCGGATCTGAGGCCCTTGCAGCCTTCAAACATAACATCCATGACGAGTGGCTTGCCCGGCACCTAGGACGGAAAAGCGAAATCCATGGCAGCCCTCCTGGCGCTCATGACCGCTTTTGCGGGAGAGGATAGGTGGCTAGCTTGAAGTAACAACGACCAAAAACCTAGTAGTTCGATACCAAGGACAACAATGGCAGGTCGGCGTCGCAGCAAGCACAAGCGCCGCATAAGCGGCGACAATGCTGAATACCGACGGTCAATGCGGATTCAGAGGCTCTAAACCGGTCGTGGAAGAAGCCGTTCAAAAGAAATACTCGGGCCCGTCAATCTGGACCGAATACTCGATCGCTCGTGCCAAATACATGGCACCCCGAAAACAAGCCAACCATACCAGCAGGGATTGCTGGGTCTTCAAACAGGCGAGCAAGTTAAATGCGAACTCAATGACAAGGGGCTGCATAGCGATGGCGAGGAGGAGCCCGACCGCCCGAACAATAGAGGACGAAGGGCTTCCCCCACAAGTGCAGACGGTGAACATGATATCGCAACCCACATACCCAAAGGGAGCAGAGCGTGCACTAAGGGGCGTATATGCGATGGAGCGATCGCCCAGTTCAACCCATGGTCCTCCTGCCCGATCACCTTTGATCGAAGGACCACCCACTAGCATACGTCACGGCGGTTGCCGCATTGGTTCTTGACCCAATCATCGGCGGATTTCACCTCACTAGAGTCTGATGGATGGCGGTAGCAACCTGAACCTGCTTTATCGAGGATCGGTCGCAAAATGGGCATAGACCCTCAAAGTTAAACCCACAAAGGCGACCTTTAAAGGCGTCATACCAGTGTAGAGGCCAATTATACGGGCTCGGTTACACTCGAAGTGGTCTTGGATCCCAGATAACTTCGAGCGAAGAGTTAATCTTGACATAGTCCCGTTCCGCGGCGGCTATCACGCACTGCTTGGACGAACCGCATTTGCAAAGTTCAATGCGGTGCCGCACTACGCATACCTCAAGCTCAAGATGCCAGGCCCTCGAGGAGTAATCACGATCAATGGAAACACCGAACGGTCTCTCCGAACAGAGGAGCACACGGCGGCCCTCTCGGCAGAGGTGCAAAGCAGCCTCTCACAACAATTCTCGAGCCCGGCTATTAAACGTCCGGCCACCGTCAAGCGCGCCCGGAGTAACCTACAACAAGGCCGCCTGGCATGATCCGAGCACACGTAGCAATCCGGCCCCAACCCCAGCCCTCGCGAAACTGCGAAGCCAGTACTACGCGTACATAACTGCGCTCTGGAGATACAATGGGCATAAGGGGAGGGGCACGACCACGGCACGCCCAGAATGCGGCTCAACCGCACCAGGGGCACCCGATTGTGTCATTCTTCTTCTTTCTTCTTTCTTTTCTTACTTTCAGGACTCCGTTTTCCAAAAGTCCTGTCCGGCACTAGAATTGCCGAACTCACGACGCAACAACCAGGGAAGCAGAAAGCTACGTTGAGTGTCCAGGTCGTCTCTACTACGAGCATTATACCTTTTTTACATACCATCCCGCAGCTTACCCCTAGAGGGGGACATGTTAAATAGTCCCATCCCTTGCTTATCGCACTATTTGTATCGTTCTACTTCCATTGCAGTACCTTTTCGAATAAACAATACATAGCTTTTGCCTATTATTGCACTAATTTCTTTATCTATATATATGTTCATTTCATTACATGTTGCACCGTACACTTTAGTGCGGCCAATACCTGAGGGCTTAAGTACCCCAAAAGTATGGTGTGATAACTCGAACACTTTCACAAGTCGGCACCCGAACTTATAACATTATATGCATCGACTCGAATCATGTCTTGGGTCAATAGTTGGGTTTGCGGCTCCCATGTTTTGGTACCTTACATTCCGTTATATCGGCTAAGGTAGCTGAGAGAACCACTGCGATTGTGCCCGATTGAGCTGGGTTGAGCACCTCGGTGGAAAGCTAAAACTGACCGTCATGATAGGGCGAGAGTCGATCGCTGTTAGAGAGGTTTTTCAGGTCCATAAAGACTTATGCCGCTTAGGCGAGGAGTCGGCATTGTCCGGCCAAAGGCGTGGATAAGCGCCCCAAAATCGGTCTTCGAATACTAGGGGCTTGACGAAATTTAAAATTATAGAATTCTATGGCTAAGTGAGAGTGTTCAAGCACTCTAAGTCCGGTTGCCTTGTTACGCTGCATTGGCGCCTCCTCGAAGGACCCAAGAATGCGAACAAGAGCGCTCAAGTTTATCCGAACACCCCACACTCGTGGCATGGGGCTGAAATAACGACTTGCCATCTCTCAAATTTGATAAGCGGCCGCCTGAAGGTAATATTTTAAATTCTGGCGTTGCTTAAGCGCATATGAACAAGTTTTCAGCGTCTGGGATAACAAATGCGAGTCTATTCAAAATTACATCTTTGGAGCATTCACCGCTATCTGGCGGCGCCCTTGAGGGCGCCCTCATAGTACATTTCCGACTGCGATGCTCCTTGCCATTTGGTGGTGCGTCGTCACAAGCTTCTCCGCATCCAGCTTGCCCGATGCACTTCAGCAGGCAAGGGCCAACGGACACCTTCAATGCAGGCGGGCTTGATGACTTCAATCCATGGACATCGTCCACCAGCCGCTGCACTAGCCAAGTAGCTCCTAGGCATGGCTTCCAATGGCCACACGAACTATGAGGCCCTTGATGGCCTGTTCAGCGACCTTGTGGGCTCGACCAGCTGCTTTAGCTGGTGGCTCGGGGGCACCGGACGTTCGGCCTCAGCATACTGAGACCAGAACACCTTCTCCGTCGAGCTCCCCTCCTTAGCGCGGTAGAACGCGGCAGCATCAGACACACTACAGGGAAGATCTGCGAATGCTCCTGGAGAGCTCCGGATTCGGGTAAGTAATAGGTAATTCACTTTCACATGCTTTCTTTGCATAAAGAATGCCTTACCCGCCGCTATCTTCTTTAATGACTCAATCTCTTGGAGGGCTTTTTGGGCTTCGGCCTTTGCGGCTTTGGCACTCTCAAGAGCCGAGGCGAGCTCGGACTCTCGAGTCTTCAAGTCACGCTCAAACTCTCGTGTTTTTGCGAGAGCCTGGAGCTCTTGCCTCCTCCATACCCGCGCCTCCTGCTTCTCTCGCTCGGTGCGCCTCCGCCCGCTTTGCTTTCGACGCGGACACCGCTTCCTTCGAGTGTCGCCACCTCGTTCGTGGCCCCTACAATACCCATGTTACTCCTGTCATTTTGCAACCAAATCCTTTCTATAAGGTATTTCTTTAATAAGGTATTACTTACCTTCCTTGTCCTCGAGCTGCTTCTTGGCAAGGTCGAGCTCGTTCTAGGACCGCTCGAGGCTCTGCTTCAATGCATTGACCTCCATTGATCGGTCTTGGCGAGAGGTCGGCAGCGCAGCCTGCATTCCCATATTGACATACTTATGTTAGACTCCTGCGTATATCTTTATAGATCCTTAGTCCGGCTTTTCTTTCCGAACACGAACTAAGCATCGAGAGCTACTGTCTATCACGGTAATATTTTTACATATTCTAAACTTACCTCAAAGCACATTAGAAGGCTGGTACAGGCTTGATCAGCCCGCTCTTGGCGGACTGAACTTTCGGGATCACCACACTCATAAGCGATCACGGTGCTCCTCGTCGATGGGCGCCTTTAAGCGCCTCCAGCAAGCTATCCGGTGCCTCTGGATGGGCCGGAGGTCACCGGCGTCATAGTCTTACCCTTCTTATGAAGGGCGCTTGCGGACTTGAACCACTTGAAGGTTCGATGCGAGTCGGCACAGGGCCAGACTTAGAGCACTCGGGTCTCGCCCCTTGGCGCCGAGTCGGGAGGTCCTTGCAGGCGCCTCGAGGACCACCTCCTCCTGGCTGGGCCCCTTTTGGGACTCCACCGCGGTGTCGTCGGTGACACGAGGAGAGGAGGCGGTCGGAAGTGAAGTACTATTCACATCCGACGAGCCCAGGGAGCCGCTCGACGAAGCGGCAAGCTCGTCCTTGGGCAGGCTACATGGTCATATTCGGCATTAGAAGACACTATGCAACAAATAAAAAGTCATGAACTATTCCGGAGTTCGGACACTTACGATCTCGCAAGGGGCTTGGACCTTGGTGGCCACTCCTCCTCGTCGTTGTCGGCGTTGGTGGAGAAGTCCGGAGGAAGGGTCCTTCCTTTCTTGGACCCTCCGGCCTCCCCAGTCGGGGCGGCCTTCCTTTTCTTGTCTCCCCCCGCCGGGGGAGAGGTTTCTTTCTCCTCCTCCTCGTCCTCAGAGGAGGATTCTGCCTCGGAGTCGTCGGACGATGAGTCCGACAACACCTGGCGTTGGGCACTCCTTCGAGTCCCCGTGGCCTTCTTCTTGGCCTTCTTCTCCGGCACCACGTGAGGTGCCGGAGCCAGCAACCCGTCAACGGGCGTCCGCTGGAGTCTTCGGCAAGGGGCGGACGGTTAATCTGTCCGGACGTCTTCAGCCGATCCTTTCAAAGGTTAGGGAGTTTTAGATCCGCATAGAGTCAAACTATGAAAAAGGTACCATAAAGGGTAAAATAACACCTCGCTGGCTTGCGCTGCGAGCTGAATCCAGCGATCTTGATGGCGGATGTAGGAACCTCAGAGCCCTTGAACAGCACCTTCGAGCGTCTTCGTGCGTAGTGTCGAAGAGCCTTTTCAGAGATTGGGTCTTGTGCGGATCGAACTCCACAATTTGAAGGCCCGTTGTTGGCATGGGAGAATCCGGCGAATGAGCATCACCTGGATTACGTTGACAAGCTGAGATTCTTGTCGACCAGGTTTGAGACCTTGAGTTTGGAGTCCGGACAGCTCGTCCGAATCCCCCCACGTCAGGCCCATCTCTTTCCATGACGTGAGCCGTGTGGGGAAGCCAGATCAGAATTCAGGGGCCGCCACCCATTGAGAGTCGCACGGCTCGGTGATATTGAACCACCCCAATTGCCACCCCTTTATGGTCTCCACAAAGGAGCCCTCGAGCCATAGGACTTTGGCCATCTTGCCAACCATGGCGCCTCCGCACTCCGCTTGGCGCCCGCCCACTACCTTCGTCTTGACATTGAAGATCTTCAGCCATAAGCCAAAGTGGGGCTGGAGGCAGAGGAAGGCCTCGCACATGACGATAAACGCCGAGATGTTGAGGATGAAGTTCGGGGCCAGATCGTGGAAATCCAGGCCGTAGTAGAACATGAGCCCCCGGACAAATGGGTGGTGTCGGTGTCAAAACCGGCGGATCTCGGGTAGGGGGTCCCGAACTGTGCGTCTAGGCGGATGGTAACAGGAGACAAGGGACACGATGTTTTTACCCATGTTCGGGCCCTCTCGATGGAGGTAATACCCTACTCCTGCTTGATTAATATTTATGATATGGGTAGTACAAGAGTAGATCTACCACGAGATCAAGGAGGCTAAACCCTAGAAGCTAGCCTATGGTATGATTGTTGTTAGTCCTCTGGGACTAAAACCCTCCGGTTTATATAGACACAGGATAGGTTAGGGTTACACAGAGTCGGTTACAATGGTAGGAGATCTACATATCCATATCGTAAGCTTGCCTTCCACGCCAAGGAAAGTCCCATCCGGACCTTGACGAAGTCTTCAATCTTGTATCTTCATAGTCTCCCACTGAACCAGGCTTCAATGGCAGCGAGTCCGGCGCATATTGTCTTGACATTGCAAAGGCGGGTTCCTCCTCGAATACTTCATAGAAGGTTTTGAACACAAGGATAGTGTCGGCTCTGCAAAACAAGTTCCACATAACAGCGTAGAGAATAATTTTTGCCTGAGATCTGCGGCGTATTCTGCGGCGTGACATCACACCACGGCCAGGCCTTTATATGAATCGTTTTTATTGTTCCACCTCAGCGTGTTTAGGCGGTTTCCTTAACACGTCTTATCAAAGCATAGATCCTGCCCCTTATTCCGGGATTCTCATCAATACGGACGTGGGTAACCCATCCGCGCCATTGATTACGGTAGCTTGGGAAATAGCGAGTTTTACTAGGCTGGTGGGGCGCATAGCTCCGTCCGTCCATATAAGGGATAAGGATCCACCTTTTCACCTCGCCTTCTTCCTCCATTGCTTCTCCATTTCCGCCTTTTCGAGCTCCAGCGCCCAAGTCCGCATCCCACCTCAACCTTCTCCCACCATGTCGGGAGGCGGGAGGCGGGTGGATGGCCTCCTCCGTCACGGAGGGGCACATCACAAGATGCTGGGAGGCGGATACTTGTCCCGCGACATCAGCGCCAGAGCCGCCCGATCTTGGGGCAGCTTATTCAACCCGAGGCCCCATGAGAGGTAGTGTTTCTCCCCACTTCCTCCGTGGACTAGGTTTTCCACTTCACCCATTTGTCAGGGGCTCATGTTCTACTACGGCCTGCACTTCCACGACCTGGCCCCAATTTCATCCTCAACAACTCGGCGTTTATCGTGGTGTGCGAAACTTTTCTCTGCATCCAGCCCCACTTGACTTATGGCTGAAGATCTTCAACGTCCGGCGAAGGTAGTGGGCGGCCGTCAAGCCGTCTCGGAGGCGCCATGGTTGGCAAGATGGCCAAATTCCCATGGCTCGAAGGCGCCGTGGAGACAATAAAGGGGTGGCAATCGGGTGGTTCTACATCACCGAGCCTCGCAACACCAAATGGGTAGCGGCCCCGAGTTCAGATCTGGCTTCCCCACGGCTCTCGTCATGGAAAGAGCGGGGGCGTGGGGGAATTGGACGAGACATCCGGACTTAAAACATGCGTCCAAAACCTGGTGGCCAAGAATCTTAGGCTTGTCGGCGTAATCCGGTGATGCTCATCCGCGGATTCTCCCATGCCAACAACGGGCCTTTAACTTGGGGAGTTCGATCCGGCACAGCACGAATTTGAGCGGCTCTTGACATTACGTCTGAAAGGCGCTGGAAGGTGTTGTTCAAGGCGCGAAGCCCTGAGCATATGCTACCAAAGATCGCGGATACAGCTCGCAGCGTCAAGCGGCGAGGTAAGTTATTTTACCCTTTACGGGACTCTTTTTCATAGATTGACTCTACGCGGATCTAAAACTCCCTAATCTTTGGCAGGACTGGTGAAGGCGTCCGGACAAATTAACTGTCCGGCTCCTTTGCCGAAAGACCGGAGGACGCCTTGATTAACGGGGTTGCTGGCTCCGCGCCCTATGTGGTGCGGAAAAGAAGGTTAAGAAGGAGGCAACGAGAACTTCGAAGGAGCTCCCGTGCAGGTCTTTGTCAGATTTTGAAGCGAATCTTCTCGAGGGCGAGGAGGAAGAAGAAGCTCCTCCCAGTGAGGAGGAGAAGAAAAGGAAGGCCGCTCCAACGGGGGAGGCCGGAGGATCCAAGAAGGGAAGAACCCTTCCTCCGGACTTCTCCACCAACGTCGACGAGGAGGAGGAGGATTGGCCGACAAGGGCCAAGCCCCTGGCGAGATCGTAAGTGTCCGGATACCCATGGCTTTTTATTATTGTAGAGTGTTCTCTAATGTGGAACAACCGTGTAGCCCTCCCAAGGGCGAGTTCACCGATTCATCGAGCGGCCTGGGCTCGTCGGAAATGGAGAGTACTTCGCTTCCGACCGCCTCCTCGCCTCACGCTGCAGACGACGCCATGGTGGGGCCCCAGGGGGGCTTGGTCAAGACGAGGTGGCGCAGGAGGTGCCACATGGCGACCTCCCGGACTCAGCCTTGAGGGCAAGACCCCAGGGGGGTCTAAGCCCGACCTCGTCCGGACTCCATGCGGAACCATCAGTTGATTCGAAATCCGGACAAGCGGATCCTTCATAAGAAGGTAAGACGCCGGTGTCCTCCGTTCAACCGGAGGCACCGATAGATTAACGGCGCCCATCAGGAGGAGCACCGCACCGTTATGAGTGCGGTGATCGCGACAGTTCAGTCCGCCAGAGCGGATCGATCAAGCTCGTACCAGCCTTCTAGCAGCTTTGAGGTAAGTTTTAGAATATGTAAAATATAACCGCATAGACGGTAGCTCTCGATGCTTAGTTCGGTGTTAGGAAGAAAAGCCGGACTAAGGATCTTAAAAAGATATACGCAGGAGTCTAACATAAGTATGTCAATATGGGAATGCAAGTGTGCTGCCGACCTCTCGCCAGACCACCGGGATCACTGGAGGTCAATGTATTAAGCAGAACCTCGAAAGGTCCGAGAACGAGCTCGACAAGCCAAGAAGCAGCTCGAGGACAAGGAAGGTAACTAATACCTTATTAAAGAAATACCTTATAGAAAAGGTTTGGTTGCAAAAAAATAACAGGAATAACTTGGGCATCTGCGGGGCCACGAACGAGGTGGCGACTCAAGGAAGCGTGTCCGTGGGTCGAAAACAAAGCGGCTCAAGTGGAATGCACCGAGCGAGAGAAGGGCGCGCAGCTGGCTGGCTGGTATGGCAAGAGCTCCAAGCTCTCGGAAAACACGAGAGTTTGGAGCGTGACTCAAGACTCGAGAGTCCGAGGCTACGCCGCGGCTCTTGAGAGTCCAAAGCTGCTAAGGCCGAGGCCCAAAAGCCTCCAAGAAATTGAGTCCTTAAAGAAGATAGCGGCGGTAAGGCATTCTTTATGCAAAGGAAGCATATTAAAGTGAATTACCTATTACTTACCCGGATTCGAGCTCTCCAGAGCATTCACAGATTTGCCCTCAGAGTGTATGCGATGCTGCGCATTCTACCGGCGCCAAGGAGGGGAGCTCGACGGAAAAGGTGTTCTGGTCTCAGGCGAGGCCGACCATCAGTGCCCTGAGCGACCAGCTGAAGCAACTGGTCGAGCTCCATAAGGTCGCCGAACAGGCCATGAAAAGGGCCTTATAGCGCTTCGTGGCCATTGGAGGCCATGCCGGAGCTACACCGACTTGGTGCAGGGCTGGTGGATGCCTCTGTCCGCGGCTTGAAGTCATCAAGCCTCCGCTTGCATAGAAGGTGTCCGTCGGGCCCTTTCCCGTGCTAAAGTGCACTGGGGCAAGCTGGATGCGGAGCGGCTTGTAGACGGACGGGCCACCGAAGGCCATGAGCATCACATCCCGAAATGTACTATGAGGGCCTCTGAAGGGTGCCCAATAATAGCGATGAGTGCTCCAAAGATGTGATTTTTGAATAAACTTCGATTTGTTATCCTGTACGCTGAAACTTGTTCATATGCGCTAAGCAATGCTTATTAATTTAAATATTACCTTCATGCGGCCGCTTATCAAATTTGAGAGATGGCAAGTCGTTATTTCAGCCCCCATGCCACGAAAGTGCCGGGTGTTCGATAAACTTGAGCACTCTTGTTCCCATTCTTGGGTCCATCTAGGAGGCGCCAACACAACGAACAAGACAACGAGACTTATAATACTTGAACACTCTCACTTAGCCATAGAATTCTATAATTTTAAATTTCGGCGAAGCCCCTAGTACTCGGAAGACCGAGTTCGGGGCGCTATCCACGCCTTGGACGGACAATTCCGGTTCCACGCTCTAAGTGGCATAAGTCTTTAGGGACTCGGAAAAACCTCGCGAACAGCGATCGACTCTCGCCTTATCATGACGGTCAGTTTTAGCTTTCTCCACTGAGGTGCTCGACCCAGCATAACTGGGGCACAATCGCAATGGTTCTCCCGGTGCTACCTTAGCCGATATAGTGAAACGTAAGGTACCAAAACACGGGAGCAGGGCAAACCCAACTATTGACCCAAGACATGATTCGGAGCCAATTCATATAATGTTATAAGTTCGGGGTGCCGCACTTGTGAAAGTGTTAGGACTTATCACACCATAATTTTGGGATACGTAAGCCCCTGGTGTACTGGCCGTACCAAAGTTTACGGTTGCAAGATGTCGTGAAATGAACATATGTATATATAAAGGAAGTAGAGCAATAATAAGCAAGAGCTATGTATTGTTTATTCAAAAAGGTACTGCAATGGAAGCAGAACAATACAAATAGTGCAATAAGCAAGGGATGGGACTATCTAACATGTCCTCTCCAGTGGGTAAGCTGCCGGATGATATGTAAAACAGGTATAATGCTCGTAATAGAGACCACCAACACTCGACGTGGCTTTCGCTGCCTGGCTGTTACATTGTGAGTTCGGGCGATTCAGTGTGCGGACAGACTTCTCAAAGACGGAGTCCAGAAAGTAAAAAAAAGGAAGAAAAGGAAAACAAAAAAGAAATGACACAAGCGGAGCCTCTCAGTGCGGTCGAGTCGCATTCTTGGCGTGCCGCTGTCTTGCCCGGGCCCCCATATGCCCATGGTATCTCCAGAGCGTAATTATGTACAGCAGTAATACTAGCTTCGCAATTTCGCGAGGGCTGGGGTTGGGGCCGGATTACTCGTGCTTGAATCGTGCTGTGGTCTTGTTGCAGGTTACCCGGCGCGCTTGGCGGTGTCCGGACGCTTAGTGGTCGGACTCGAGAATGCCGTGAGAGGCTGCTTTTGCACCTCCGCCGAGGAACGTCAGCAGTGCTCCTCCGCTCGAGAGAGCGCTCGGTGTTTCCATTGACCGTGATTACTCCTCGAGCGCTGGCATATTGAGCTTGAGGTATGTTTAGCGGCACCGCATTGAACTTTGGTAAATGCGTTCGTCCGAGCAGTGCATGATAGCCGCTGCAGAATAGGACGATGTCGAAGATTAAATATTCGCCTGGAAGTTATCCGGAGATGCGGCGACCACTTCGAAAGTGACTGGCCTGTACAATTGGCCTCTTACACCGGTATGACGCCTTTAAAGGTCGCTCTTTTCAGGTTTAATCCTTGAGGGTCTATGCCCATTTTGGCGACTTGTATCCTCGATAAAGCAGGTTCAGGCTGCTACCGTCCATTAGGGACCCCTGGTGAGGTGAACCGTCGATGATTGGGTCAAGAACTAATGCGCAAAGCCGCGGACGGATGCTGAGTCGGGTGGACCCTTTGATCGAAGGTGATCGGGCAGGAAAACCATGGGTTGAACTGGGCGATCGCTCCATCGCATATACGACTCTTTAGTGCATGCTTCCGCCTCCCTTTTGGGTATGTGGGTTATGATATCATGTTCATCGTCCGCACTTGTGTAGGAAAGCCCTTCTGTCCTCTATTGTTCGGCGGCCGGGCTCTTCATCTTCATCGCTATGCAGCCCTTGTCATTGAGTTCGCACTTAACTTGCTCGCTTTGCTTGAACACCCAACAATCCTGTTGGTGTTATTGGCTGGAGCCCGGTGCCATGTATCCGCACAAGCGATCGAGTATTCGGTCCAAGTTGGACCAGCCCTGGGTATTTCTTTTTGAATGGCTTCTTATGCTGACCGGTTTAGAGCCTCGAATCCGCAATCGACGACCGTATCTTGAGTATTATCGCCGCACGCGGCGCTTGTTCTTATTAAGGCGACACGCATCCGCCATTGCTGTCCTTGGTATCCGGACTATCGGGATGTTTGGCCAAGTTGTTGCTTCGAGCTAGCCAGCTGTCCTCTCCGCACAAAAGCGTAGTCATGAGGGTTGTGAGGGCTGCCATAGATTTCGCTTGTCCTATCCTAGGTGCGGGCAAGCCACTCGTCGCGGATGTTATGTTTGAAGGCTGCAAGGGCCTCCGATCCAGACGATCAACGATTTGAATTTTCTTTGTTAGGAACCGAGTCCGTAATTGTCCGCCGATTCTTCTCGCTGCTGAATTATGTGTCTAAGGTCATCGGGCCGGTGGTGCGCACATATGTGCCCTGGAAGTTATCAAGAATGCGGCTTCCAGTGTCCTCCCAACAACCAATTGATTCTCGCTAGCAAGCTATTGAGCCAATGTCGAGCTGGTCCTTAAGCTTGAGTGGGAGGTATTTGATGGCATGTAGATCATCACCCCGGGCCATGTGGATATGGGGAGATAATCTCGATCCGCATCACAGGATCTCGTGGTACCATCGTATGATTCGATGTTTACGGGTTTAAAGCCCTCGGGATTTGATGATCCATTACTTCATCTCGTGAAGCATAGTGGGTGTGCAGCGCCTCTATATTGGGCTATATCACGATGTAGCTCATATGAGCTTTGTTCATCGTTCGGCCCGCCGGGTTTGGCAGATCCGTGCGACGGTAATCATCCCGCATTGTTGGGCGCCCACGCCGATCCGTGAGATCGATCTTGTATGTTTTGCCTTATCCTCAATATATCTACGTAAGTCCGTAGCGTTTTCCGTGCCTTGGTACTTTTTGAGCGGCGTCGGTGTGGCTTGGCGGAAGGCCGAGAGGCTTCTCTGTGGCGGCCACGAGGTGGCCGTCTGCCATGTCGTGGGCGGTGACTTGGGTGCTTCCACCTCTAGTCGAGGCAACGGCCTGCGTTTGGGGTAGCTTTTGGAGGCGTTCAAGTTCATACTCTTGGCTGCAAGGACTTGATCCATCAGCCGCTAGCAGGTCTTGATCAGCTCTAAGCTGTTGCTGCTTTTTCTTGAGGCTGTTTGCCGTGGCTATAAGCCTGCGTTTGAGGCAGCTCCTGTTCGGCGGGATCCTCGAGCACGACAAATTAAGTAAATCGTCGAGGCTTGCCTCATCTTGAAGGGGCGCATAATTATCGTCCTCGACCTCTCTTTCTGCCCGCCTTGTCGTGCAGACTTGCTTCTCCCTCCTCCTTCGCTGAGTCCTGCTGGAGGGGTTCTCTTCAACACTTGTCCGGGTGTTATTATCTCCGTGTCGGAATCACCGTTTTTATTGTGGCGGGATTTAGGCGGCGCTTGCCGGCGTCGGCGCTTCCGCTGTTTCTTGGAGGTCATCCTCCGTTGTTCCATCGCCGTTCCGTCTTTTGGGATATCCACCATGTATATGTCATATGGCGAGGTGGCCTTCCGATTCCTGCTATGGCGCTGGGTCTTGGTCGTCTCCGGCATCGTCGTCCATACCGTCGATGTCTTGGTCGTAGTATAGCATGTTGGTTAAATCATCGACGGGCTACCAAGTGGGTGGTGGGTGGGCGTTGAATTTCTTAGTCGTCCATCACAACCTTCCTGTCCGTAGTCTGGCCAGGCTCTCCGGATAAAGAGAGACTTTAGTGAATTCAGGATGTCGCCAAAGGCGAGTCTTGAAAGATGTCATGGCAGTGAACTCCATGGTAGCGCCCTATCGGATTCGATTGGCGGGGCGCGGAGGTTCGGAGTCCGGAGAGGAGTCCGACACCCTAGAGTCGAGGTCTTCGCAAAGGACAAGGATGGAGTTCGGCTCGATCGCCGTAGAGTTATAGCCCCGGCGTGTCAACCACTCGTCCTCGATCGGGAATCCGGCTCCGGATTAAGGGTCGGAGCGGATATTGGTGCGGCCTCCAGGGCACTGTTCGGTTGCAGAGTTAGATCATGCCCATCGAGACAGTGCGGCACGCTTGGCTGCGGCTCGAATCCGTCAAAGATCAAGTCTCCGCGGATATCGGTCGTATAGTTCAAACTTCCAAATCTGACCTAAAGGCCAGGGGCGTAGCTTCGATCTGCTCGGATGGCCAAGCCAGGTTGGCCCAGATGCAAAACCGCGAACACGATGATCTGTCCGGGAGAAAAGTCTCACCTGGACCTCGTCGTTGTTGATGATCAAAGGCCATCGGGCATATCGGTGGCGACGGAGGAACTCTCAATGAAAGCACCAATGTCGATTGTCAAAACGGCGGATCTCGGGTAGGGGGTCCCAGCTGTGCGTCTAAGCGGATGGTAATAGGAGACAAGGACACGATGTTTTTACCCAGGTTGGGGCCCTCTCGATGGAGGTAATACCCTACTCCTGCTTGATTAATATTGATGATATGGGTAGTACAAGAGTAGATCTACCACGAGATCAAGGAGGCTAAACCCTAGAAGCTAGCCTATGGTATGATTGTTGTTAGTCCCTCGGACTAAAACCCTCCGGTTTATATAGACACGGATAGGTTAGGGTTACACCGAGTCGGTTACAATGGTAGGAGATCTACATATCCGTATCGTAAGCTTGCCTTCCACGCCAAGGAAAGTCCCATCCGGACACGGGACGAAGTCTTCAATCTTGTATCTTCATAGTCTTGGAGTCCGGCCGTTACGATAGTCCGGCTATCCGGACACCCCCGAGTCCGGGACTCCCTCAGGTGGAGTGGAAAACCTAGTCCGCGGAGGAAGTGGGTGAGGAACACCACCCTCTCCTGGGGCCTGGTGGTGGCAATGAGCTGCCCCTCGTCGGGTAGCCGGTGCATGATGTCGCTGGACAAGTATCCGGCCTTCCGCAGGTTTTTGATGTGCCCCTCCGTGACGGAGAAGGCCATCCGATTGCCTCCGCTCAGGACATAGTTGGAGAAGGTTGAGGTGGGATGTGCGAACTTGGTATGGAGCTCGAGTCTTGTGAAATGGATGAGAAAAGGAGGAAGAAGGCGTGGGTGAAAAGGTGGATCCTTATCCCTTATATGAATGAAGCGAAGCTATCGCCCCAGCCTGGTAAAACTCGCTTATCTCCCAAGCGCCGTAATCAATGGCGCGGTTGGAGTTACCATGTCCGTATTGATGGAATCCCGGAATAAGGGCACGATCTCGCTTTGATAAAGGCGTGCCAAGAAACCGCCTCGCTAAGCGTGCTGAGGTGGAACAACAAAAAGCGATTCAGTATAAAGGCCTAGCCGTGGTGTGATGTCACACCTCGGAATACATCAGCAGATCTGTGCAAAAGTTATTCTCTCTACGGTAGTATGTGGAACTTGTTTTGCGAGCGAACACTATCCTTGTGTTCAAAATCTTCTATGAAGTATTCGGAGGAGGAACCCGCCTTGCAATGCGAAGACAATATGCGCCCGGACTCGTCGTCATTGAAGCCTGGTTGGGAGCTCTTGAGGAGTCTGGATTAGGGGTGTCGGATAGCGAACTATCACGTTGGCGGACTCATGGACTATGAAGATACAAGATTGAAGACTTACGTCCGTGTCCGGATGGGACTTTCCTTGGTGTGGAAGGCAAGCTTGGCGTCTGGATATGTAGATCTCCTACCATTGTAACCGACTCTGTGTAACCTAACCCTATCCGGTGTCTATATAAACCGGAGGGTTCTGTCCATAGGACGAACAACAATCATACCATAGGCTAGCTTCTAGGGTTTAGCCTCCTTGATCTTCGTGGTAGATCCACTATTGTACTACCCATATCATCAATATTAATCAAGCAGGAGTAGGGTATTACCTCCATTGAGAGGGCCCGAACCTGGGTAAAAACATCGTGTCCCTTGTCTCCTATTACCATCCGCCTAGACGCACAGTTCGGGAGCCCCTACCAGATATCCGCTGGTTTTTACACCGACACGCCCCTTCCGGGGAGGCCGAAGGGTCCAAGAAGGAAAGGACCCTCCCTCCGGACCACTCCACAACCGCCGCCTATAGCGAGGAGGAGTGGCTACCCAGGGCCAAGCCCCTGGAGAAGTCGTAAGTATTCGGATGCCATAATACCTCTAGCATGTTTTTAGCTTTACGGCTTCTTATTATGTCAAGATTTGCTTGTGCAGTCCGCCCAAAGCCCACATCGACTTGCCCTCCTCGGATGGGTCCTTGAGCTCGTCGGAGATGAACAGCTATTCGCTTGCGACGGCTTCTACTTCCCGGCCCGTGGATGACATCGAGGTGTTATCTCAAAGGATACCGGGCCAGGAGGAGGTAGTCCTGGGGATGCCTCGAGGCGAGACTCCCGATGTTGGGTTCATGGGAGGAAGATCCCCATGGATTCAGACGAGGGGGCCGCAGCAGGTCTGGCCCTTAGCCGGATACTGTGCCTGAACCTCCAGTGGTTCTGGATTCAGGCAGGCGGCCACCCGCCCAGGGGGGCGAGCCGTCTGTGCCGATGACCTCTAACCATCCAGAGGCATCGGATAACTTGGTGGAAGTGCTTCATAGCGCTTCCCTTTAAGAAGGACACCGTACTCTTATGAGTACGGTGATTGCGAAGGTTCAGTCCGCCAAAAGTGGATTGACCGAAGCCTGCGCCAGCCTCCTGACAGGCTTTGAGGTAAGTATTTTAAATTATGAGAAAGTATCACAATGTAGACAGTAGCCCCTGATGCTCTGTTTGGTGTTCGGGTAGAGAAGCCGAACAGAGGATCAGATATTGTTCCCAGGAGTCTAATCAAATTATGTCTATGTGAATAAGTAGGCGTCGCTGCTGGCCACCGCCGCTGCCACCGCGGAGGTCTTCGGACTGAGGCAGAGCCTGGGGCGGGCCGAAGAGGAGCTCAGCCTTGTGAAGAGGCAGCTCGAGGAGAACAAAGGTGAGTGATACCCCTTCTGACTGTTATATAAAGGAAATCAAAATCATTGGTGCTAATAGAGGGACGATGAATTTTACTAGGGGCCACGACCGAAGTTGCGGCCCATTAAGAAAGCTGTCGAGGGCCCGAAAAAAGCGGCCAAGGGCGCTTTTGACCACCGAAAACAAGAGGCTCGGGTTGATGAGGTCAAGCAAGAGCTCCAGGATTTCATCAAAAAATTCGAGTCCTTCGAGCGTGACTCCAAGACGCAAGAGTCGGAGCTTGCGAGGGCCCGTCAAAGTGCACTAGACGCCAAGGCCGAAGACCAGAAGGCCCTCCAGGAAATTGAGGCGGCCAAGAAGATAGCTGCGGTAAGGCTTTCATTATGCAAACCAAGCATGTGAAGGAGACTTTTGTTTTACTTACCCGCATTCGGAGCTCTCCAGGAGCATTCGCGGATCTGCCGCGCAGCATCTCTGATGCCGCAGAGTTATACCGGGCTGAGGAGGGGACCTCGACGGATAAGCTGTTTTGGTCCCAATATATTGGGGCCGAACATCCAATGCCCTTGAGCGATAAGCTTAAGCAACTGGTCGAACTTCACAAGGCGGTCGAACTGGCCATGAAGGACTTCATAGTCCGGCTGTGGCCTGGCGAGCCCCTGCCCAGTAGCTACTTCGGCTTTGTCAAGCGGATGGTGAATGCCTGTCCGCGGCTTGAAGTCGTTAAGCGGTCCGTCTGCATTGAGGGTGCACGCAGGGCCTTGGCCCGTGTGAAGGTGCACTGGGGGAAGATGAACGCCGAGAAGCTGGTGACGGAGGGGCCGCCGAAGGGCAAGGAGCATCGCCACCCCGAACAATATTACGATAATGTCCTTAAGGGTGCCCGCCTTGTGGTGGATGAATGTACCAAGGATGTAATATTTGAATGAATGTACTCACGTCATCCTCTACCATGAAAACGAGTTCATGTGCGCTATATGGCGCTTGTTAATTTAAAATATCACCTTATGTGCGGCCGTTTATAAATTCTTGAGAGTTGCCGATTAAATGGCTTCTGCCCCATGTAACTAATCTTTGGGGTGTTCGGATAAGTATAAACACTCTTTATCCAAATTTTTGGTCCTTTTAAGGAGGTGTTTAGCGCCGCGAACGAGGCAATCAGACTATTCGGCTTTATCGCTCTCACTTAGCCATATAAGTCTACACTTTTAAATTTCGGCAAAGCCCCTAGTATCCAGAAGGCCAGACTCGGGGCGCTATATACGCCTAAATCGGACGAGGCCAATTCCTTGCTTGAAGGGGAAAAAATCTTTAAGGATTTGAGACCTCTCGAACAGCGACCAGCTCTCGCCTTATCATGACAGTCAGTTTTCGGCTTTCTCTACTGAGGTGCTCGTCCGGAAGAATTGAGACACAATCACAGTAGTTCTCCCTGCGCTACCTTAGCCGATATAGCGGAACGTAAGGTACCAAAACATAGGAGCCGGGAAAACCCAACTATTGACCCAAGACATGATTCGGAGCTGATGCATATAGTGCTATAAGTTCGGGGTGCCGCACTGTCGAAATTGTTCGGACTTTTCTTGCCAGGTTATGGGGTACTAAAGCCCCTGGCGAACTGACCGTACCAAAATGTACGGGTGCAAATTTAAATAAATATAAAACAAACAAGGAAAGAAATAAAGAAATGTAATAATAAGCTGACGCTGTACATTATTTTCCATTGTTATTTGAATAGTATGTCAAGGCGTACGCGTACGAGTAGTGCGGTAAAAAAAAGGGGTAGGACTATTTGACATGTCCTAGCCAAGGGCGAGCTGCGAGCGGGTATGTAAAACATGCATAGTGATCGTTAGCAGAGACCACCTGGTAAGTCCCTTGTACGTCAAAGCTTCCTGCCCCCTTGGCGTTTCCGTCTCGTGAATTGTCCGATAATTATGATATCAGAAGAGCCTTCAGAAAGTAGGGACCTGAAAGAAAGAAAGGGGTGAAAATATACGGGTCCTGGGGTGATTGAGCCGCATTGTGGACCGTATTGTAGCTGCGCCTCCGCCTGTGCCCATGGTATTTTATGTGTGTAATTATGTACGCGCGACACGAGTTCCGTTGCTTGACTGGGACTAGGACGGAGGCCGAACTGCTAGGCGAGCCCAGGACGTGCCGAATTATCCTGTTGCAGAGTAATCCAGACTCTCTTAGCAGAGTCCGGGGGCTTTATGGCCGAACTGGAGGTCTTCCTAAGGAGGCTGCTCTGTACTTCTGCTGCGAGGGCCGCAGTGTGCTCCTCTGTACGGAGGGAGCGCTCTGTGTTTCCATTGACTGTTATAACCCCGCGAGGACCTAGCATCTCTTGTTTAAGGTATGCATAATGTGGTACCGCATTGAATCTGGCGAATGCGGTTCGTCCGAGCAGTGCGTGATAGCCACTGAGGAAGGGGACGATATCGAAGATTAACTCTTCACTTCAGAAGTTGTACGGGGATCCGAAGACTACTTCTAGTGTGATTGAGCCCGTGCAACGAGCCTCTACACCTGGTATAACACCTTTAAAGGTGGTTTTGGTGGGTTTGATCCTAGAGGGATTGATGTCCATCTTGTGCACTGTATCCTGATAGAGTAGGTTCAGGATGCTGCCACCGTCCATGAGGACTCATGTTAGGTGGAATCCATCGAACATAGGGTCAAGGACCAATGCGGCCGAACCGCCATGCCGGATACTGGTAGAATGGTCCCTGCGATCGAAAGTGATCGGACAAGAAGACCATGGGTTAATCTTTGGGGCGACTGGCTCCATTGCATAGACGTCCCTTAGTGCGCGCTTCCGCTCCCGCCTAGGGATGTGGGTGGTGTATATCATGTTTACCATTTTCACATGGGGAGGAAATTTCTTTTGCCCTCCTGTGTTCGGCAACCGGGGCCCCTCATCGTCATCACTATGCGGCCCCTTTTCCTTGTTTTCAGCATTCAGCTTGCCGGCCTGTTTGAACACCCAGCATTCTTTGTTGGTGTGGTTGGCTGGTTTATCGGGTGTGCCATGAATTTGACACGAGCGATCGAGTATGCGGTCCAGACTGGACGGACCCGGATTGTTTCTTTTGAATGGCTTCTTCCACTGACCTGACTTTGAGCCACTGAATCCGGCATTGACGGCCGTATATTTGGCTTTATCGCCGTTGCTGTGACGCTTTTGTTTGTTGCGTCGAGGCTTGCCGCTACTATCTCTGGCCTCTGATGTGCCAGTGTTGTCTGCCGTATTGCTGCTGCGAGCCAACCAGCTATCCCCGCCCGCACAAAAGCGGGTCATGAGTGTCGTCAGGGCTGCCATGGACTTCGGCTTCTCTTGGCCGAGGTGTCGAGAAAGCCACTCGTCGCGGATGTTACGCTTAAAGGCCGCTAGGTCTTCGGCATCCGGACAGTCGACAATTTGGTTATTTTTGGTTAGGAACCGAGTCCAGAATTTCCTGGCTGACTCTTTAGGTTGTTGAGTAATGTGACTTAAATCGTCAGCATCCGGAGGTCGCACGTTAGTGCCCTGGAAGTTATCCAGGAACGCGTCTTCCAGTTTCTCCCAACTTCCAATGGAGTTTGTCGGCAAACTGTTCAGCCCAGGCCGAGCCGGTCCCTTGAGTTTTAGTGGGAGGTACTTGATGGCGTGTAGATCATCGCCATGGGCCATCTGAATGTGGAGAAGGAAATCTTCGATCCATACCGCGGGATCTGTTGTCCCATCATATGATTCTATGTTTACGGGTTTAAACCCTTCTGGAAACTCATGGTCCATTACTTCATCAGTGAAGCATAAGGGGTGTGCGGCGCCTCTATGCCGGGTAGGTCTGGAAAAAAAGCTCGAAGCTCGCGAGCTAAACGAGTAGCTCGTGACTCGGCTCGAATCGACTCGAACTCGAAGAATAACGAGTCGAGCTGAGCTTTAGTTTAAGATCGTTTATAGACCAAGTTAAACGAGCCAATCTCACAAGTACTCATGTAACTCGTTAGGCTCGGTACAAAACATCAGCCACTCCCAATACAAAAAAAGATCAGCCACTCAGCACCCTATGTCCCAGGCGCACAACACAAGACCTAGCCGTTGAAGGCCCAACCGCCTAGGAGACTCATGCGTCACAAGGAAATTACTATTGTTTAGTGATATATATGTTTAATATATACATAATCATTTTATAATATATGAGGGTTTTATGTTCATATCTTTAACGAGCTTAACAAGCTAAACGAGCCAGCTCGCGAGTTATACGAGTCGAGCCAATCTTGGATTTGAGCTCGTTATAATAACGAGTCGAGTCGAGCTAGCTCGTTAGCGAAACGAGCTCCAGCGAGTCGAGCCGAGCTGGCTCAACTCGGCTCGAATTCCATCCCTAATGCTGGGCTATGTCACGATGCAGTTCAAGTAGGCCTGTTAGGATGTATTCGGCTAGGCCAGATTTGTATTTGGTGTATCCGGCGTGGTGATCGTCGACACGCGTTGGGGCGCGCCCCCGTGAGCTGTAGATCAATCTTGACTGCCCTGCTTTGTTTTCCAACACATCTCACATGTCCTGCGTGTAGCCCCTGGCCTTCATGTTTTTGTTTAACTTCCTACGGGGTGCGGGCTGGTGTTTGGGCTGATATGTTTTATCCCGGCCACGTGGTGGCCGATCAGCTGCGTCCTCCTCTAGCACCTCCTCCTCAAGTTGAGGTAACAAAATGCGCTTTGGGTAACTTTTTGTTGGGCGCTCGAGTCCATATTCCTCGGCTGCCAGGACCTCGGTCCATCTATCCGTCAGCAGATCTTGATCAGCTTGAAGCTGCTGCTGCTTTTTCTTCAGGCTTTTTGCAGTGACTATAAGCTGGTGCTTGAAGCGCTCCTGCTCGACGGGATCCTCAGGCACGATGAATTCATCATTGTCAAGGCTCACCTCGTCTTCGGAGAGGGGCATGTAATTGTCGTCCTCCAAGTCTCCTTCTGTTGCCTGTTCCTCGTGGCTATCTTGCCCATCCTGCCGTTCGGCCTGCTCGATGTTTGGCTGGGCGGGGTTGTTTTCGTCTTTGTCACCATCCGAAGTGTTATTGTCTCCTGTGCCGGTATCACTGTTTTTGCTATGGCGGGATTTAGAGCGGCGCCGATGACACCGGTGCTTAGATTGCTTCTCCGGGGGGTTATCCTCTGTTACTTCATCGCCATTGCCTTGTTTGGGGGTGTCCACCATGTATATATCATACGATGAGGTGGTTGTCCAGTGCCCTGTGGGCGGTGGTTGCTGTTCTTCTCCGGCATCGTCGTCCATACCGTCGATGTCTTCGAAATCGAAGTCAAGCGTGTTGGTTAAGTCATCGACAATGGCTATTAAGTGGGTGGTGGGTGGGGAACGAATTTGTTCATCGTCTGCTTCCCACTCGAGCCGTACATAGTTCGGCCGCGAGTCTCCTAACAGGGAGAGAGATCTCAATGACTTTAGCACGTCGCCCAAGGGTGAGTGCTGAAAGATATCCACGGAGGTGAACTCCATGATCGGTGCCCAATCAGATTCTATGGGCACAGATGCACGCGGTTCGGAGCCTATGGCCGGAGACGAGTCTGTGTGTCCGGTGACGTAGGCCTCCTTGCAGGCGAAATATGTGTTCGGCTCTATCGCCGCTGAGTGTGCATTCTCCGTGGCGGGGTTCATCCACCCGTCCACGAATGGCATGATCTGCTCCAGATTAAGAGCCGGGGCAGCCGCAGACGCGATCTCCCGAACACCGTCCGATGGCAGATCTAGTTCATGCTCTTCGTGACTGTTCGGCGCACCTGCCCTGGGCCCGAATCCGTCGAAGATCAAGTCTCCGCGGATGTCGTCCGTATAGTTCAAGCTTCCAAACCTGACCTGATGGCCAGGAGCATAGCTATCAATCTTCTCTATATGGCCAAGCGAGTTGGCCCGCAGTGCGAAGCCGCCAAATACGAAGATCTTTTCGGGGAGGAAAACCTCTCCCTGGACCGCGTAGTTGAAGATGATGGAAGGAGCCATCAAGCCTTATCATGACGGCACAGTGAAACTCTCAATGAAAGCACCAATGTCGGTGTCAAAACCGGCGGATCTCGGGTAGGGGGTCCCGAACTGTGCGTCTAAGGCTAATGGTAACAGGAGGCGGGGGACACGATGTTTTACCCAGGTTCAGGCCCTCTCGATGGAGGTAATACCCTACTTCCTGCTTGAATGATCTTGATGATATGAGTATTACAAGAGTTGATCTACCACGAGATTGTAGAGGCTAAACCCAGGAAGCTAGCCTATGAGTATGATTGTTGTCGTCCTACGGACTAAACCCTCCGGTTTATACAGACACCGGAGGGGGCTAGGTTTATATAGAGTCGGTTAAAGAGAAGGAAATCTACATATCCGAATATCCAAGCTTGCCTTCCACGCAAAGGAGAGTCCCATACGAACACGGGAGGAAGTCTTCAATCTTGTATCTTCATAGTCCAACAGTCCGGCCAAAGTATATAGTCCGACTGTCCAAGGACCCCTTAATCCAGGACTCCCTCAATCATCTCCCTGATCCCAAAGGTGCCGGGAGCTGTTGACATTCGGCAGTTCCGACCTATCACCGTCCTCAATGTGCTATTTCAGATTTTGGCCGAAGGGTACGCCACTAGGGCGGCCCTAATCGCCCCCCGGATCCATCACCTGAACCAGTTAGCCTTCACGAAAGGCCGGTATATTCTGGATGGGATCCCCGTTCTCCACGAGGTCATCCATGAAGTCAAGAGCAAGCACCTTCACACGGTGTTCTTCAAGATTGACTTCCATAAAGCATACAACACTGTTCATTGGTCCTTCTGTCGCACCCCGGCTCTGAGCGACCGGTTTACCTTGCTTTGCCAGCCCAGAGATCGAGTCTTCTCGCAACACACAACCTTTGGTACAGAAAACAATCGCTTTATTGATACTAGCGAAACATAGTTCGATGTTACATCAAGTAGCGAGGCCAAGCGGCGCACACGATGCGGCTGAACAATATGTACACTATTTAGTGAACATAAAGGGGCCACGATCACGGAAACTACACAGCAGCGGAACAACGACGAAGCGGGACTCTATAGCACAGGGACACTGATGTGGACATGATCTAGACACGGCAGCACTTTGATCCAGTCAGACTTTCCTGAAAACTGGCATGACATGCCAGGTCAATACATTGAATGTACTTGCAAGCTCACAACAAGCATAAACATAATGGCAAACAATATCATGATATTTAATCAAATTAATATCAATGCAAAAGACTACTACAAATGGAGTGAACTGATGTCTTCTACACAACCTTCTTCTTGTAGACGTTGTTGGGCCTCCAAGTGCAGAGAGGTTTGTAGGACAGTAGCAAATTTCCCTCAAGTGGATGACCTAAGATTTATCAATCCGTGGGAGGCGTAGGATGAAGATGTTCTATCTCAAACAACCCTGCAAGCAAATAACAAAGAGTCTCTTGTGTCCCCAACACACCCAATACAATGGTAAATTGTATAGGTGCACTAGTTCGGCGAAGAGATTGTGATACAAGTGCAATATGGATGGTAGATATGGGTATTTGCAATCTTAAAATATAAAACAGCAAGGTAGCAAGCGATAAAAGAGAGCAAAAACGGTACTGTAATGCTTCGAAATAAGGCCTAGGGTTCATACGTTCACTAGTGCAAGTTCTCTCAACAATGATAACATAATTAGATCATATAACAATCCCTCAACATGCAACAAAGAGTCACTCCAAAGTCACCTATAGCGGAGAACAAACGAAGAGATCATTGTAGGATACGAAACCACCTCAAAGTTATTATTTCCGATCAATCCATTGGGCTATTCCTATAAGTGTCACAAACAGCCCTAGAGTTCGTAGTAAAATAAAACCTTGAGACACAAATAAACCATAACCCTAATGTCACCTAGATACTCCAATGTCACCACAAGTATCCGCGGGTATGATTATACGATATGCATCACACAATCTTAGATTCATCTATTCAAACCAACACAAAGAACTTCAAAGAGTGCCCCAATGTTTCTACCGGAGAGTCAAGAAGAAAACGTGTGCCAACCCCTATGCATAGATTCCCAAGGTCACGGAACCCGCAAGTTGATCACTGATACATACATCAAGTGAGTCAATAGAATACCCCATTGTCTCCATGGGTATCCCACGCAATACATACATCAAGTGTTCTCAAATCGTTTAAGACTCAATGCGATAAGATAATTTCAAAGGGAAAACTCAATCCATTACAAGAAGATAGAGGAGGAGAAACATCATAAGATCCAACTATAATAGCAAAGCTCGCGGTACATCACGATCGTGCCATATCAAGAACATGAGAGAGAGATCAAACACATAGCTACTGGTACATACCCTCAACCCCTAGGGTGAACTACTCCCTCCTCGTCATGGAGAGCGTCGGGGATGATGAAGATGGCCACCGGTGATGGATCCCCCTTCCGGCAGGGTGTCGGAACAGGGTCCCGATTTGTTTTTTGTGGCTACAGAGGCTTGCGGCGGCGGAACTCCCGATCTAGATTTCTTTCTGGGGGATTCTGTATTTATAGGAATTTTTAGCGTCGGTCTCACGTCCGGTGGGTCTCCGCGTCATCCACGAGATAGGGGGCACGCCCAGGGGGGGTAGGGTGCGCCCTCCACCATCGTGGATGGCTCAGTACTCTTATGGCCCAACTCTTTTACACCGGGGGCTTCTTTTGGTCCATAAAAAATCATCAAAAATTGGCACATCAATTGGACTTCGTTTGGTATTCCTTTTCTGTAAAACTCAAAAACAAGGAAAAAACAGAAACTGGCACTGGGCTCTAGGTTAATAGGTTAGTCCCAAAAATCATATAAAACAACATATAAATGCATATAAAACATCCAAGATGGATAATATAATAGCATGGAACAATAAAAAAATTATAGATACGTTGGAGACGTATCATGAACATAATCTGCTGCATCAAGTCCCTCAGACATTCTTACCAAACAGGTTACCTCGTAACCAAACGGTGATCATACTGAGACCACTTACCAAAGCAACAGTTTGGTTTCCACAATCATCATCAATTCTCATCCATTATCTCAGTACCAAATGATATAATTAGTGTGCAGGATTACTTATGAAAGTTGATCCATGATGTGACCTACTCACGAGTTATGTCCGTAACCAAGGACGCGGCTATCGATAGATTAAATTACACTCTGCAGAGGTAGCACACTGTACCCACACCACAGAATCCCTTGCTTCGCACTCCCATTCGGGTAGACCGACGGCATTCCAATGAAACCTTCCCATTGCCATGACACTCTCCCGGCCACTCCAACTCACTCCCCACTGAGCTAAGTCCTGGGTGGCCCCGTGCCTACCAAAGGCATCAACAACCACCGTCGTGGCAAAACATAAACGGTCCCAAACGGGGACAAGGTACCATAAAAACAAATGGGCACACAAGGTTATGTCTGCTTACCGGGCGAGGGTAACGCACACCCATAACCTTCCCTCGTTGGAGGTACCGACCAGAGGCATGACAACGGACCGAATAAAGGCCTTCCCATAAAGGAATATGTGGTTGCACTGGGAAAAACTTGATTCAGTGGCACCATGACTCGATTAACGGTATGTTCAAGTTGAATCATTACCAGGTTTAAGTTGATATAAAAATAACAGGTGTCATGATATGCCATGAATATGCAACCATACATCATGCATCACATACTATAAAAAATAAACGGATCAACATCATCAAGTATTCTACTAACAATCATCATCATCAAAGCAAACTCATTCCACTCCTCTGGTTATTATACTTCATCAAATTTAACCATGATATTAACTTAAAATTATCCATTTTCTTACATAAGAAAATAATAACAAAGCTAGTCATTTCATAATAATTTCATTATCACATTACCAAATATTAGTTCTACTGACTTAAACTAACTTAGCTAGTCTCAAACTACTGTAAACTAAGCATTTCAAGCAAGGCAAGTATTCAACAGAAATAAATATTCATTTAAATAATTCAAATGCATGAGGTAACTCATATTCAAGTTGAAAAATCACAAATATTGAAATGACCCCATGAAAATTTTGTTGTGGCTTGCCTTAGTGCAGATGAGGTTCACACTCCTCCTGGTGATCCTCAAGACAAGCTTCACCTTCAGAAAATATTCAAAAAAAGAGAAACAAAATATCAAGAATCACTCTGAATAACCCCAGAAATTCTAGACAGCGGATAAAAATCTACATTTTGTTGTGCTGCTAAATTTTTTCAAAATAAGCACAATGCAAAAAAGAATCAATTCATTTGGACTTATGGTTTAAAAGTTATGGCTGGTCAATGTTTCCAGTCAAAATTTGAATTAAATTAGAATAAAATAGAAACCAGGGGGATGACGTCAACGACGTATTCTCTAAATATGCCTCCACTCATACCGCTTCGGGCGCCAGTAGAGAGGCTAACAGTGGGCCCCGTTGGTAAGGTGTGAGGGGGAGAGAGAGAGAAACAGAGCACGGCGGGGCTTCGCTGGAGCTCATGATGGCGAGGAGGTCTCCTTGGCCCGATCCAGAGGGATAGAACGCGAGAGGAGGTCTAGGCGCACCTGCCCATACCCATAGCTTGACGAGAGGTGGCCGGAGTGAAGGAAATATGCCCTAGAGGCAATAATAAAGTTGTTATTTATATTTCCTTATATCATGATAAATGTTTTTTATTCACGCTAGAATTGTATTAACTGGAAACTTAGTACATGTGTGAATACATAGACGAACAGAGTGTCCCTAGTATGCCTCTATTTGACTAGCTCCCTAAACAAAGATGGTTAAGTTTCCTAGCCATAGACATGAGTTGTCATTTGGTGAACGGGATGTGACGGACAAGACCCATCCGTTAGCTTAGCACTATGATCGTTTAGTTTATTGCTATTGCTTTCTTCATGACTTATACATGTTCCTCTGACTATGAGATTATGAAACTCCCGAATACCAGATGTCGGGGATATACCCCGCGGTATGACCCGACCAGAGTTATGACCCGGCTGGGACTTGGTATTTCATTGGTAAACCACCCGAGGACTGATGACTCACTGATGACCCGGGGAGCCTAGTGACCCAGTGGTAAGCCGGCAAACAGTGGTAAGCCTGGTGACCCAATGGTAAGCCGGCAGACACTGGTAAGCCGGCAGACAGTTGTAACCCGACAGACAGAGTCGCCTGGAGTTAGTAAACCCGAGACGTTAACAAGCCCAAGACTTTAAGAAGCACATGGAGAGAAGCCCGTGATGACAAGTCAGAATAGTTTAAATCTTAATCCGACTAGGAATCCACATGTAACCCGCCCCTCCAACTTATATAAGGAGGGGCAGGGCACCCTTAGAAGGGGCAAGGTAATCTTTAAGGCTGGACACAATAAGGAGAGCCGGCTTACGCGGCGACTCCCTCATGAGTATAATGAGACCTAGCCACAAACAACATGTAGGGTTATTACCGGATGATGTTTTCCAGGGCCAGAAGTTGTCTAAATCTTTGTCTTGTGTCTTAATCCGCCTCGCGTCTCTCATCCCGATCAACCCCTCTCAAGCTACCACATAGATGCGTTGGCCTCACGACTAAGTCCTCATACTAGGACATCTGCCGTGACAAATCCACGACACCAGAGGAACACTTTGTGTGCTATCAAACGTCACAATGTAACTGGGTGATTATAAAGATGCTCTATAGGTGTCTCAGATGGTGTTTGTTGAGTTGGCATAGATCTAGATTAGGATTTGTCACTCCGAATGTCTAAGAGGTATCTCTAGGCCCTCTCGGTAATGCACATCACTATAAGCCTTGCAAGCAATGTGACTAATGAGTTAGTTGCGGGACGATGAATTATGGAACGAGTAAAGAGACTTGCCAGTAATGAGATTGAACTAGGTATGATGATAACGACGATCGAATCTTGGGCAAGTAACATACCGATGACAAAGGGAACAATGTATGTTGTTATGGGGTTTGACCGATAAAGATCTTCGTAGAATATGTAGGAGCCAATATGATCATCTAGGTTCTGCTATTGGTTATTGACAGGAGGTATGTCTCGGTCATGTCTACATAGTTCTCGAACCCGTAGGGTCCGCACGGTTAACGTTGGATGATGATTTGTATTATGAGTTATGTGATTTGATGACCTAAGTTTGTTCAGAGTCCCGGATGAGATCACGAACATGACGAGGAGTCTCTAAATGGTCGAGAGGTAAAGATCGATATATTGGAAGGCTATATTCGGACATCGGAAAGGTTCCGAGTGATTCGGTTATTTTTCGGAGTATCGGAGAGTTACGGGAATTTGCCGGGGGAAGTATTGGGCCTTAATGGGCCATACGGGAAAGGAGAGAAGGGACTCAAGGGGTGGCCGTGCACCCCCCATGGACTGGTCCGAATTGGACTAGAGAGGGGGCGGCGCCCCCCTCTTTCCTTCTCCCTCTCCTCCTCCTTCCCTCTCTCTCCACCTCTTGGAAAGGAAGGGGACTCCAATTAGGATTGGGAATCCTAGTTTGACTCCCCCTATAGGCACGCCCCTCCTAGGCTGGCCTCCTCCTCCTCCCTCCTTTATATACGGGGAGGGGGGAACCCCAAAGACACACAAGATTTGTCTTACCAGTGTGCGGTGCCCCCCTCCATAGTTACACACCTCGGTCATATCGTCGTAATGCTTAGACGAAGCGTTGCGCCGGTAACTTCATGATCACCGTCGCCACGCCGTCGTGCTGACAGAACTCTCCCTCGGCCTCAACTGGATCAAGAGTACGAGGGACGTCATCGAGCTGAACGTGTGCTGAACACGGAGGTGCCATACATTCGGTGCTAGGATCGGTCGGATCGTGAAGACGTACGACTACATCAACCGCGTTACTAAACACTTCCGCTTTCGGTCTACGACGGTACATGGACACACTCTCCCCGCTCGTTGCTATGCTTCTCCTAGATAGATCTTGCATGATCGTAGGATTTTTTTTGAAATCTTACGTTCCCCAACAGTGGCATCTGAGCGAGGTATATGCGTAGATGTTATATGCACGAGTAGAACACAAAGAGTTGTGCGCGATAGTAGTCATACTGCTTACCATTGAAAGAGTAGCCACATGCAGAATACTCAGGTTAAACTTGACGAGCCTAGCACATGTAGATATGGCCTCGGAATACTGAGACCGAAAGGTCGAGTGTGAATCATACTGTAGATATGATCAACATAGTGATGGTCACCATTGAAAACTAATCCATCTGACGTGATGATCGGGCATGGTTTAGTTGATTTGGATCACGTGATCACTTAGATGACAAGAGGGATGCCTATCTAAGTGGGAGTTCTTAAGTAGTATGATTAATTGAACTTTAGTTTTTCATGAACTTAGTCCTGATAGTATTTGCATAACTATGTTGTAGATTAATAGCTCACGATGTAGCTCCCCGTTTATTTTAGATATGTTCCTAGAGAAAAATAAGTTGAAAGATGATAGTAGAATGATGCAGACTTGGTCCGTGATCTGAGGATTATCCTCACTGTTGCACAGAAGAATTATGTCCTTGATGCACCGCTAGGTGACAGACCTATTGCAGGAGCAGATGCAGAGGTTATGAATGTTTGACAAAGCTCGGTATGATGACTACTTGATAGTTTAGTGCACAATGCTTTATGGCTTAGAACCGGGACTTCAAAAACGTTTTGAACACCACGGAGCATATGAGATGTTCCAGGAGACGAAGTTGATATTTTAATCTCATGCCCATGTCGAGAGGTAGGAGACCTCTGACAAGTACTTTCCCAACAAGATGGAGGAGAATAGCTCAACGAGTGAGAATGTGCTCCGAATGTCTGAGTACTACAATCACTTGAATCAAGTGGGAGTTAATCTTCCCGATAAGATAGTGATTGACAGAGTTCTCTTGTCACTATCACCAAGTTACTAGAACTTCGTGATGAACTATAATATGCAAGGTATAACGGAAACGATTCCCAAGCTCTTCGCGATGCTGAAATCGGCAAAGGTAGAAATCAAGAAAAAGCATGAAGTGTTGATGCTTTACAAGACCACTAGTTTCAAGATAAAGGGAAAGGGAAAGAAAGGGAGACTTCAAAATAAATGACAAGAAATTTGCCACTCCCACGAAGAAGCCCAAAGCTAGACCCAAGCCTGAAACTGAGTGCTTCTACCTCAAAGAAAATGGTCACCGGAAGTGGAACTGCCTAGATACTTGGCGGATAAGAAGGAAGGCAAAGTGAACAAAAGTATATTTGATATACATGTTATTGATGTTTACTTTACTAGTGTTTATAGCAACCCCTCGGTATTTGATACTAGTTCAGTTGCTAAGAGTAGTAACTCGAAACGGGAGTTGCAAAATAAACAGAGACTAGTTAAGGGCGAGGTGATGATGTGTGTGGGAAGTGATTCCAAGGTTGATAAGATCACCATCGCACACTGTCTTTACCTTCGGGATTAGTGTTGAACCTACAATAAATTTTGCTTGGTGTTTGCGTTGAGCATGAATATGATTGGATCATGTTTATTGCAATACGGTTATTCATTTAAGTCAAAGAATAATTGTTGTTCTATTTACATCAATAAAACCTTCTATGGTCATACACTCAATATAAATGGTTTATTGAATATTGATAGTAGTGATGCACATATTCATAATATTGATGCCAAAATATGCAAAGTTAATAATGATAGTGCAACTTATTTGTGGCACTGCCGTTTAGGTCATATTGGTGTAAAGCACATGAAGCACTGCGAGCATCATTATTTTCTGACCTTCACAGATGATTTGAGCAGATATGTGTATATCTACTTGATGAAACACAAGTATGAAACATTTGAAAAGTTCAAAGAATTTCAGAGTGAAGTAGAGAATCATCGTAACAAGAAAATAAAGTTTCTATGATCTGACCATAGAGGCGAATATTTGAGTTACGAGTTTGGCCTTCAATTAAAACAATGTGGAATAGTATCACAAACTCATGCCACCTGGAACACCACAGCATAATGGTCTGTCCGAACGTCATAACCGTACTTTATTGGATATAGTGCAATCTATGATAACTCTTGCCGATTTACCACTATCGTTTTGGGGTTATGCATTAAAGACAGCTACATTCACGTTAAATAGGGCACCATCTAAATCCGTTGAGACGACACCGTATGAACTATGGTTTGGCAAGAAACCTAAGCTATCGTTTCTTAATGTTTGGGGTTGCGATGCGAATCTGAAAAAGTTTCAACCTGATAAGCTTGAACCCAAATCGGAGAAGTGCGTAGGATACCCAAAATGTTGGATACACCTTCTATCACAGATCCGAAGGCAAGATCTTTGTTGCTAAGAATGGATCCTTTCTAGAGAAAGAGTTTCTCTCGAAAGAAGTGAGTGGGAGGCAAGTAGAACTTGTTGAGGTAATAGTACCTGCTCCTGATTTGGAAAGTAATTCATCACAGACATCAGTTCCTGTGATTCCTACACCAATCAGTGAGGAAGCTAATGATGATGATCATGAAACTTCAAACCAAGTTACTACCGAACCTCGTAGGTCAATTAGAGTAAGGTACCGCACCAGAGTGGTATGGTAATCCTATTCTGGAGGTCATGTTACTTGACCATGACGAACCTACGTACTATGAGGAGATGATGATGAGCCCAGATTCCGCAAAATGTCTTGAGGATATGAAATCTGAGATTGGATCCATGTATGAGAACAAAGTATGGACTTTGGTTGACTGGCCCGATGATCAGCCAACCATAGAGAATAAAATGGATCGTCAAGAGGAAGACAGACGCTGATAGTAGTGTTACTTGTTGGAGAACGTAGTAATTTCAAAAAAATTCCTACTCACACGCAAGATCATGGTGATGGCATAGCAACGGGAGGGGAGAGTATTGTCCACGTACCCTCGTAGACCGTAAGCGGAAGCGTTATGACAACGCGGTTGATGTAGTCGTACGTCTTCATGACCCAACCGATCCAAGTACCGAACGTACGGCACCTCCGAGTTCAGCACACGTTCAGCTCGATGACGATCCCCGGACTCCGATCCAGCAAAGTGTCGGGATGAGTTCCACAAGACGACGGCGTGGTGACGATGATGATGCTCTACGGCGCGCAGGGCTTCGCCTAAACTCCGCGACGATATGACCGAGGTGGAATATGGTGGAGGGGGGCACCGCACACGGCTAAGGAACGATCCGTAGATCAACTTGTGTCTCCTAGGGTGCCCCCTGCCCCTGTATATAAAGGAGCAAAGGGGGGGCTGCGGCCGGCCCTAGGAGGAGGCGCGCCGGAGGAGTCCTAATCCCACCGGGAGTAGGACTCCCCCTTTTTCCTAGTTGGATTAGGACTTGGCGGGAGGGAAAGAGGAAGGGCGCCCCCCTTCCTTGTCCTATTCGGACTAGGGGGGAGGGGGCGCGCGGCCTGCCCTGGCCGGCCCTCCTCTTCTCCCTCATGGCCCACTAAGGCCCATTAACCCCCGGGAGGGTTCCGGTAACCCCCCGGTGTTCCGGTAAAATCCCGATTTCACCCGGAACTATTCCGAAGTCCAAACATAGGCTTCCAATATATCAATCTTTATGTCTCGACCATTTCGAGACTCCTCGTCATGTCCGTGATCACATCCGGGACTCCGAACAATCTTCGGTACATCAAAACTTATAAACTCATAATGAAACTGCCATCGTAATGTTAAGCGTGCGGACTCTACGGGTTCGAGAACTATGTAGACATGACCTAGAACTATTCTCGGTCAATAACCAATAGCGGAACCTGGATGCCCATATTGGTTCCTACATATTCTACGAAGATCTTTATCGGTCAAACCGCACAACGACATACATTGTTCCCTTTGTCATCGGTATGTTACTTGCCCGAGATTCGATCGTCGGTATCCAATACCTAGTTCAATCTCGTTACCGGCAAGTCTCTTTACTCGTTCCGTAATACATCATCTCGTGACTAACTTATTAGTTGCAATGCTTGCATGGCTTATGTGATGTGCATTACCGAGAGGGCCCACAGATACCTCTCCGACAATCGGAGTGACAAAACCTAATCTCGAAATACGCCAACCCAACATGTACCTTTGGAGACACCTGTAATACTCCTTTATAATCACCCAGTTACGTTGTGACGTTTGGTAGCACCCAAAGTGTTCCTCCGGTAAACGGGAGTTGCATAATCTCATAGGTACAGGAACATGTATAGGTCATGAAGAAAGCAATAGCAATATACTAAACAATCAAGTGCTAGGCTAACGGAATGGGTCATGTCAATCACATCATTCTCCTAATGATTTGATCCCATTAATCAAATAAAAACACATGTCTATGGTTAGGAAACATAACCAACTTTGATTAATGAGCTAGTTAAGTAGAGGCATACTAGTGACTATATGTTTGTCTATGTATTCACACATGTATCATGTTTCCGGTTAATACTATTCTAGCATGAATAATAGACATTTATCATGATATGAGGAAATAAATAATAACTTTATTATTGCCTCTAGGGCATATTTCCTTCAGTCTCCCACTTGCACTAGAGTCAATTATCTAGTTCACATCGCCATGTGATTTAACACCAATATTCATATCTGTATATGATTAACACCCATAGTTCACATCGTCATGTGACTAACACCCACAGGGTTTACTAGAGTCAATAATCAAGTTCACATCGCTATGTGATTAACACCCAAAGTGTACTAAGGTGTGATTATGTTTTGCTCGTGAGAGAAGCTTAGTCAACGGGTCTGTCATATTCAGAGCCGTATGTATTTTGCAAATATTCTATGTCTACAATGTTCTGCATGGAGCTACTCTAGCTAATTGCTCCCACTTTCGATATGTATCCAGATTGAGACTTAGAGTCATCTGGATCGGTGTAAAAGCTTGCATCGTTGTAACTTTTTTATGACGGGCTCTTTTATCACCTCCATAATCGAGAAACATCTCCTTAGTCCTTACTAAGGATATTCTTGACCGCTGTACAGTGATCTACTCTTAGATCAAAATTGTATTCCTTTGTCAAACTCAGAGCAAGGCATACAATAGGTCTGGTTCACAGCATAGCATACTTTATAGAACCTATGACTGAGGCATAGGGAATGACTTTTCATTCTCTTTCTATTTTCTGCCATGGTCGGGTCTTGAGTCTTACTCAACTTCACACCTTTGCATCACAGGCAAGAACTCCTTCTTTGACTGTTCTATTTTGAACTATTTCAAAAAATTTATCAAGGTATGTACTCATTGAAAAAATCTTATCAAGCGTCTTGATCTGTCTATATAGATCTTGATGCTCAATGTGTAAGCATCTTCACCGAGGTCTTTCATTGAAAAACTTTTATTCAAGTATCCCTTTATGCTATCCAGAAATTCTATATCATTTCTGATCAACAATATGTCATCTACAAATAGTATCAGAAATGCTACAGAGTTCCCACTCACTTTCTTGTAAATAGAGGCTTCTCCAAAAGTCTGTATAAAACCATATGCTTTGATCACACTATCAAAGTGTTTATTCCAACTCCGAGAGGCTTGCACCAGAGCATAAATTGATCGCTAGAGCTTGCACACTTTGTTAGCCCCTTTTGGATCAACAAAACCTTCTGGTTGCATCATATACAACTCTTCTTCTAGAAATCCATTCAAGAATGCAGTTTTGACATCCATTTGCCAAATTTCATAATCATAAAATGCAGCAATTGCTAACATGATTCGGACAGACTTAAGCATCGCTACGGGTGACAAAGTCTCATCGTAGTCAACCCCTTGAACTTGTCGAAAACCTTTTGCAACAAGTCGTTCTTTATAGACAGTTATATTACCATCAGCGTCAGTCTTCTTCTTAAAGATCCATTTATTCTCAATGGCTTTCTGATCATCGGGCAAGTCAACCGAAGTCCATACTTTGTTCTCATACATGGATCCACTAGTAGAAAAAGGGGCTTTCGTCCAGGGCAGTTTAGCCCATTAGTCCCGGTTCAATCCAGAACCGGGACCAATGGAGCTATTTGCCCCGGTTCGTGAGCCCAGGGGGCCGGCCGAGCCACGTGGGCCATTGGTCCCGGTTCGTCCGGACCTTTTGGTCCCGGTTGGTGGGACGAACCGGGACCAATGGTCCTGGCTCCTGGCCCACCACTATTGGTCCCGGTTCGTGGCATGAACCGGGACCAAAGGCTTCCTTTAGTCCGGCTCATGCCACGAACCGGGACCAATAGTGCTGTTTATATATACCCCTCGCTGAATGCAGAGCACTCCATTGCTCTGTTTTTCTCTTGCCGGCGAGGGGGCATTGTGGTGTTCTAGCTCACCTCCTATGCACATGAGGTGTTCGATGAAATGCCCGAGCCACACTACTTAAGCTTTCTCCTCTCAAGCTCGACCTCCAACCTCCATTTTCCTCAATATTTGTCTAGGTTTAGCGGTCCGTCACGCCCGTCCCGTCTTCACCGCCGTCGATCACCACGCCGATCTCATCGCCAAGACCACCGTGGTGAGCCTCTTGTTCTTATCTTCTTTCTCGAAAGGAAAAATATTCTTACTAGTATTATTTTCTTACTTTTATTATTGCATCTTATATAGTGCGATGGTTTTGGTATCCGCCCGTCGGCCCTCGTCCCTGTCTATGATTCGGATGTGGTATATATTATCTTTTCATAACTATTGGTTCATTTATTGTTTATGAAAATTATGCCGATAACGTGACATAGATTTTATTTATCTAGGAGGTTGTTGAACCGGAAATTCCAACCGACCCTATTGTCGAGAGGTTAAATTTAGTTGAAGAAGAAAACAATTTCTTGAAGGAAAAATAAAAAACTTGAGGAGGAGAAGATGATATTGGAGTTGCATGTTGCGGATGTCGCCGATGATCACAAGATCAAGATGGATGCAATGCGCTTGAAGATGAGAAAGATTAGAAAATATGCCATTCATACCGAGGCTTGGTATCATTATGTCGTTGGATCAGTTGTTACCTTGGTTGTGATTATGATCGATTTGTTTTCACATTGAAATGTTTTACATAGTTTCAATGTATGGTTTAATTAATTTAGATGCTCTGCAGAGCTTTATGTTGTTAGATGAGAACTATGTATGTACTTTGGTTTTTATGTGATGATGAACTTCTATTAATTTGGTCACTTAATTATCTATTCATGATGTTCTGTAATGATTTTTGACACACTTAATTATATATAATGCACGCAGATGAATCGGCAATGGATGTACGGTGACAGACACACCTCCGAGTACATTAAGGGTGTGCATGCTTTTCTCGAAGTGGCTGAGGCAAACAAGCAGAATGGTTTTATGTGTTGTCCATGCCCTATATGTAGGAATACTGAAGTCTTACTCGACCGAAAATCCTTCACACCCACCTGCTTTACAAGGGTTTCATGCCACACTATAATGTTTGGACGAGGCACGGAGAAATAGGGGTTATGATGGAAGACGGCGAGGAAGAAGAGTACGATGACAACTATGTGCCCCTGAATACGGTGATGCTATGAACATCAAGATGCACCTGACGATGTGCACGATGTTGCTGCAACGGGCGAAGCTGCTGAAGATCAAGAGGAACCAGACGATGTGCCCCATGATGATGATCTCCGCCGGGTCATTGTCCATGCAAGGACACAATGCGAAAGTCAAAAGGAGAAGCTGAAGTTCGATCGCATGTTAGAGGATCACAAAAAAGGGTTGTACCCCAATTGCGAAGATGGCAACACAAAGCTCGGTATCGTACTCGAATTGCTGCGATGGAAGGCAGAGAATGCTGTGCTCGATAAAGGATTTGAGAAGCTACTGAAAATAATGAAGAAGAAGCTTCCAAAGGATAACTAATTGCCCGACAAGACATACGCAGCAAAGAAGGTCGATGCCCTCTAGGATTGGAGGTGGAGAAGATACATGCATGCCCTAATGACTGCATCCTCTACCGTGGTGCCTACAAGGATCTGAACGCATGCCCGGTATGCGGTGCATTGCGTATAAGATCGACGAGATGACCACGGTGATGTTGACGGCGAGCCTCCCGTGAAGAGGGTTCCTGCAAAGGTGATGTGGTATGCTCCTATAATACCACGGTTGAAACGTCTGTTCGAAACGGAGAGCATGCCAAGTTGATGCGATGGCACAGTGAGGACCGTAAGAAAGACGGGAAGTTGAGAGCACCCGGTGACGGGTCGCAGTGGAGAAAAATCGAGAGAAAGTACTGGGATGAGTTTGCAAAGGACCCAAGGAACGTATGGTTTGCTTTAAGCGCGGATGGCATTAATCCTTTCGGGGAGCAGAGCAGCAATCACAGCACCAGGCCCGTGACTCTATGTATGTATAACCTTCCTCCTTGGATGTGCATGAAGCGGAAGTTCATTATGATGCCAGTTCTCATCCAAGGCCCTAAGCAACCCGGCAACGACATTGATGTGTACCTAAGGCCATTAGTTGAAGAACTTTTACAGCTGTGGAATGGAAACGGTGTACGTACGTGGGATGAGCACAAAAAGGAGGAATTTGACCTAAAGGTGTTGCTGTTCGTGACCATCAACGATTGGCCCGCTCTCAAGAACCTTTCGGAGACAGACAAACAAGGGATACCACGCATGCACGCACTGATTACTTGACACCGATAGTATATACCTGGGAAGCTGCAGGAAGAATGTGTACCTGGGCCATCATCGATTTCTTCCGACCAACCATCAATGTCGAAAGAAAGGCAAGCATTTCAAAGTCGAGGCAGATCATCGGAAGAAGCCCGCCATGCGTACCGGTGATCACGTACTTGCTATGGTCAATGATTTACACGTAATCTTTGGAAAGGGTCCCGGCGGACTAGCTGTTCGAATGACGCCGAGAATCACGCACCCATGTGGAAGAAGAAATCTATATTTTGGGACCTACCCTCACCGAAAGACCTAGAGGTCCGCTCTTGATCGACGTGATGCACGTGACGAAGAACCTTTGCGTGAACCTGCTAGGCTTCTTGGGCGTGTATGGGAAGACAAAAGATACACCGAGGCACGAGAGGACCTGCAACACTTGCACGAAAAAGAGGGCATGCCTCCGAAGCGATGAAGGTCCTGCCACCACGCTCTTCTGAAAGAAGAGAAAGAAATATTCTTTCAATGCCTGCTCAAGATGAAGGTCCCGACGGCTTCTCGTCGAATATAAAGGAATAATAAATATGCGGAGAAAAGTTCCGAAACCTAAAGTCTCATGATGCCACGTGATTATGACGCAATCGCTTCCGGTTGCATTGAGGGGCTTCTACCGAAAACGTCCGATTAGCCATTGTGAAGCTATGTGCATTCCTCAATGCAATATCTCGAAGGTGATCGATCCAGAAATCGTACCAACGCTAAGGAGTGATGTGGTGCAATGTCTTGTCGATTTCGAGCTGGTGTTCCCACCATCCTTCTTCAATATCATGACGCACGTCCTAGTTCATCTAGTCGACGAGATTGTCAATCTGGGGCCCGTATTTCTACACAATATGTACCCCTTTGAGAGGTTCATGGGAGTCCTAAAGAAATATGTTCGTAACCGTGCTTGGCCAGAAGGAAGCATCTCCATGGGCCATCAAATAGAGGGTGTCATCGGGTTTTGTGTTGACTTCATTCCTGGCCTTAATAAGATAGGTCTCCCTAAATCGCGGTATGAGGGGAGACTGACTGGAAAAGACACGTCTCAGAGGTGACAGCACTGTTTGTGATGAGCTGTACTTGTTGTCCAGGGGACCATCTTCGACTGTAATGATTTGGAAAGGATACGAGATAAATGGGAATACATTTTACACGATTGACCAAGATGAAAAGAGCACCAACCAAAACAGCGGTGTCCGCTTTGATGCAACAACCGACAAGGAAATGACACATATTATGGTTACATAGTAGACATATGGGAACTTGACTACGGAGTAGATTTTAAGGTCCCTTTGTTTAAGTGCAAGTGGGTCAATCTGTCAGAGGCGGGCATGCAGTAGACCCATAGTGCGGAATGACAACAGTGGATCTGAAAAATCTTGGGTACATCGACGAACCGTTCGTCCTAGCCAATGATGTGGCACAGGTTATCTATGTGAAGGACATGTCTACGCACCGAGGAAAAGAAAAGATAAGGAAGCGAATACATCATACAATGAGCCAAAGCGCCACATAGTTCTTTCGGGAAAAGGGACATCCCGGGAGTGGAGGGCAAGATAGACATGTCTGAAGAGTATGAAAAGTTTCATGAAATTCCCCCCTTCAAAGTCAAGGCTGACCCAAGCATCCTGATAACGATGAAGATTATCCATGGTTACGGCGCAATAAGCAAACGACACAAGCGAAGAAAAAGTGAAGACTTTCTCCATAACTATTATGATGATACCATGCCAACTTTGTAACACACGAGTATGATACCATTGTCCGTTTTGTTCATGAACATGCTATGCCAACTTTTTCAGAGTTCATTTGAAAACTATGAAGTTGAAAACCTCGCCAACCAAGGGCGCCACACCGGTTTATAAGCCCGTCCCTCTCGCCTTTGTTGAGCTCACAAACTTGTGATTCACACAAATTTCAAAGAATTCAAATTTTATAAAACTAATGGCACAAACAGAAAGTTTATAATTGTTCTAAAACAAATGGCACTAACAGAAAGAAAATAAATAATGCAGACCTAAAGAAAAAAGAATTAAAAATAAAGCAAAAACCAAAAGAAAATAAATAATGTAGAAAACAAAACAAAAAATTTGAAAAAAATAGCAACAATAAGCATTTTGTTGTAAGTAGAAACAAAATAAAATAAATAAAGCAACAAAGAAAACAAAAAAGTGTTTTCAATTTTAAAACTAATGGCACAAACAGAAAGTTTATATTTTTTCTAAAACTAAAAGCACTAACAGAAAGTTTATAATTTTGCTGACCTAAAAGCAAAAAGAATTAAAAAATAAAGCAAAAACCAAAAGAAAATAAATAATGCAGAAAACAAAACAAAAAACTTGAAAAAATAAAAATAGCAACAATAAGTATTTTGTTGTAACTAGAAACAAAATAAAATAAATAAAGCAACAAAGAAAACAAAAAAGTGTTTTCAAATTTTAAAACTAATGGCACTAATAGAAAGTTTATATTTTTCTAAAACTAAAAGCAAAAAGAAATAAAATATAAAGCAAAAAAAAGTGCCACCCTCGGGCCCCCACGGCCTGAATATGACTAGAAACCCTATGGGCCAGGATTCAGGCCCCGCGAAGGCCCAGAGGCCCACAGCACAGATGGCGAGTTAGGCCCGAAGCCTGCTTTAGAGAGGAGCTCGAGAGGGAGCCGCACCGCACCTTATAAACTGGTGCGGCTCCTCTCAACTAGCGAGTGGGACTAAACATTTGGCGGGGCAGCACATGGCCTTTGGTCCGGGTTGGTGGCACCAACCGACTAAAGGCGAGGGTCGGTTCGTGGCTCCAACAGGGCTAATGCCCCCTTTAGTCCCGTTGGTGCCACCAACCGACCAAAGGCCGCCGCTTCCCGCCCTTTGGGCTGCTGAAAATTGGCCTTTGGTCCCGGTTGGTGGCACCAACCGGGACTAAAGGGGGGCATTAGCCCCGGTTGGAGCCACGAACCGGGACTAATGCCCTTGCTATATAACCAGGACTTGTGAAAATTTCACATCTCCCTCGCCTCCCTAGCCAGTTGCCCCCGCCGCCAGGCTGCCCAAATCGGTCGCGCGCTCCTCGTCGCCGTCGCCGTCGCCGGCCGCCATCCCCGTCTCCCCGTGCCCCTGCCCCGCGCCCGAGCCCACGCCGGCCGCCGCCCCGTGCCCCTGCCCGTCCCGAGCACGCACGCGCGCCCTGCGCCCGCCCGCCCCACCATTGTCGTGTCGCTGGCGCCCGCCCCACCGCCGCCTCTGCCTCGGCGCCGCCCCTCCTCCCCGTTCGGTCCGGCTCCGGCGACCCCCTTTCCTCCCTGTCCCCTCGATCCTCTTCATATAATTTTTTTTCATATAATTTTTTTTCATATGCATATGTTGATTATATGGATGGATGGATGATGTATATGTTCATTATATGGATGGATGGATGATGTATGCTTTTTTAGGCAGATTTTTAGAATTTTTTGTGTATGTATGTTATGTTTATATGTATGTATGTATGTTCATATGTATGTATGTTTATATGCAAAGCATATGCAAAGAAAATGTAATTTATGTTTATAGGCAGATTTTTAAATTTTTTTTGTTTTTTGCATTTTTATAAAAATGTATATATGTTCTCTGTGTATATATATGTTTTATGTTCATAGATTTTTATTTGAACATTATTCAAAAAACAAGCAATACAAGAAGAAGAAAAAGAATGAGAGGAAAAAGGAAAAAAGAAGAGGAAGAAAGGAGAAGAAGAGGGGATAGGAAGAAGAGGAGAAATAAATAAGAAGAAGAAAAAAGAAGAAAAAGAAGAGGAGAAGAAGAAAGAATAGAGAGAAGAAGAAAAATAGAATTTTTTTCTATTTTTCTTCTTCTCTCTATTATTTTCTTCTCCTCCTCTTTTTTCTTCTTTTTTTTCTTCTTCTTCTTCTTCTTCCTTCTTCCTCTTTTCTTCCTTTTCCTTATTTTCCTTTCTCGAGGATAAGAAGAAAAGAAGAGGAGAAGAAGAAAGAAAGGAATAGAGGAGAAAGAAGAAACTTTGACACGAGGGGGGGTACCATACCCTCCCCGATAACATTATTTTCCCATGTATATGTATGTTGCGTCGTTGTCGATATAACGAGGGTGTCGAGGATCGCCGAGGGTCGAGGGTCGGGAACTAGGGTAGAGGGTCGAGGTCGTTAAGGGGTCAAGGGTCGAAGGTTTCAGGTCGAGGTTCCTATAGTGTCAAAGTATTGAAGAAATCCATGGCTTCATCATTAGCGGAAGTAACCATGGCATGATTATGCGAAGTCCTCCAAAGTTGTTACGAATGGAGTCCCGATAGGATAATTTGCCTTTTGCTGAACTTTGTACCAAAAGAGAATTATCCTATCTCGGGACTCGCTCCAAAACAACTTTGGAGAGCTTGCACCATCATGCACCTACTACTAGCCTAATGATGAAGACTTGGTTTTGTTGAATCCTTTGACACTAGGCAATCTCCCGACCCCTCGGCGATCTTCGACCCCTTGACCCTCGACCGCTCGGCGATCCACGACCCTCTACCCTACCGCGGGCGTCGATAGCTTCAACACGTGGGGGGGGGGGTCGATATTACCCCCTCCTAGCTTGAAGCGTTCTCGAGGCCACCCCCTAACCCTTGAAGCGTTGTCGAGGCCACCCCAAACCCTAGAGAAGCAGCGTCGAGGCCACTAATATGATTCCTTATTGTGATTAGCTAGCTAGTTCTACGTTGGCACTAATATATCCATATCTGTCATGTTTGAATAATAATTGCCATGTTGTAAATATTTGTAGAAACTATGGACACCCCCTGAGACGAAGCACAAGAAGCGTTGTTGAGGGACATAATCGCACAAGGAAGTGATGCCGTCTGCTCGTTGATGTTTCCCAACGACAACGATGGTCTGGAAGGAGAGGGTGAAGAAGCAGCTGGCTATGATTTACATGGCTGCGATGACCCAATGCCGGTGCAATAAGGAGAGGGTGAAGAAGTAGACCGTGAGGACGGCTCCGGTGATCACCAAACCGAGTCCGGCCAGGTATATATATTAGTTAAGCTGTCTTGACTAGCTCTCGTCTTTGTTTTGGTATATATGTACACATATTAATTAACTCTCGTCTTTGTTCTTTTTCTAGCCCTCCGGATCGAGCACAACCGGTAAAGAGACGAGGCCGAAGAAAAGTTGAGGTCGGATGAAAAGTTTGAGATCATACAAATCGCGCGACGACCAACCGATTGAACCCTACCGGACAAAGAAGGCATTTGTTGCTCGGTCTGGGGGTTACGGTTAGGGACAAGATCGATCAGCATCCACCAATGGTATAAGCCTAAGAACGAAGACCCCGAGGTGTCTTGTGTCAATGATATGCGAAAAATGATCTTTGGACCGAGCTGAAGTCAAATTTTACCCTACCGCTAGAGGATGATCCGGAGAAGCCGATAATAGAGCCATTAATCAAGTCTTTTGCTCTTAAGAAGATGGCAGAACTATTCAGGAATTGGAAGAAAGAACTCAATACGTATGTCGAAAAAAATGAGACACCAGAATTCAAGGGCAAATATGAGAAGATCGAGAGATGGCTGGCCTGCATTTGTGGCCTACAAGACATCGGAAAAGAGTAAAAGATGTCAGCGACAAACAAGAGAAATGCTGCGAAGAAGAAGCTTCACCATCGCCACGGGTCGGTGGCTACCTCGTAGCCCGGCCTAAATGGGCCAAGGCTGAGAATGATCTGCTTGATAAAGGGATCGAACCGAGACAATGAATCTGGCGCACCGTTGCGGACTTGGTTCTTGGGGCGGCGGATCCTTGGACCCTATAACGGGAAGTGCATTTGGGCGGACGAACAATTGGACATACCAGTCAAGAGGCTTCAACATTATATCGAAGCAGCGCAGCAAGGAAGTTCGTTCGAGACGGGAGAAGGACGAGCTCACAATGGCCCTCGGGAATCCTGAGCACCACAGGCGGATCGAGGCACGCCAGCTCCGTTTCGTGGAAGGCTGGATTTCGGACGCAGGGGTTACAAAACCCATGAGAGGAGGAAGAAACTGGAGCAGAGCCTAATGCAGGCGCTGCACGAAAGGGTAATGGGGCTAGAGGAGCGAGAAGAGGAACGAAGCGGCAGATCACAACAAACGACCTGCGAAGCTTCCCGAAGCTACCCGCCATCTCGGCGGAGAAGCAGCGTGGCTTCCACCGAGCTGCTTCAGCGAGCAACATGCCTTGATGGCTCCTGCCAGCTATCCGTGGATGCTATCACGGATGCTGAAAATTGCCACCTTATGGCTCAATGGAGCAATTTGAAGGTCAAGGCGGTTGTTGGCTCTGTTTATCCTACTAAACCCGACTCAACTTTTCACCGCGGCCGATTCCGAAGGATATGCTAAGGTGATGGTCGATGAAATAACGAGAGGATTTGAGGACCTCGGCTTGACCACCCTACCGGTGAAGGGAGTATCGGCTGGGTTACTGCTCAAGACTCCATGCCTATGGCGGAAGGATCTCATCAACCTTCCGAATGGGCGCCTCCGCCTCCTCCTCCTCCTCCCGTGAGTCAGGGCACTCCGCCTCCTCCACCGCCTCCTCCTCCGTGAGTGACGATCAGGGCACTCGGCGGCTCCTTCTCCGGCGTGGCGGCACTCCGTCTCCTTCTCCGCCAGCATCGGCGCGTCCGGGCAGCCAGCCTCCTGCTTCTCGCCTCGTCGGCAAGGGCGGAAGAGACCCGCCGCCGCTCCGGCTGCTCCGGCGCCGTAGTCCTTCTCCTCCGCCTCGTAAGCAAGGAAAGAAGACATCCGCTCCATCTGCTCTGCCGGCGTCTAGCAGTACAGCCAAAGGCGGAGGAGATCTGATTCGGTCCTTCTCTCAAGACTCGGAGAAGTTACCGTCGAGAGGAGCGAGGAGGAAAACGCGAAGATCGCGCAGACCAAAGTGGATGACTGGTTTCAAGGGTTGAAAGCAAAGAGACATCCACCTCCGGAGGAGAAGGTAGATCCGGTCAAAGCGAAGCGCACTCGCTGCCCCGACAAAACCACCCAAGTCTCCGCCGAAGGCAACTATGAGCGCATTATTGGAAAGGCATTTGCGAAGCGAAGAGATCGGGAAGTACTGTCGGTGATCAAAGGATGAAAGAACGACGAGCTGGGAAACAAATTGCCCAGCTCGGCGAACAAGCAACAATCGTGGCCCCCGCTCAAGGTGCACTGCTAGCGACATCGTCGATCCGAGGATGGTGCCGGTTATGGCAATCCTGCAGATTACCTGCCCGACGATGTACATTATGATTTCTTGGAGGTGCAGATACAAAGATACGATACGGAAGCCTCTCGTCAAAGATGAAAGCTCTCTAACAACGATGATCTAAGATTGCATGATTGGTACATGAAAACCTGCAAAGAGTCGAGGGAGGAATACTTTGTATGTGAGAGTTAAAAGGAGCATGACCTCCTTGGAATTGAACTGTTGCCTATTCCATTTGAGGAGTTCTATCAGTTTTTCAATCAATTGGCCCTCGATAAATAGCGGTCACCTGCTATCGTCTGTAAGTAGTACTACTTCTATCATTAAGTATCTCTATATAACTCAGCTCTTTCATTGCATGTATTTATAAATATCCTCACATATTATGCAGATTGAAGATCGGAGAAATGAAGAAAAAACAAGTGGGTGATATTGGGTTCATTAACACATATCTCATAGATGCAAATGAGGTTAAATATCGTGTCATTGAAACCGAGGCCAACTTGCTACGATCGTTGGAAATAAATGAACACAAAAATATAATACTCTTTCCTTACAACTACAAGTGAGTGTTACTATCTTGTGGCATATTCGGTTTCCCTTATATTTAGTCCAGGTTATAGTAATGTAATATTGATGAGTTATGCATGCGTGCGCAGGTTCCACTATATTCTCCTAGAGATTAAGCTTGAGCAGGGAGTAGTAACTGTCTTAGACTCGAGACGAAAAGATCCCAAGGAGTATGCGGACATGACTGAAATGCTCGAGAAGTAAGTTAAATCGATCATTATCCACCATATCAACAACTTTGTTTATTTCTGATCTCAAGTAATTTTTTCTTTGTATGGCAGGGCTTGGGAAATTCACCAAAAAGCTCCGGACTACCAAGAAGCTGCAATTTAGACACCAAAGTAAGTACTATATAGTAGCATATTCCACGCATCTCCTAGTGATTCAAGCGCTAGTTTCATCAATACCATTTAGCATGTGCTTGCTAATTATCAGTTTGATTGACCTCTGTTTCTTGTAAAGTGGTTGTGGCAGGAACAAGGAATGATTTCTGTGGATACTACGTTTGCGAGTCCATCCGCCACACGACCTGTGAGAGGGCTACTCCGACAAACAATTTGAATAGCGTAAATAAAAATATTCACAATTTTATTTTATTACCATCATTTGTGTTGAGTTTCATTCATTCATATATATATATATATATATATATATATATATATATATATATATATATATATATATATATATATATATATATATATATATATATATATATATATATATATATATATATATGTATGTATTGACCCTTTCTTAAAATTAGATGTTTGAAGCGGGATGAACTCCTAGCACCAGATCGCATGCGAGCAATTCAAGAGGAATTGGCGGCATTGTTTCTTGACCATGTGATCGCTGAAGGCGGGAATACTATGTGGACCACGCGTCCGTATTGTAAAAGATAATTATTGTATATATGTAGCCGGTAGTGTCGGATAGATATACGAGAACTTGTTGTTCGACCAATCTCTCGGAGAAGGAGAGGAGGTCGATATCACTTCTCTCTGTATGCATATATGTTCATGACGATCTTCTGTTTGCTCAATTACTAGCTAGCTAGCATGTCTAGTTAGTCCTCTCTATACGTATGTATAGTACGTAGCGTCGACCAAGCACGGACAAAAGAAAGGACACTTTTCTCTATTAATTAGCTAGCTATAGCACAATATATGAAACCGCTAAATTAACCCCCAAAACCCCCAAACCCCCCCCCCTTTTCAAAAAGAAAACAAAACCACAGCCATAGAAATGCTGTGGCGTGGATGCCTATTGGTCCCGGTTGGTGCCACCAACCGGGACCAAAGGCCCTCCTGCTGAGCTCGCGGACAGGCCACGTGGAGGCCCATCTGTCCCGGTTCGGATTGAACCGGGATTAAAGGGTCAGGGCATTAGTACCGACCCTTTAGTCCCGGTTCATGAACCGGGACTAAAGGCCCTCACCAACCGGGACTATAGGCCCTTTTTCTACTAGTGATCCCATCTCAGATTTCATGGCTTCTAGCCATTTTGCGGAATCTGGGCTCATCATCGCTTCCTCATAGTTCGTAGGTTCGCCATGGTCAAGTAACATGACTTCGAGAATAGGATTACCGTACCACTCAGTGCGGATCTTACTCTGGTAGACCTCTGAAGTTCATGAGACTTGATTTGAAGTTTCATGATCAATATCATTAGCTTCCTCACTAATTGGTGTAGTTGTCACGGGAACGGTTCTTGATGAACTACTTTCCAATAAGGGAGCAGATCTGATTATCTCATCAAGTTCTACTTTCCTCCCACTCACTTCTTTTGAGAGAAACTCTTTTTCTAGAAAGGATCCGAATTTAGCAACGAAAATCTTGCCTTCAGATCTGTGATAGAAGGTGTACCCAACAGTCTCCTTTGGGTATCCTATGAAGACACATTTCTCCGATTTGGGTTCGAGCTTATCTGGTTGAAGTTTCTTCACATAAGCATCGCAGCCCCAAACTTTAAGAAACGACAACTTTGGTTTCTTGCCAAACCATAGTTCATGAGGCGTTGTCTTAACGGATTTTCATGGTGCCCTATTTAACGTGAATGCGGCCGTCTCTAAAGCATAAGCCCAAAATGATAGCGGTAAATCAGTAAGAGACATCATAGATCGCACCATATCTAGTAAAGTACGATTACGACGTTCGGACACACCATTTCGTTGTGGTGTTCCGGGTGGCGTGAGTTGCGAAACTATTCCGCATTGTTTCAAATGTAAACCAAACTCGTAACTCAAATATTCTCCTCCACGATCAGATCATAGAAATTTTATTTTCTTGTCACGATGTTTTTCCACTTCACTCTGAAATTCTTTGAACTTTTCAAACGTTTCAGATTTGTGTTTCATTAAGTAGATATACCCATATCTGCTCAAATCATCTGTGAAGGTGAGAAAATAACGATACCCGCCGAGAGCCTCAACATTCATTGGACCACAAACATCAGTATGTATGATTTCCAATAAATCAGTTGCTCGCTCCATAGTTCCGGAGAACGGCGTTTTTGTCATCTTGCCCATGAGACACGGTTCCCAAGTACCAAGTGATTCATAATCAAGTGATTCCAAAAGTCCATCAATATGGAGTTTCTTCATGCGCTTTATACCGATATGACCTAAACGGCAGTGCCACAAATAAGTTGCACTATCATTATCAACTCTGCATCTTTTGGTTTCAACACTATGAATATGTGTATTACTACTATCGAGATTCAATAAAATAGACCACTCTTCAAGGGTGCATGACCATAAAAGATATTATTCATATAAATAGAATAACCATTATTCTCGACTTAAATGAATAACCGTCTCGCATCAAACAAAATCCAGATATAATGTTCATGTAACGTTGGCACCAAATAATAATTATTTAGGTCTAAAACTAATCCCAAGGTAGATGTAGAGGTAGCGTGCCGACCGCGATCACATCGACTTTGGAACCGCGTTCCCACGCGCATCGTCACCTCGTCCTTGGCGATGCTCGCTTATTCCGTAGTCCTGTTTGAGTTGCAAATATTAGCAACAGAACCAGTATCAAATACCAGTGCTATGCGAGCTCTAGTAAGGTACACATCAATAACATGTATATCACATATACCTTTGTTCACCTTGCCATCCTTCTTATCCGCCAAATACTTGGGGCAGTTCCGCTTCTAGTGTCCATCGCTTGCGGTAGAAGCACTCGATCTCGAGCTTAGGTCCAGACTTGGGTTTCTTCTCTTGAGCAGCAACTTGTTTGCTGTTCTTCTTGAAGTTCCCCTTCTTCTTCCCTTTGCCCTTTTTCTTGAAACTGGTGGTCTTGTTAACCATCAACACTTGATGCTCCTTTTTGATTTCTACCTCCGCGGCTTTTAGCATTGCGAAGAGCTCGGGAATAGACTTGTCCATCCCTTGCATATTATAGTTCATCACGAAGCTCTTGTAGCTTGGTGGCAGTGATTGAAGAATTCTATTAATGACACTATCATCAGGAAGATTAACTCCCAGTTGAATCAAGTGATTATTATACCCAGACATTTTGAGTATGTGTTCACTGACAAAACTATTCTCCTCCATCTTGCAGCTATAGAACTTATTGGAGACTTCATATCTCTCAATCCGGGCATTTGCTTGAAATATTAACTTCAACTCCTGGAACATCTCATATGCTCCATGACGTTCAAAACGTCGTTGAAGACCCGGTTCTAAGCCGTAAAGCATGGCACACTGAACTATCGAGTAGTCATCGCTTTGCTCTGGCGGGCGTTCTTAACGTCGTCGGTTGCATCAGCAGCAGGCACTGGCACCCAGCGGTGCTTCGGGATTTAATTCTTCTGTGCAGCAATGAGGATAATCCTCAGATTACGGACCCATTCCGTGTAATTGCTACCATCATCTTTCAACTTTGCTTTCTCAAGGAACGCATTAAAATTCAACGGAACAACAACGAGCCATCTATCTACAGTAAACATAGACAAGCAAAATACTATCAGTACTAAGTTCATGATAAATTTAAGTTCAATTAATCATATTACTTTAGAACTCCCACTTAGATAGACATCCCTCTAATCTTCTAAGTGATTACGTGATCCATATTAACTACACCATGTCCGATCGTCACGTGAGATGGAGTAGTTTCAACGGTGAACATCAATATGTTGATCATATCTACTATATGATTCACGCTCGACCTTTCGGTCTCCGTGTTCCGAGGCCATATCTGTTATATGCTAGGCTCGTCAAGTTTAACCTGAGTATTCCGCGTGCGCAACTGTTTTGCACGCGTTGTATTTGAACATAGAGCCTATCACACCCGATCATCACATGGTGTCTGGGCACGAAGAACTTTCGCAACGGTGCATACTCAGGGAGAACACTTCTTGATAATTTTAGTGAGAGATCATCTTATAATGCTACCGTCAATCAAAGCAATATAAGATGCATAAAGGATAAACATCACATGCAATCAATATAAGTGATATGATATGGCCATCATCATCTTGTGCTTGTGATCTCCATCTCGAAGCAATCATGATCACCATCGTCACCGGTAGCGACACCTTGATCTCCATCGTAGCATCGTTGTCGTCTCGCCAACTATTGCTTCTCGACTATCGCTACTGCTTAGTGATAAAGTAAAGCAATTACATGGCGTTGCATTTCATACAATAAGCGACAACCATATGGCTCCTGCCAGTTGCCGATAACTCGGTTACAAAACATGATCATCTCATACAATAAAATATGGCATCACGTCTTGACCATATCACATCACAACATGCCCTACAAAAACAAGTTATACGTGCTCTACTTTGTTGTTGCAAATTTTACGTGGCTGCTACGGGCTGAGCAAGAACCGTTCTTACCTACGCATCAAAACCACAATGATAGTTTGTCAAGTTGGTGCTGTTTTACCCTTCGCAAGGACCGGGCGTAGCCACACTCAGTTCAACTAAAGTGAGAGAGACAGACACCCGCCAGTCACCTTTAAGCAATGAGTGCTCGTAGCGGTGAAACCAGTCTCGCGTAAGCGTACGCGTAATGTCGGTCCGAGCCGCTTCATCTCACAATACCGCTGAACCAAAGTATGACATGCTGGTAAGCAGTATGACTTGTATCGCCCACAACTCTCTTGTGTTCTACTCGTGCATATGACATCTACGCATAAAACCAGGCTCGATGCCATTTGTTGGAGAACGTAGTAATTTCAAAAAATTCCTACGCACACGCAAGATCATGGTGATGGCATAGCAGCGAGAGGGAGAGTATTGTCCACGTACCCTCGTGAGACCGTGGCGAAGCGTTATGACAACGCTGTTGATGTAGTCGTACGTCTTCACGATCCGATCGATCCAAGTACCGAACGTACGGCGCCTCCGAGTTCAGGACACGTTCAGCTCGATGACGATCCCCGGACTCCGATCCACCAAAGTGTCGGGGATGAGTTCCGTCAGCACGACGGCGTGGTGACAATGATGATGCTCTACCGGCGCAGGCTTCGCCTAAACTCCACGACGATATGACCGAGGTGGAATATGGTGGAGGGGGCACCGACACAGCTAAGGAACGATCCATAGATCAACTTGTGTCTCTAGGGTGCCCCCTGCCCCGTATATAAAGGAGCAAAGGGGGCGGCCGGCCCTAGGAGGAGGCACGCCGGAGGAGTCCTACTCCCACCGAGTAGGACTCCCCGCCTTTTCCTAGTTGGATTAGGACTTGGGGGGAGGGAAAGAGGAAAGGGGGGCGCCGCCCCCCCCCTTCCTTGTCCTATTCGGACTAGGGGAGGGTCTGTGACCTGCCCCAGACGGCCCTCCTCTTCTCCCTCATGGCCCACTAAGGCCCATTAACTCCGGGAGGTTCCGTAACCCGGTGTTCGGTAAAATCGATTTCACGGAACTATTCGAAATCAAACATAGGCTTCCAATATATCAATCTTTATGTCTCGACCATTTGAGACTCCTCGTCATGTCCGTGATCACATCCGGGACTCAAAAAATCTTGGTACATCAAAACTTATAAACTCATAATGAAACTGTCATCGTAACATTAAGCGTGCGGACCCTACGGGTTCGAGAACTATGTAGACATGACCTAGAACTATTCTCGGTCAATAACCAATAGCAGAACCTGGATGCCCATATTGGTTCCTACATATTCTCGAAGATCTTTATCGGTCAAACCGCATAACGACATCGTTGTTCCCTTTGTCATCGGTATGTTACTTGCCCGAGATTCGATCGTCGGTATCAATACCTAGTTCAATCTCGTTACGGCAAATCTTTTTACTCGTTTAAGTAATACATCATCTCGTAACTAACTTATTAGTTGCAATGCTTGCAAGGCTTATGTGATGTGCATTCTTGAGAGGGCCCAGAGATACCTCTCCGACAATCGGAGTGACAAAACCTAATCTCAAATCGCCAACCCAACATGTACCTTTGGAGACACCTGTAATACTCCTTTATAATCACCCGATTACGTTGTGACGTTTGGTAGCACCAAAGTGTTCCTCCGTAAACGGAGTTGCATAATCTCATAGTTACATTAACATGTATAGGTCATGAAGAAAGCAATAGCAATATACTAAACAATCAAGTGCTAGGCTAACGGAATGGGTCATGTCAATCACATCATTCTCCTAATGATGTGATCCCATTAATCAAATAACAACACATGTCTATGGTTAGGAAACATAACCATCTTTGATTAATGAGCTAGTCAAGTAGAGGCATACTAGTGACTATATGTTTGTCTATGTATTCACACATGTATCATGTTTCTGGTTAATACAATTCTAGCATGAATAATAAACATTTATCATGATATGAGGAAATAAATAATAACTTTATTATTGCCTCTAGGGCATATTTCCTTCATTACTATCTACAAAGCTCGAATTGTCGCAAAAATGTTTTCGACAAGTTTAAGGTGTTGACTACAATGAGATTTTCTCACTTTTATCGATGCTTAAAAGTCTGTCCGAATCATGTTAGCAATTGCCACATTTTACGAAATTTGGCCAATGGATGTCAAACCTGCATTCCTTAATGGATTTCTTAAAGAAGAGTTTTATATGATGCAACCAGAAGGTTTTGTCGATCCTAAAGGTTCTAACAAAGTGTGCAAAGCTCCAACGATCCATCTATGGACTGGTGCAAGCATCTCGGAGTTGGAATATACGCTTTGTTGAGGTAATAGTTTTATACAGACTTGCGGTGAAGCCTGTATTTACAAAAACGTGAGTGGGAGCACTACAGCCTTTCTGATAAGTATATGTGAATGACATATTGTTGATCGGAAATGATGTAGAATTTTCTAGAAAGCATAAAGGAGTATTTGAAAGTAGTTTTTCAAAGAAAGACCTCGGTGAAGCTGCTTACATATTGGGCATCAAGATCTATAGAGATAGATCAAGACGCTTGATAAGTTTTTCAATGAGTACATACCTTGACAAGTTTTTGAAGTAGTTCAAAATGGAACAGTCAAAGAAGGAGTTCTTGCCTGTGTTGCAAGGTGTGAAGTTGAGTAAAGACTCAAAGCCCGACCATGGCAGAAGATAGAGAGAGAATGAAAGTCATTCCCTATGCCTTAGCCATAGGTTCTATAAAATATGCCATGCTATGTACCAGACCTATTGGATACCCTGCCCTGAGTTTGGCAAGGGAGTACAATAGTGATCTAGGAGTAGATCTCTGGACATTGTTCAAAATTATCCTTAGAGGACTAATGAAATATTTCTCGATTATGGAGGTGATAAAGAGTTCATTGTAAAGAGTTACGTCGATGCAAGCTTTGACACCGATCTGGATGCCTCTGAGTCTCGATCTAGATACATATTGAAAGTGGGAACAAATAGCTGGAGTAGCTCCGTGCAGAGCATTGTAGACATAGAAATTTGCAAAATACATATGGATCTGAATGTAGCAGATCCCGTAGACTAAAACTTATCTCACAAGCAAAACATGATCACACCTTAATGTTCTTGGGTGTTAATCTCATAGCGACGTGAACTAGATTATTGACTCTACTAAATCCTTTGAGTGTTGGTCACATGGCGATGTGAACTATGTGTGTTAATCACATGGTGATGTGAACTATTGGTGTTAAATCACATGGTGTTGTGAACTAGCACTACAAAAAAAAGACACATCCGTGACATTTTGGGCCGAACGAAATTTTTTTTGTCATACATATGACACTTCTATGACGATAATTGTGACAAAACCGGTATCATCATAGATGTGGTGGGCTCCTACTTCTATGACAAAAATCATGACGAGAAAATGGGCTTTTCGTCTGGGCGGGCGGAGGCGCAGCTGCATGACATTCTTTGGGCCGTCCATGACGGAAAAAACCATGGTACAAGCGAGGGGAGGAAAATTTGAGGAGTTGCGTTACGGTGGGAGGTCGAGGCGGAGCGATCGCGCTTTCTCGTACATACGCTGCGTGTCGCGAGAGCATTGGCTCTAATCAATCCGGCGATTGCCTGCAGCTACGCGTTCATGAACCCGGCGATCGATCGATGGCTGTTAATCAACCCGATGGGCGATTCGCCGCTACTACTGCTAATCAAGCCGATCGATGCTGCCTCGATGATGAGCGATGGCGTTGCGGGGGGGGGTTGGATGAGCAGTGGCGGTGGTGTTGCCTCTGGATGAACAGGAACCCGTGGTGTGGAGGGCTGGTTGAGCAGTAGAGGGTGGAGGGTGGCCGTGGAGGGTGGTTGAACAGGACCCGTGGTGTGGAGGGATGGATGAGCAGATGAGCGGTGGAGGGGTGCCCGTGGAGGGTGGTTGAGCGATGGCGGTGGAGTAAGCGCGGTGGAGGCTGGATGAGCAGGAGCCCGTGGAGGCTGGAGGAGGTCGGCGGTGGAGATGAGCAGTATCTGTGGAGTCCCGTTTTGCGATGCCACACCCTCCCCACCCCCCGTTTCGGCCGTGGCGCTCCAACACAAGTCTGTTTAAATCCGTTTTGCGATCGCCACACCCTCCCGATCAGCAGGACCCCGTTTGGCCGTGGGAGGTCTGCTTCCTCCGTTTTGCGATGCGCACACCCCTCCCGATCAGCAGGACCCCGTTTGACCGTAGGAGGTCCGTTTCCTCCGTTTTGCGGGACACGAGGCCCTCCCGATCAACAGGACCCGTTTGAGCGTGGCGGTGGAACACAAGGCCGTTTCCTCCGTTGTGCGATACGCCAGCCTCGTTTCCATTATGCATTCCGTCCAAGCCCTCCCGATGAACACGACCACGCATTCAGTTCCGACCCAGCGGTTGGCTCCCCATGAACACGACGCGACGGCTGTTTCTCCGTTCCGACCCAGCCATATGCGTATGCGCGATAGGCGTTAGAGACCCTGCCCGTATGTACGTGCGTGGCGTATTTTCTTTCTTGCACCCTCGCCGTTATGCGTGCGTGTACATGCTACGTCGCGGCGCCTCTACTACGACGCGTGCGCGCCTCTACATCCACCAGTATATATATACGTACACGTTCACGACCAGAATGACAACGGTACGTACGCTTCGACCAGGTGGGTCCCGACTGTCAGGAACTTCCTTTCCTGCGAAGATGTAGCTGGTGGATCCCAGCAGTCAGGGGGCGAATCGTTTTGTTTTTTTTTGCCCGGACGAACTTCCTTGCGTGCGAAGATGTAGCTGGTGGGTCCCAGCAGTCAGGGGGGCGAATCATTTTTTTCCCGGACGCACTTCCTTGCGTGCGAAGATGTAGCTGGTGGGTCCCAGCAGCTAGAAGCGAATCGTTTTTTTGCGGGACGCACTTCCTTGCGTGCGAAGGTGTAGCTGGTGGGTCCCAGCAGTCAGGGAGGAAACGTTTTTTTCACGAAATACTGTGGCCCGTCCGGTGGGTCCCCGCTGTCAGGTGGAGGAATAATTATTTTCCGCGTAATTAGGAGGCACTTCCTTGCTGTGGTCGTGGACCCAGCTGTCAGCCTCTCCACATACAGTCCACGTCCGATGGAAGTCGTTCCTTGACCACGTTGACCACGCCGCGCCGAGAGCACCAGGGCGGTGGACGATGGCGAGGCCTAGGAAGGGGACGACGGGGAGCCGGGGAAGACGAGGCAGTGGAAGCCCGCGCGGAGAGGAGTACGAGGGTTCACTGGTTCAGCTGCGGTGTGAGGCTGCCGTCGCCGTAGGGCCTGGCTAGCAGTGGGATTAGTAGGGGCCGGTGAGGCCTCTGCGGCAGCACATCCGGACACGGGAAGCAGGAGTATGCGACACGACCGGCGCTGCTTTGGGCGGCTGGAGCAAGAAGACCAGAGGTTGAAGAAGCACTACGGCCGTTGGATGGAGATCGTACGGTCACCGAAGCTAGAATCGTTTATATTGACTAAGTTGACAAAGCCCTTGAGTACGCTCCAACTTAGTAGACCCACGAGTCAGCCTCCGAAGCAGTGCGCCCGGATGTCGGGGAATCATTTTTTGGCGGCGAAGCTAAGAATATCCGATATTGAAGAAGAAGACGACATCCGTTGGATAGACATCCAACGGCCACTTCTTCTAGAACCGTGTGTTGACTATAATAAGTTGACAAAGCCTTGCATACGCGTCAACTTATTTTTTTAGGGACGCGTCATTAGTAGGCCCACAAGTGTGTGGCGAGAACTTATACCCCATTTGCGTTTTGTAAGAATGTACAGCCCATTTTTGAATTCTAATGGAATTTACAACAACCCATTTACAGTTTGTTAAAAGTACAGCCCATTTTCTAGCTAGGACAATAATTAATAATTTCAACCAACCGTTGAAGACAAAATTCAATAAAATTTCCCACATTTTGGTGGGATCTGAAATATTTTTATCCCGAAATTTCTATTCAGATTAAATATAAATTTGTATTACGTAAAAATCCAACGAAACATTGCGCGTGCAACAATGAAAATTTAAGATTTTCAAAATCCATAAATAATATTTTATAAACTAATTTCTTGTTTGGTGCAATTTTTTATAGTTACTGCCCAGTTTTTATAATTACATCCCATTTATTATTTTTAAAGCCCATTTTCCTGTTAAGCCTAATGCATCCCTCTTAAGAAAGATTTGCAGCACAGCAGGGCGGAGAATAACAAGTTGACCTTGCCTGGGTATTCCTCAAAAAGACGTATAGCTGGTCTAGCCATTTTCATCCTGAGAAAAGTAGTATCTGGGCTGGATATCTGGCCTGGGCTAGACGGGCCACAGCCCGCCCAGTTAATACCCTGCTCTCCTATGAACAACAACGAAATCATCGCCAAGAAAAACTCTGCAGTGCTCACGCCTCAAAAACACAAATACTGCTCGAGCTGCTTGGTCCCAGCTGTCGGCCGCACCTTGTGCAATTCTCTCGTTTATATTGACTACATAGGTTGACAATGATGTGGGACCGTGATGTCAGGAAACCAGGAGAAAGCAAAAAAAATAGTTGTACATAATAAGGAGGCACTTGCGTACGTACGGCTATGGCCCTAGTGGGTCCCTAGTGTCATCCAGTCAAAATAAAGTCATCTCCTGAATCCTCATGTTCGTTGACCATGTTAACAATGCTCGGCGCCACGGCGAGCGCAACAACTCGAAGGACAACGGAGAGGGCCTCGCGGGCCCTACAGAGGTCTGATACAGCGCCCGCTGCTCATTCAGGAAGCCAGGATCATCGGACACCTATGAACACATTCGAGAAACTGAGACGGCATGAAACGGTAAGGCCACGCTAGGGAGCTCTGGTTTCTTTCAAACCTGTATTAACATACAAGTGTAATTTACTCGTCATCGGAAGGCCCGAGGTCTGTAAGTAAAACCGGCGGGTTACGCGTGTAATTTGAGAGACCAGTGTATATTTTCCGAGCATTGCTATATGGACGACATTACCATACGATACATGCTCGACGTGCGTATCATGCCATCCATGGGCAAGGCTGAAACAGCAGCTAACGGCTGGATTAGCAATCGCCCGAGTGTCGTTCAGCGTTTTTATTGTGTGTGAAGTACTTCCGATATTTTACTAGTCGAAATCGACCAACCAAGCGCCTTCGCCCGAGACCATCTGCTTTAATTTACAAGCGTCAGTTTTACAAGAGGTTTTGGTTGGAAAACGACGATCCAATCACGGCCTAATATCATGAGTTGGTCGGAAGATCATATGGTTTCACGTCTAACCTACCCGACATGTCGTATAGGCTATGAATGAAACATCAGACGATGAACTTCTTACGCACGGAAACAACAGAAGAGGATGATCTTCTTAACAAGCAAATAACTGGCATTAGATCGACATGCAAAATAATACGAAACATTATTCTCAGGAGGCACGGTGAACAGCTCGTGATGCCGCATGCCACAACATTCCAAGCTCAACTTTGCAATCAAACAAAAGGCCTGGCATTACATAGACAATATTCAGAACAAACTCTTAACACAGGAATATCTCAGCAGAGTAACTATTTACTTCTAAACTGAACACAGGAATAGGAAAAAACACTCGACGCTGCTCACAGCAAGCGCGTCCCACTCAAAAATATCAAATGCATGTCTTCTGGCTAACATCAATGAGCAAATTTTGACAAGGTTTTCCAATTCCAATATATTGAACTAACGTCTTCTTGCTAACAACAATGAGCAAATTTTGACAAGGTTTTCCAATTCCAATATATTAAACTAACGCCTTCTTGCTAACATCAATGATTAAACTTTGACAAGCTTTTCCCATTCAAAATATGTAATGCCTATGATCGTGTCCTGTCTTAGCTTCTTGTACTTGTTTGGGCACTTTTTGCCCAGGGCACTCCACGTGTTGTTAAATTGCCAATGGTCTCTGCAGACTAGTCATGTCATCGGTGTCTAATATTTATGGCACCGGCTATAGCAATGGAGGGATTCGCTGCCAAACTAAGAAAAGGTGAAATTGGCACCTCTTTTGGCCTACATAGTGGAAGGCCTAATACTCTGTAAAGCTTCTCGGCCATTCCTTCAGAATGTGGTGCAAACAGTGGATCGCTTCTTTCGCAAAGTGGAATGACCAATCGGACCCGATAATGCAGCAGTTTGCCTTGGACACATTGGCTCCTTTTGTGCGGTTGAACTAAAATCAAGTCGGAATAAAACCGAGCTTTAATTGTGATATCCCTGTAAGCAACAAAAGGTATAAGGGAAACAATTACTGAGAAATAACGATTGATGACTTGTACTCCCAGAAGAAAAACATCTACTGATCTACCTTATCTTAATGGGAAACAAAGCAGGAGAGTAGCAATTCTCAATCAGTGTGATTCATTAATATTAACTGTGACATTATCTTAACAATGCCTTGTTTCAACATGTATAAAGAACGAAAAAGCAGAAAAGTATCATTCCTAAAAGAATGCGACTGATTCATTTTAACAAAGACATTATCTTAACAATACCTTGGTTAAACATGTAGAAAGAACTACAAAGCAGGATAGTACCATTCCTAACAAGTGTTGCAGTTTTGAACTAAGATTCAGTAGTTAATTAATTTTGCGAGTGGCATTGCTTAATTTTACCAGCGGCATTAGATTAACGAAAAGCATAAACAGTTCCAGGGGAGAGTGGGTGCAACAACAGTATGTGCTCCCATCTACTTATAAAGGGGGTGATGCAGAGTTTGTTGTAACAAAGCAACAAGCATCATGTCTGGGTTGGTCCCATTTTTGTTCACTACTTAATGGGAAAAGACAGCAATACAATAGCTTCAATTCAACATTTATTTAAAATAGTATCAATACAAGTAGCACAACATCTCAAAGCACACTGCACAATCATGTGGATGAAGGCCTGTACTGACCTTTCATGAGAACACCAGGATAAAATACGAATCTGCTAACACGAATAGGAATTCCAATCTCATTTTGTGCAGTTGCACGGAAATCAAGCAAAGTGTTTCGCGTAGCGAATCAAAATGTCGCAATAGCAACAAGTTGAATAGATCATGTGGTAGAGACCAAGATTTGAAACAACTCGACAGGAACACTGGAAACAAATCTCGATCTCATTTTGTGCAGTTCCACCAAAATTAAGCAAAGTCACCGGTGTGACATTCAAGTTGAACTGCACAAAACACTCTTAAAACATAAGTGTTTCGAGTAGCGAAGTAAAATGTCGCAATAGCAACAAGTTGAATCGATACCCCTGTTTTAACAGAGGCAAAAAAGGAAACAATTACTTGCTGATAAAGGAGGGTGAAACAAACGGTGACAGAAAGAAGCATCTAACTTATCTTGGATGGAAAACCAAGTAGGATAGTAGCATTTCTAAAACGGTAGCATTGATTCATATTAACAGAGACACTCTCTTGAAACAACATTCGTTAAAAAAATGTAATTTACTTTTAAAAGTGGCATTGCTTCAATTTTCCGGCGGCATTCTTAGATTAACAACAGCAAAATAGTTGTATGGGACATGCTAGCACCATGTGCGTCCACAACTATAAATGGGTGGTGCAGAGTATGTAGCCAAGAAGCATATCTGTGTTGGTCCCATATTTGTACTCTTTGAACTTTTTTCCTATGTGAGGGCAGCAAATCTAGTCCTGTACAAACTACCCGACCCCCCCCCCCCCCAGTTTCTTTCCCTTTTCAACAAAGAGATTGGTTCCTTACAGATGTGTGTACTGGGTTACCCCCTTTTTCCCTTTTCGACCAACAAAGTGGCTGGATAGCCAGTCTATACTACTTTTCCTCCCTCCTTTCCTCATTGAACCACGTCCTAGATTCATGCTCCACCCCACCCCTCCTTTCAGGTCGCGAGAGTCGTGTCGCACACACACACATAGACATAAACATGCATATCCATGTTTACGTAAAATTCCATTTCCATCTCCACCTCCAATCATATTTGTCCAACTAGCACATTATTTACGTTGTTAATTATATACACAACAATATTAACGTACAACATCTCTTGTTTGCGCATGTCCGGACCGCTGCCACGGCCGGTCCTGACCAACCCGAACCCTCTTCATCACCCGCGCGTGCTGCTTCCTGCCCGAAACGGACAGTGCCGCATTCATGCCCGGCCAGAGCGGACGCGACCTCTCACTGGCGCCGGCCGAGAGAGCGTCGCCCGCACCGCTTCGGGGTGCACGCGGCTACTCCGCGTTCAAAGGTCGCAATAGCCGGCTACAACATGCATGTAAAAAGTTTTTCGGAGTCCGTGCTACAGCTAGCTGTCCTCCCCCAACTCGTCAATCTCTTCCAGTAGTGCTAGTAGTACTCCATGGCGCGATCCATCGAAAAGCAGGCGGGAAAGTTATCGTATACTCGGTTTGCGGTGAGTGGCATGCCGAGTGACCGTGTGTGGTCGAGCCGTGGAGGAGGGTGAGACATGAACACGACAGATGTGATTTACTATGTGATTTGACTGCTCCTTAGTGGCCCCTACACGTACCCTCCCTACGTGTATGCAACAGTCACACGTACACATGGACGCAAAAAGCGCGATGCCCTAATGCATGCATGTCCGAGCACACGACGGAACACACACGGTCACGCTAAGTGCTCAACCTACACGCATGCACACACATACTCGGTCGGGTGAGCTAGTGACCGTATAAACACCGGAAAATATATATATTGAGCGCAATGGCGTATTATGAAGTCCATGACCGTATTTTTACAAATATACAATGACAGACAGTGTATTTTCTCGTTTGAAATTAATCCATATTAACCGGAGAGGAGACAGTATGGACTAGCATTACTTGCCCGCGGTGGCTCGCGGGACAAGGAGAAACTTTTGACTAATGCAAGCTCTCCCTCGCTCAGGCGGTGGACGTGCAACAGTTAATTCGGTGTCAGATTGCCAGAAGCATACACTATACTACTAGTGCTACTATTGTTCGACTTCCCAAATAGGCGAACAGCCAAGCGCAAAGTTTACTAATATAGTCTATAAAGGTACATACTATACTAGTACTAGGAACCGGATGGAGGAGCGTCTGCACTCTTATTATAATTTTAAAATGTGATAAAGCAATCTTCAACACATTTGGTTATCTTGAGGTTCTCGCATGTGATAATGGAAGTTGATTGCATGGAACACTCGCCACAATTCACGCTTAATTCTGGCTCATATCCTGTTACAAATAGTAGCGCTCGGTAATATTTCCTCTTTTTGTTATTCAGCATGTAAACAGGTCAGCAAACCTTGCGGCGCATCTTCGTCTGAACCGTGCCTGCTGCACTTTGAATGTGGCCGAGAGCTGGCTTGATGAAACACCTCGCTTCCTACTTCTTTTTTTGCGGGGTACCTCGCTTCCTAGTGACCAGTGTCTTGGCTGATCGTCCTAAGAATGCTTATATATGAATAAAGATCTCTCATTTACTCGCAAAAAGGATTGAGCCATATTAACCGGAAAGGAGGGAGTATGGACTAGCACTACTTTTTGGTGTGTCCCGTCAACTCGCAGAACGAGGAGAAGCTTGTAGGACAAGGTGAAGCTCGCTTACGCCTTTTGACTAATGCAACCTACCCTCGGTGGACTTGCATCAGTCCATTCGGTGTCAGATTGTCAGAGGCATACACTGTAGTACCCAACATGCGGAGTACCATCATTGTTAGACTTCACGAAGAGGCGAAGAGCCAACCGCAGTAGTACGAGTAGTACTACTACTAGAACCGCATGGTGGAGCGTTTGTACTCTTATTTCTTTTTATCTCTGATAAAGTACACGTTTATTCCGGAGAAGGGCGGAAAACGGCAGCCAACATCAACATGTAATGAATGATATCGATCAACCAACCATGCTCGAATATATCTTGGCCTCCATGCGAACCCGTCTGTGTGTTCTGCTCCTCGTCTCTCTCACGGAACGGAGGGTTGGCTCTTTGCCGTCAATTGAGATCGGTTTTCTCACACTCCTGTCCCACATGCCAAGAGGAGGTGCGTTGTCCGACTAGCCATACGCGTATTTGGTTTTGAACCTTCATACTACTCCTCCCTTCGTCACAGTTTACAGGGCGCGCTTCATTATGATGCATTTCTCTCAATGCATTTCCACCACCAGAGAGACTTTAGACACGTTTGGTTTAATGCTCAATTAATTAGGGAGTGGTAACCGCAATCAAGTCCACAATTTTCTCTCCATGTAACTACAGAATGGAGTAAGTGCATGCATGTGTGTACCCGGGGTGGAAGCACTGCATGCATGTGTTTACGCATTATTCCCTCTACTAGTAATAGACGCCGTGCTATAACTACCAATGCTATTTTTCAGGTCGATCGCTAGTCGCCTTGGTCCCACCGATCTTTTTTCTTTTTTCTGAAGCGCGATGTATAAACAGTGACGGATGGAGTAGTATGAGCGGATTCAAAGAAGAGTGTATTGATGGTTGCTTCTTCAGAGCAACTTACAGTGGGAAAGGTGGGGCTTACGATTTGACTGCACATTACTCACTATTAATGCGGCGCAACGACCGGGCTGAGTCTCCCATGCGGTTGTGCACTACCCCCTCGGTTCTTAAATATACTCCGAAGTATTTGTCTTTCTAGAGATTTCAACGAGTGACTACTCAAATATTTGTCTTTTTAGAGATTTTAAATGGACTGGCACATACAGATGTATATACATATTTTAGAGTGTAGATTCTCTTATTTTGCTCCGTATGTAGTCACTTGTTGAAATCTCTAGAAAGACGAATAGAATATTTAGGAACGGAGGGAGTACACATCTGAAGCAAAATGAGTGAATCTACACTCTAAAATATGCCCGTTTGAAATTTGTAAAAGACAAATATTTAGGAGCGAAGGAGTATAATTTTGTGCATGGCACATGGACCAGATGATGAAGAGGCTTACGGCAATGCTATCAAGCTTCCATCATTTGTTTACATAATTGACGTACTATACAAATAATTTTCCAGCGAGACATGAAATTGTACAATGGTGTGAGCTTTCAGCTTGTTTGGCGTGTCTTGCCATCGATGCTCTTTGGAAACAATCAAAACTAACTTCCTTGCTAATGCATGTCAATTATTAGCAGATCAGAGCTAATAATTACATCACAACTAAAGACAGAATTGTGAGAAGGTGTTAAATTAAAATTGATCCATGCTTTCATTGGCAGCAACGTCCCCCCAGCTCTGTCTAAATCAACAAGGCATGTTGGGAAAAAAAGTAGCTGTCTGGAGCATGCAACATTCCGATCATTTTGTGCAGTTCCAATAAAATAGAGCTGAGCGTCCCTGTTCCAAAGATATTAAGTGTGATTACAATAATAGAGAACTGCTGATGAAACAATAAACACATAAATAGAAGCCGGTCACCTTTGCAGTCTCTTTTAAGACTAACTAGTTGGAGAAGATTAGGCTCGGAGTTGGATGAGGAGGATAGAGCAAAACCAATCTCCCTTTGTGCAACAAGACTGAAATGTAGAGACGTTTCCCATGTGACATTTTAGTACAACTGCACAAAACACTCTTAAGAAAAAAGTGATTTGTGCAGTTCACCAAAAGGTCGCAATAGCAACGAGGTGAAATGGATAGCCATGTTTGCAAAAAAGAGGTAGAAAGGAAACAATTACTGGCCAATAACAGTTGATGACACATGCGACGACAAAAAAGAAGCATATTCCTTGCCCTAAGGGAAGATAACAACACGGTTGTGTTTGTCTAAAATGGTGTGAGGACGAAAATGCAATATGGAAAGTACGCTGGACGAGCTACGTTTTGGGCAAAGAACTATGGAAGATCCAAATGCAGCGACGCGGGAAGACGGGCAGTGAAGCAAGGCCGGAGGGGATACCTAGAGGTCGTCGAGATGTAACTAGGTGAGCGGCGGCAGGCAGAATCTGCGAGCAGGTGGCGTAGGCCCTGCCGCGCCGGGGCTTGGTCAGAGAGAACGGCGTGTACCACAGATCGGGACGTGCTGCCTCGGCGCCTTCGAACGGAGAAACGATGCACTTCCTCCCTTTCCCCCGGGAGACGGGATGCGGCCGGATCAGTGACCAACGGTAAGAGAGATAGAGGCCACCGCACTCTCTTTCCCCCGGTGGACGGGATGCGGCCGGATCAGTGACCAACGGTGAGAGAGAGAGGCCACCGAAGCCTTGTGTGAGATACTCTGAAGAGCGACAAACCAGGCACGCAAGGCTCCATTGTATATAGTGAGCGGACTACCTTTTTCTCCATAAAAATTGTTTTATATTCTGTGTATGTGCCATTGAGCGCTATAACTTTATTTAAAAATAACGCGGCGCCACGTCAAGTCGAACTTTGTTTCGTGCAGGCGTGGTACACGACCTCCCTAGGTAAACAACCGCTACAGGCGTTCAAATTAGCACGTGTTCTGCCATTTCGTAAAGAAATGAGCTCCACCGTGTACCCGCGCGGGTGTGGCTGGGCACGAAGCGTGAGTACGTGCACGGTGCACCTATTCTCTTCTTGTATACGTACACCACCTACGTTGGGTTGTTTGAGAGAGATACAAACCTAGAGAGATATAGTGTGTGGGTTCTTGAGAGTTTTTTTTGGGGGGGATGTTTCAATCAAAAAATGTAACATATGCAATGTGTGTGAAATAGAGTCCTGGATATAACATATATATAGAGGGGGCAATCCACGAGAAGAGAGTGGAGGTATCACCGCCTTGAGGTGTCCATAGAATCGAAAAGAGGGATGATGTGTGTGTGTGCGCGCGCGATCGATAAAGAGTGCCATCGAATTTGTGTGTGCCCACGTCAAAGATATAGAGTGGCTGGCCTACTGGAACGTGAGAGGGGACATGTGCAGTTTGTCTCTGTGGCATGGATACCTACCTGCAGCGCTCGACTATCGGTGTGTGGTGGGGGAAGAGGGAGGCCCAATTAACTATAGAGGTACAATGGCTGGTATATGTGTGGAGGAGGATAGAGGCCTACCTCATGTATTAAGGAGATCGATCTGCCTCATGTATTAAGGGAGATCGATCGGCATCCATGCATATGTGCATGAGAGGAATAAGGTTGGGAGAGAGACAGAGCTAGAGTGTTGGAGGGGGTGGTAGTGGAGTTGCTTCTAACAAATGGTGGGATAGGCTTGCTAGACAAACGGAGGGCACGCCCGCAATATCAGTAAGAGAGGAGATGGCTGCTTGTTGTCTGTGCACCTGCGTGTGAGAGACGGGTCAGGAGGCATGCACGAATGATGAGGGGGGATGATGTGGCTGTGTTAAGCAGACATAACTACATAGGAAGATCAATCGCCCTTTGTTAGAGAAAGGAGAGACATAACTTGTGAGGTACGTCGATCGATGGGGGGGTAGTTAAAGTCGATCCAGGTATATGTTGGGAGATCGATCGGTATACATGCATGTGTGTGTTAGAAGCAAACGAGGCACGAGGAGAAGGATAGAGATAGAGGGATGCATGTAGGAGGTGGTACGAGAGGCATACTATATTGAGCGGGGAGGAGTGTGCGAGTACGAGAACAATGAAAAGAGTGGTGGGAGTGAGGCATGGACGGTGACAAGAGAAGAGGGGAAGCTTGTGTTTGTGCTAGGCACACCTGGCTAGAGAGGCATATCGATCGATGTGTGCCGTAAAGAAGGAGCTGGGGGGCCTACACACACCGTGGGTGAACGACCTAAAGTGAAAAGACGAATTTGCAAGATGGAGCTAGAGAATGCTGAGGGAGGGTGAGTGGGATGCTGGCGTGTGCATGCACAAGAGAAAGTTAGCGCTAGCTACAAAGATAAGAAGGTTGTGTGGGTGTAAAAGACGAATAGATATCATATAAACTTCATTATAAAAAGCGAATTCGGATATTCGAAGAATTTATCATAGTGTTTTAAACCGACGTATGTGTGAATATATATAACGGTGATACACATGGTGTGTTTATGAACATGTTATACCACAGTTAATATATTTTATCTCTACTCTTATAAAAAACGGACTTGTTGATGATGGTGTGCCTGCCATCCTGCATTATAGGCCGTCCGATTTATATCTTGCGGATAGCAAGGAAACTATGATGGTTGAAGTTGGAAACAATCATGATTGTAGATTCTTATTGAAATAGAGAAACGAATTCATATTTAGTTCGAATTGCAGCGGTAGTATAGACATTTGGAATGCACTAAAATGTTGGTATGAGTAGGTTACATGCATTTTACAGCAAAGCGAAAAAAAAAATCGGACATAACATGGATTCATACTCCCTCCTTCCATCTATATAGGGCGTAATGAGATTTTTAAGACCGCCTTTGACTATTGACAAGATTAATAGTACATGACATGCACAATGTGAAAATTATATCATTGAAAGAACCTTTCACAGACAAAGTTAACGGTGTGCTTTGTGTAAGTTGCATGTCATATATCATTGCTCTAATATTTGGTCAAAGTTAGCACTGAAAAACGCATTAGGCCCTATATAGATGGAAGGAGGGAGTAGCTTTGAATAGCATTTGTATAGTAGAACGGGGCAAGACTCTCTCTTTGTGTGGTGTGAATAGTTTTATTTTTTTTGTTTTCTTTGTGGTTGAGGGAAGTGCGAATTGATTTGGTACGTACAAGTACAATATTACTACACGTTAGGCTTGTCCCTAAAATTCAACACGCGTCTTGTTATATCCCGAAAATTCAGATATCGTGCTCCCAAAACTGGCGCCTTCAAAACCCGTGCCTTGCTATCCCGAAATTACAACGCGCGCGAAAACTCCCTCCAGCTGCCAAATCCCGACACACGAAATCCCCCTTCTAACCCTGAGCCCAAAAGGGCCGCTAGTTCAAATTGGTGGGGAGTACTTTTGTAACACACCCTACATTTTGGACAAGCGCGTCCCTAAGTCATGCTTCACCCCCTCCCATCGCCCCCTTTTCGCCATTTGAAATCCGAGGCCGCCATAACGTCTCCGCTCCAGCCGCGAAACCCCACCCTCCTCCGTCCGCCACGTCACCGCTGCCCAGCCGGAGCCTCTTCCCCGATGACATCGTCCACCGCAACAGCTCGACGTCCCTCGTCCACCTCCCCGGATGAGGATCCGTCGCCCATCTTGCCGTCTCGTCGGTTCAGCCGCCCCGTCCTCCACCTCCAAGGAGCTGCTCCGACGATCGCCTCGTCTATCGCGGCTGCTCCATCCCCACAGCGCCGCCTTAACCTGCTCCACCGGAACCGCAGCATCCTCACCGACTCCTCGGATGAAGCCAAGGCCTACTCGGCGCCACCAAAGAGGTTGTACACTCATCGCATCGCACCTTGTCCTTGACTCGACCTCCCGGCGCCGAAGGTGCTCCATCCCGCACCGCCATGGAGCGGCTACCTTGAAGCCGACGCCGCAGGCGACATCTCCACGGTGGCTCTCCCCCAGTGCGAGGCCCCTTCGACGGCGGCGTCCATACCAGCCGGATCTGCTGCTGCTGCTCGCTCTCGCTTCGCTTCGCTCCGCTCTTGCTCTGCTCGGCTCTCGCTCGATCGCTTCGCTTCGCCCAGCTGCTGCTGCTGCTGCTCTCCCCTCGCTTCGTCTTGCTGCTCTGCTCGATTAAGCCACACTTGATCGACTGAATCGACTTTTGGTCGATCGATTTTCAGGGGTTGGGGGGCTCACGGAGTTAAGGAAGAACCACCCGCGATGGGGACGGGGGCTCGCCAGAGAGGTACCCCACTATCTATCTTAGGGTTCAGGGTGGGGGTGGGGGCCTAGAGGGCTGGCCGGGGCGGCGGTGGCGAGTTGTTTCGGGGCGGCGAGGCGGCGCTGGGGCCGGTGGTTCGGCCAGTGGTGGTAAGCGGCTCAAGGGTGTGCAGGTTGAAGATGAACTGCAGGCCCTCCCTAAACTACGTGTCAAGTGTCTCTCTGCTACCATTGCGTTCAGTTTCGACAGTAGCATTCAGATTCCACAGTTAATTTCAGTTTCGACAGTTAAGTTCAAAGTCAACAGTTTTTACCTCATCTGTTGTAGTCATGTGGTTTTTGGTGATGTTAATTTTACATCCATTTTTCATCATGTATCAGAGATGCTATTAGAATCCCACTTGAGATTTACGATGTCATCTTGTGCTGCTTCAGCCTTGGCGTCTTATGGCTCACGGAGCTGCTCCAACGACGAACGATCCATCACAACAGAAGCGAGTGCCACGGGCGCCGCCTCTGATTGCTCGAGATCTTCCTCCACACCTCCGACAGCCACCTCTGCCTCAACTGCTTGAGGACCAACCCAATGATCTTTGAGGTCGACACGGCTACTCGACAAAGAGGTTGTACACTTGTTGTGTCAGTTATTACTATGCATTCACATCGATCCATTAGGGCTATCTTGGTTCAACGGAAAAACGTCGATCCACTGGTTGTTACCATCACTCTAAATTTCTGCATGCTCTCCTTACATAATCTCACCATATTTTTTGTATGCATGTCGATATTGTACACATCATGTTGAACATGTAGAGAAAAGAGAAGAGTTTTATGCTGCAATACAATGTCATGCAGACATCGCTCCACGGTGGCTTCAATGGCAAACCCTCCCCACCCCTCTCCAGATTGTAATCCAGAGGAAGATATCTGTTCTGAGGCGTATTCAGATGCCGCTGACCACTCCTATTTACCCCCAAGGTGTTTGCTCTACCTTGGCATGATGATGTTAGTCATATCATGCATATGTTGCCTTGCAGTGCCTACTTTTGACATCATATATGTCATCTGCTTAGTTTAGACATGTTCTATAATGCCACCTGTTTAGTTTCTATATCATATATGGGAATTATGTAGTCTCATGTCTTTTAGCCAGCCATAATATATGTGAAATGTGCAATGCCATCCTGTTTAACCAGGCATCATATATTTGAATGATATCTTGCCCATCCTTTTCTTCATTACATTTCCATTTGTCGACAATGTTTGTACATTAAACTACTCTTCCTGTGAATCAGCCATTTGGGTGGGAGATGGAAAAATCTGGAGTGAAAAAAGGGCCTTCAGAGCAGACAGTGCTACCTGTTGAAGCAGATCTCTTGTTGGGTCCCGATAGCTCCTCATAGATGGATTCACAGATAGATGACCATTCCTATTCCCCCACTGAGGTGTATGCTCTAATTTGGCACGGTTATACTGCTCATATCATGCATATGGTGTCTTGCACTGCATAGTTTAGACATCATATACACAATATTCAACACCATGTTCTTAGTTCAGACATCATATCGAATGCCCTCTGTTTAGCATATAAATCACATATGTGAATTAAATGATGCAATCCTGATTACTTGGATAACATGTAGGTGAATTATGTCATGCGATCCTGTTTAGTTATTCATCATATCTTTCAATTATGTTATGCTATGCTATCCAGTTTAGATAGACATCATATATGTGAAATCATGTCATGCTATCCGTTTTAGTTAAACAATATACATGTCAACTATTTCATGCCCTCTTTTTTCCACACTATCTATTGCATCTGTCTCTCATACAATGTCTGTACATTCAACTATGTTCCCTGTTTATCAGCCATTTGAATTGGAGCGGGTGATGCCAGTATCTAGCGGAATAAAAACACGGTCTTCAAATAAAATAGTGCTACCTCTTGGTGGAGATAGCACCCCGGTTGTACATGCACAAGAACCAGCCCTACCACATATAACCCAAACTCTCGCAGATTGTACCCCTCTGCGATGGACGAGAACCAGCTTCACCCAATCTAACCCCAACCCCACCGATAGTAACCCAGCTCCTGTTGACACAGCACCATCTCCACCACAGAGCTCCCAAATAACAGCAGTTAGTAAGGCAGCTCCAAGTGCCCAAAGGGCCAAGACTATCACGGCGAACCCCAACTCCACCAGTTAATACGCCTATTCCTGTGGAGGAAGCACAACCAGCCAATCGTAGTTTAGCATCTATCGCATTTGATGTTGTTAAATCGTATGTGTGTATCTTCCCATCTTGGAAATATTATCTTCAAGATGAAGGAAAATGCCAGATTCAGGTGTTTGTCCAGGAGTTATGTGTAAGTAATGTTATTCATGGCAATTACTTTGCTTCGTCCCATACATCCTACCTCCATGATGGTTATAATACAGCAAATTTTCCCATTTTCTCTATAGAGAAGGACCGATTTGGAAACTCAGGATGAGCGTAACCTGTGCTAATACCTCTGCTATCTTCAAGAATGCTTGGTGGCGATGTCGAATTACCTCAAGAAAACGTACTTCACCGGCAAAGAAACTCATCAAATTCCCTTACGTTCTCCTGAGACACATTTATCGGACAATGATCGGGAACGCCTTGTTACAGATTGGTCCCGAACCAAGAATGTGGTAAGGTCTATGAGCTCATTTTCTATTTTAAGTATTTTATTCTTGCGTCTTCTTGTACTCTGCTCATGGAGAACAAGTGCCTAAACCTGAAGAACAACTGTTCTAATTTAAGATTCCATTGCTATCATAGTTCAAAAAAGCGCTAGGCGTTAATTGTGCGTTTTGCCACCGCCTTGCGCTTCTTGACCAAAACACATGCTTATGCGCAGTTATGCACAGATTATGCGTAGTTATGCATAATGCGTTTTATAACGCCTAGAGCCTAGCGCGCTTAAGCGCTCGCTTAGGCGCGCCTTTTTTAACTATGATTGTTTTGCTCTTGTATCATTGTATTTACTGATACAAACTTATTTTTAAATTAAAGGATCCAATCGAAACTCCAATGACACAACAGGTATGTTCACGAATGTTTCTTTAACAGGTTTGCTCTTATCAATAGCTCTGTTGATTTCAATTTCAATTCTGTATACAGTTGACTTTCATATCATGCACATTACTAGCATCACAACAGAGCCAATAGTGTTGTTGTACATGTAGACCCGTGGTACCCATCTGAAATCTTGTTGTGCCGTGTAGTTTCCCTCGCTTTGTATTCTTTCACTGCTGCTTTGTCTTGAACTAATATGATTTGAACCGTGTCTCTATTTTGATTTGGCAAGACAATGCAGTGACCATAGGACATAGATATATGTTTGTTTGATGCATTTATTATGTACTAGTACTTGGCAATAGAAGACTTGGTAGTTTAATCCTGTCCACCTTACTAATGAACTGGTTCATCGAAATGAGTTTCATATACTAGTACATGCTAAACTTGTTATGTGTCTGCTTGTTTCTTCTTTTAGAATGCTGACAGAATATTGGGTGCCTTATTAAGCAATGGTAAAGGAAGTAATGCAGATAAGGTTCAGGATAGTGACACATCCTTGTTGGTCTCCAACAGAGCTGATAAAACAGCTAAGGAAGACTATCTTAAAGACAGCGAGACAACCCCAAAGTCCTGTCTTGGTTTAGTGTTCGAGTTACTGGCCACTACCGCATGCACAAGCTATTCAAACTCACTGTGCTGAATCAGTTCGGTTTCTTGAGTCTCAACTACAAGCTGAAAGACATCGATCAGTGTGCTGCGACAAGAAGCGGAAGGATGCGGAAGTCCCTGGAGCATTCAGATGCATACTTTCTAGTGCAACAGTAAGCGTTGGAGGATTTTAGCGCCAAACAGGACAAAGCTAATCAGCTTGCTAAGCTTAGTGCCAGCATGGTAGATACCCAGGATAACATTTCTTGAGCTCTTCTGAAGTTGTTTCAGTAATGCTCTTGTTTTTCTGTCGCGTTTATTTGCACCGGTGGCCAATTTTGATGGCCAAGTGTATGTAATATGCTGCTTTGTTCCCTATATTTGCACCGTGGCGAACTTTGATGCCCAAAGGGATGTAATATGTGTAATAGCGGTAATAGGCTAGCCTTAATTGCTTGCTTATTTATTTCCTTATTGTCTTGTTTAGTTGTTTGCTTGTAGTCACTGCAGTTCTTTTTCTGTGTTTTTCTAGTGGCCACAATAGCCTATTTTTGGTAACTAGGCCAAAATAAGCATGGCAACACACGGACTATTGTAACCATGGGCCTCCTGCACGCCGTATGATCCATGGGCCTTCGTTCAGCCGTAGGACCATTGGCCTTCTATACGGGCCGTAGGATCCATCGGCTTCCTATACGGGCCTTAGGGATCAATGGGCGTTTTACGAGTCGTAGGGTCCATGGGCCTTCTACGGGCCGTACTATCCATGGGCCTCATACGGGCCGTAGGATCAATGGGCCTTCTACGGGGCATATCATCATTTCGCCAATCATCGGTCGTACTATTCGTGGACCATAACGGGCCGTTAATAGGCCGTATTTGATAACTCTATGAAAACAGCCCAACGGGTTTTTTTGACATGAAAACGGGCCAACGTATTAATGGTACGCAAATGGACCGACTGTGACGACTGGCTGAATTTGGCCCACAAGCAGAAAATGACAGTAACGGGCCGTATGTAACCGAATGTTGCAAATGAGCCCAAGAATCAATGGGCCTTGAGAAGGCCAAAAGATAACTTGGGCTGGAAACAGCCCAATGGAATAACGGGCCGTTAATGGGTATAAGTGATACACTGTTCATTACGGGCCAGTTTCACCATGGGCCGTTAATGGGCCAAGAGTTACAAAGGTCCTCATATGGGCCGAAAGAAGTCATGGGCCACACATGGGCCGGAAGTTAAAACAGGCTGAATCATATTGGACGGCCCAGATGACCCTACTGGGCCTAATTTGGATAGGGCGTAACGGGCCCTCGGTTAGAGGGCTGTAAATGGGCTATATGCGAATAGGCCGTTAACAGGCTTTCCGTGGGCCGGCCCGCCACCTTTTGACCAAGTCAAACGGGCCGGCCTTTTCACCGGAATGGGCCTCTGTTGGGTTGTGCCACGTGTCGCCGTATCATAGGCGCCTTCGGTCCAATGAGCGGATGGCATCTGTCCCAACAGTGAGCCGACACGTGTTTGCTCCAGCCAATGATGATTTTACACGTGGAAAATACCCATTGGTCGGGGCTATTAACGGGTTATCGGATCCAAAACCTGACCCGATAGCTTAACGGCATTCCGTTATGATGGATGCCACATGTCGGTCACCCTTGATGAAAGCAGTTCTGTGACGCGCGATTTATCGTCATGGAAGTGGACACTTCCGTGATGATAACTTTCGTAATGTCATGGAACACTTCTACGACAGCACATGTATGACTATCTTGATTTTGTCATAAATTTGTCATGGATGTACATGCATGACGAAAAACGCGACCTACTGTGACAAACACGTATCATCACGGAAGTGTATTTTTTTGTAGTGTAGATTATTGACTCTAGTGCAAGTGGGAGACTGAAGGAAATATGCCCTAGAGGCAATTATAAAGTTGTTATTTATATTTCCTTATATCATGATAAATTTTATTATTCATGCTAGTATTGTATTACCCGGAAACTTAGTACATGTGTGAATACATAGACAAACAGAGTGTCCCTCGTATGCCTCTATTTGACTAGCTCGTTAATCAAAGATGGTTAAGTTTCCATGCCATAGACATGAGTGGTCATGTGATGAATGGGATCACATCATTATAGAATGATGTGATGGACAAGACCCATTCGTTAGCTTAGCACTATGATCGTTTAGTTTATTGCTATTTCTTTCTTCATGACTTATACATGTTCCTCTGACTATGAGATTATGCAACTCCCAAATACCAGAGGAACACTTAGTGTGCTATCAAATTTCACAACGTAACTGGGTGATTATAAAGATGCTCTAGAGGTGTCTCCGATGGTGTTTGTTGAGTTGGCATAGATCGAGATTAGTATTTGTCACTCTGAATGTCTGAGAGGTATATCTGGGCCCTCTTGGTAATGCACATCACTATTAGCCTTGCAAGAATGTGACTAATGAGTTAGTTGCGGGACGATGCATTACAGAATGAGTGAAGAGACTTGCCAGTAACGAGATTGAACTAGGTATGATGATACCGACGATCGAATCTCGGGCAAATAACATATCGATGACAAAGGGAACAACATATATTTTTATGCGGTTCGACCGATAAAGATCTTCGTACAATATGTAGGAGCCAATATAAGCATGCAGGTTCCGCTATTGGTTATTGACCAGAGATATGTCTCGGTCATGTCTACATAGTTCTCGAACCCGTAAGGTCCGCACGCTTAACGTTCGATGACGATTTGTATTATGAGTTATGTGATGTGATGACCGAAGTTTGTTCGGAGTCCCGGATAAGATCACGGACATGACGAGGAGTCTCAAAATGGTCGAGAGGTAAATATCGATATATTGGAAGGCTATATTCGGATATCGGAAAGGTTCTGAGTGATTCGGGTATTTTTCGGAGTACCGGAGAGTTACGGGAATTCGCCGGGGGAAGTATTGGGCCTTAATGGGCCATACGGGAAAGCAGAGAAAGGCCTCAAGGGGTGGCCGCGCGCCCCCCATGGACTGGTCTGAATTGGACTAGGTAGGGGGCGGCGTCCCCCTCTTTCCTTCTCCCTCTCCTCCTCCTTCCCTCTATGCACCTCTTGGAAAGGAAGGGGACTCCAACTAGGATTAAGAATCCTAGTTGGACTCCCCCTATAGGCGCGCTCCTCCTAGGCCGTCCTCCTCCTCCTCCCTCCTTTATATACGGGGAAGGGGGGCACCCCAAAGACAAACAAGATTTGTCTTAGCCATTTGCGGTGCCCCCCTCCACAGTTACACACCGGTAACTTCATCATCACCGTCGCCACGCCGCCGTGCTGACGAAACTCTCCCTCGGCCTCAACTAGATCAAGAGTACGAGGGACGTCATCGAGCTGAAAGTGTGCTGAACACGGAGGTGCCATACGTTCGGTGCTAGAACTGGTCGGATTGTGAAGACGTACGACTACATCAATCGCGTTACTAAACGTTTCCGCTTTCGGTCTACGAGGGTACGTGGACACACTCTCCCCGCTCATTGCTATGCTTCTCCTAGATAGATCTTGCGTGATCATAGGAAGTTTTTTGAATTACTACGTTCCCCAACACGGAGTAACTCGGAACCAAGCTCACAAGTGGCGGCTACGGTCGGGTCTCGCCGGAGTTGAGGAAGACGACAGAGGGAGTCGAATCCAGGGGCTCCGACAGGGTCAGTGGGACACCAGAGAAGCACCGCGGAGACGCTGGAGTAGATGCATGATCTCGAAAGGGGCTGGATGGGTGGTGGAGAATAGAGGGGATTGCCGGCGAGCTCGAGCTCGAGGACGGTGGCCCGAGGTCTGCCCGGCCGGGCTACGGCTATCTACGGCATTGTGGAGGTTGGTTGAGTGTGTGGTGATGCTCGGAGAGGTTGGGGAGGGGCTGTATTTATAGGCGAGGGGAGAGGTGCTTGGGGCTCTGCCGGAGTTCTCTGGAAGCGGCGGCCGGCTACGATTTGCGTTAGTGAGAGAGGGGGAAGATGTCGTGGTTCACGCAGCAACTGGGCGAGCAGAGACGAGCACAGGGCGCGGGTGGCGACAAGCACAGTGGGGACGAGTGCACTGTTGTCTTGGCCGCGTCATGCCCGTGCTCGCTGCGGCGAGCTCCGGCATCGGCGAGCGCCAAGGTGAGTTAAGGATGTCGGGACGGCAATTGTGGCGAGGTTTGGCAAGGCGCAGTGGGGTGGGAAACGAGCAAGCGCTGAACAGATCTCTCGGCGGCATCCAGAGGGCGTCCATTAGCTCGTTGGCATCATGCACACGCATAGTCACCGTGCGAACTCTGGCATAGAGCCAGGGCTTGCCATAAATTCATGTTTGGCGTGTTGTTCTTGATGATCTGAGTCACTCCATGGGTTCGAGTTGATCACAGGTGCGCTGTGTGAGTCGGTTTCTTCCTGGGAAGTTTCTGGTCAGAAACTTGTGAAGTTAAGTGTGATCAAAACAAAGAGAGTTTATTGCTGTTTTTTGGTTGTTAGTAGTTTCTTAGGAGGGTAATGAAGCCCTAGAAATTTCAGTTCCATTGGATCAAGGAAAAGTATACTTGCTATAGAAACTGCATTTTCTGACTAGAACATAAATGATTTTCTGTAGAAAAAATATTCCAAAAACCTATGCAATATTTTTGCTCAGGGATGTGAGCCAAGGTTAAAAGATTATTTGGGAATTTTCTAAGATTTTTGTGAGCAAAGAAAATGAGGGTTGCCTTGGAGCATATGCTGCTGACTAGGGTTTCTGAAGGGAAAATGAATATTCTTCAATTATGAAAAATATTCCTAGGATTATTTTGGGATAAATCAGAGAGAAAATGATGGTTTGAGGGTGAGATGAGCCACTTTTGTGAAAATGAAGTGTATGCCCAAGGGTTTAAGTCCAACTGAGTTGATTCAAAAATCCAAATTCAAATCAAATGGCAATCAAAATCAGAAAAAGAAAAGAGGGCAAAAACCAGGCTGTCATAAACCTCCCCCACCTAGGATGAATCTCGTCCTCGAGATTCGGTTGCTCGGGAAAACAATTCTGGATAGGTTGCCTTTAGAAATTCCTATCGTTCCCAAGTTGCCTCTTCCTTGGTGTGATGGTCCCACTGAACCTTATAAAACTTTATCGCTTTACTACGAGTGACCCTTTCCATCTCATCCAAAATTCTGAACGATTTCTCCTCATATGTTAAATCCTTAGCCAGCTCTAATTCTGACATATCATTCTTTTTCTCTGGAGGCAATATACATCGTCTTAGCTGTGAGACATGGAACACATTGTGCACTTGTGAAAATTCCGGGGGCAATTCCAACTGATACGCAACAGCTCCCAGTCTAGACATAATTGGGAATGGACCAATATATCTGGGTGCCAATTTTCCGCGACTCTGAAATCTTTTGACTCCTTTCATGGGGGTGACTCGGAGGTATACATGCTCTCCGGGTTCAAAACTGATCTGACGGTGCTTTGCATCATAATAACTCTTCTGTCGGGACTTAGCCAACTGCAATCTATCTCGGATTTCCTTGACTTGATTTTCAGCTTCCATCATTAGATCAATTCCGAAAATGCGGCCATCTCTGATTTGAGTAAAATTTAGCGGAGTGTGGCACTTATAGCCATACAGAGCTTCATAGGGTGACATCTTTAGGCTGGTCTGGAAGCTGTTGTTGTAGGAAAACTCGGTATATGGCAGACAATCTTCCCATTTGGGTCCTTGGTCCAAAGCACATGCTCGAAGCATATCTTCGAGTATTTAGTTCACTCGGTCCGTCTGCCGGTCTGTCTGAGGATGATAGGCTTTGCTATATTGTAGCACGGTCCCCAAAGCTTGATGGAGACGTGGCCAGAAAGCGGAGGTAAAAAGTGACCCCCTGTCGGAAGTGATAGTTCTTGGCACTCCATGCAGACTGACTATTCTGGACACATACAGTTGTGCAAGCTGGTCGGCTCGATAGGTGGTTCGGATGGGAATGAAATGGGCTACCTTGGTTAGTGTGTCCACCACGACCCATACTACATCATTGCCTCGATGAGTCCTTGGTAGTCCTGTGATAAAATCCATACAGACATCATCCCACTTCCATTGTGGAACGCGCAAAGGATGGAGTAGTTCGGCTGGTTTCTGGTGTTTTTCCTTCACTTCGTTGCATACATCGCAGCAAGCCACAAAATAAGCGATGTCCTTCTTCATCCCATCCCACCAAAATATCTGCTCAAGGTCTTCATACATTTTAGTACCTCCGGGGTGAACGGAATACGAGGATTCATGCACTTCTGTCAAGATCTTCTTTCTTAAGTCTACTTGATCAGGTACACAAATCCTTCCTCGGAACCTTAGTGTGCCTTGCTGATCCTTAGAGAAATCTTGTGTTTTGACTTCTAGCATTCGATTGGCACGTTTCTATAGGACTGGGTCGTCTTACTGGGCCTTGCGGAGTTCATCCTCGGGAGTAGGGTTATCTTCCATCATATTAGCAAGACCAGTATTGATGGTGTCCTGCACTAGGGGGTACTCACCACGTCGTCTCCCGATCAGTTGGATTGGGCCGAGGATCCCCATGGTCGTATACTCATGGGCTAGTCCGGACAGTTGCCGCATACAAGGAAGATTCCACAAGACTTGGCGATCAAGACAAGGACTACTCCCCACCGGCGTATTCGGCTAGGACTCTTGTTATCCTAGGCCTCTGGTGCATTATATAAACTGAGGCCAGGCTAGTCGATAGACAAACTCATACGAACAACAATCATACCATAGGCTAGCTTCTAGGGTTTAGCCTCCTCGATCTCGTGGTAGATCTACTCTTCTACTACCCATATCATCAATATTAATCAAGCAGGAGTAGGGTATTACCTCCATCGAGAGGGCCCGGACCTGGGTAAAAACATCGTGTCCCTTGTCTCCTGTTACCATCCGCCTAGACGCACAGTTCGGGACCCCCTACCCGAGATCCGCCGGTTTTGACTATTTGTGTGTTTTCAGCACAAGTCTCGCAGTGCAACGCCGGACACCTTTAGAGATTCAGCAAAAACATTCTCGGATATTGCTATATATGCATCAGTTTCGAATTGTGTCTTCGGTCAATAGTTGGGTTGCCCGGCTCCCGCGCTTGCCTCCTACGTTCCGCTTTGTTCGGCTAGGTGTGTAAAGGGAGAACCACTATGATTGTGCTTCCAGCTCCATGGTTAAGCACCTCAGTGGAGAAAGCCCAAAACTGACTGTCATAATAGGTGTAAACTGGTCAGCGATCCGATGACTATGTTAAATGACGGGCCACTCATAACATTGGCCGAAGTGTTTCCGGCTTGACCTCGACTGTCGCCGAACACTACCGGGGGCTAGTAACTGACCTCCCAAACTAAATCCTCAGTATTTTGCTCTTACATTGGAGCTGAGGTTTCATGATCATGCTTAGCATGACAACCCAAAGAAAGGAACCGATAGCGGGACTATTTTCTTTGGAAGACATTTCTTCTGTTAAACAGTAATATAACATATCTCTCTGCGTACCTTTGTTTATAAAACCGTATGGCCAGATTGCCTTGTTTGACGTAAATCTTTGCCCTCATAAAGGCTTTATAAAGTAGGACAAACACTCCTCGGCTACTGGCCGAGGAGGTTGAAGCCGATGGTCGGTCAACAAGGTTTTGTACAATGCGGATCCGAGCATTAATGACATAAAGTACTTGGATACATTGAGTCACTACACATAATTTGTGATTTTACTATGGATATCGATCCTTAATTCAGCCACCTGTGCCCGCATTAAGGCTCGGGAGCTACTGGGCTTCGGGCTTATTATTTACAGATATTAAAGGGGCACATCAATCCCCTAATCTGGTGTTGCCACCCGACCAGTGTCTCGGGGACTACTGCATTGCCTGTTCTGTGCTGAAAATTTTAAGTGCAATACAGTTTCCGAGGAGATTTTGATCCTCAGGTTGGTCGGACGCACCCAACCTGAGTCTCAAGGAATGAGCACGCCGCTTTTTGTGTCCTGAAGTATTCTGCCGAGCTAGGACTTGATCCCCAGGCCGATTTTGCAAATCAACCTGAGTCTCAGCGGTTACTGGGATTAGCGGTCTTATGTCATCCTTCAGGTGCATCTCGGGTTTTAGACCGATACACACCTTGAGGGCTACTGGCAATATATCTCGTCAGAGAATAAATTGCATCAATAAAAAATATTGACAAAAATCGGCCCACATTCGGGGTGGTGCACCACCTCGGAAGCAGTCCGGCATAAAGCTCGGACGCTAGTGGCTGGCCCCATAGAGGGCATTTCCGGCATTAAGCTCGGCTAAACTCCTTCAAACTTCTTTGAACCAAGGTGATTTACGACACCTCGGATACAGTCCGGCATTGGAGCTCGGATACATAGTCCGGCGTTGGAGCTCGGATACATAGTCCGGCGTTGGAGCTCGGATACCGTCCGGCGTTGGAGCTCGGATACATAGTCCGGCGATAGAGCTGGGAAGCAGTCCAGCGTTGGTGCTCGGCTGCAAAAGATACCTCGAATGCAGTCCGGCGTTAGAGCTCGGACGCAAGAGGACACTGCCTCCCGGGAATAACTTCAAACCCGAGGTGTGGCATAAAAATAACAAGGCATTGATAAAGGCCGTAAACTTAAAGGGGCTCCTCGGATACCCGACGTGTAAACTCGTCGAATGCATTTCGGCGATCCTCAAGATCAAAGATGAGAAGATTTGTTGAACCAGTTTTCAAGACCGGCGATCAAGATGAAGAACAGTTCGGAAGAATCGAGGCGTCCCCAACGAAGACCGGTTCGAGGCTCTTGACGGTGTCTGTACTAGGGGTACTCACCACGTTGTCTCGATCAGTTGGATTGGGCGAGGATCCCCATGGCCGTATACTCATAGGCCAGTCCGGACGATTACCGCATACAAGGAAGATTCCACAAGACTTGGCGATCAAGACAAGGACTCCTCCCCACCGGCGATTCGGCTAGGACTCTTGTTATCCTAGGCCTCGGTGCATTATATAAACCGAGGCCAGGCTAGTCGATAGACAATCTCATCTGAACAACAATCATACCATAGGCTAGCTTCTAGGGTTTAGCCTCCTCGATCTCGTGGTAGATCTACTCTTGTACTACCCATATCATCAATATTAATCAAGCAGGAGTAGGGTATTACCTCCATCGAGAGGGCCCGAACCTGGGTAAAAACATCGTGTCCCTTGTCTCCTGTTACCATCCGCCTAGACGCACAGTTCGGGACCCCCTACCCGAGATCCGCCGGTTTTGACACCGACAAGTATCAATAATGACCAGATTGAGCTGAGTGATTTCTTCCTGAAGTTCAGGAGGCAAGGACTCCATCATGGCATTTAGACTGGCAGGCTTGCAGCTGAGTGCATCGGCTACCATGTTGGCCTTACTCGGGTGATAATTAATTCCAAGTTCATAATCCTTGACTAATGCGAGCCATCTTCGCTGGCGCAGTTTTAAGTCCGGCTGAGTGAATATATACCTGAGACTTTTGTGCTCGGTAAATATCTGACACCTTTTTCCAATGAGATAGTGTCTCCAAATTTTTAAAGCATGAACCACCGCGGCCAACTCCAATTCATGAGTAGGATAGTTCCCATTGTGGGGTCATAGCTGGCGAGATGCATATGCTACAACCTTGCCATCTTGCATGAGTATGCATCCAAGACCTTGCCTGGAAGAGTCAACACAGGTGTTGTTGTGAGTCTAGTCTTCAACTCATTGAAACTTTTCTCACAGTCCTCAGTCCATTTGAATTTCTTATCTTTCTTGAGAAGCTCTATCATTGGTTGGGCAATCTTAACGAAACTTTCAATGAAACAGCGGTAGTACCCGACTAATTCAAGGAAACTCCGGATTTGGGATACTGTCGTGGGTGCCATTCAATCAAGCACGTCCTTCACCTTACTTGGATCCACGGCTATACCTTCTGCTGACAAAACATGCCCTAGGAATCCAACTTGCTTGAGCCAAAACTCGCATTTACTAAATTTTGCGTATAGCTAATGGTCACGGAGTCTTTGTAAGACATCTCTGAGGTGTGCCTTGTGCTCTTCTTCACCTTTTGAGTATATTAGGATGTCATCGATGAAGACCACCACAAATTTATCCAGGAAATCCATGAATACTTTGTTCATCATATGCATGGAAAAAGCAGGGGCATTGCTCAGACCGAAGGACATAACTGTATATTCATAAAGACCGTATCGGGTAGTAAACGCGGTCTTAGGAATATCTTCCTTCTTGATATTGTGTCGGTGGCATCCAGTCCTCAAATCAATTTTGGTGAATAATTTTGCCCCACTGAATTGATCAAATAAATCATAAATCCTACTTAGTCGATATTTGTTCTTAATAGTGACATCATTCAGCTGACGCTAATCCACAAACATACGGAGATTACCGTCTTTCTTGTCCACAAATATTGCGGGTGATCCCCATGGTGAAGAGCTTGGACGGATATAACCTTTCTAGAGCATCTCATCAAGCTGCTTCTTTAATTCCACTAATTTTGACGAAGGAATCCGATAATGCTTCTTGTATAATGGTGCGGTCCCGGGCACAAGATCAATTGCAAACTCAAGCTCTCGGTCATGCAACATTCCTGGCAATTCTTCAGGGAATACATCTGGAAATTCACGGACCACAGGAATTAATCCCAATTCTTCAGCTACAGCAGTGAAGACCATTTCTTTCTTGGGTATGCTTCTGCGGGCATAGAATTTTATAGTTCGACCTTCCTGACTTGTCAAGGTGACTTCTCTAGTCGCACAGTTGATGCATACTTGATATTGGGTTAACCAGTTCATTCCCAAAATAATGTCCAACTTGGCAGATTCGATGACTATCAAGGAAGTTGGGAAATGGACTCCTTTGATATCAATTTCCAAATTACGGCAGACCAGATTGCTTCTGATCAAGGATCCCGGGGATTGTACCAGCATATTCTTTCTCAAAATCGAACAAGGAAAAAAAATTGGGCAACAAAACTCTGTGAAATAAAAGAGTGGGAAGCCCCAGAGTCAAATAAAATTATTGCAGGTATGTTATTAACAGAAAACATACCAACGACGACTTCGGGGTCCTCTTGGGCTTCGTATGCGGAGAGAAGATGAACTTGCCCTTGGATGGTTCGCTGGATAGGGTACGGCCCTAGATGGTTGACTTGTGGCTTGAATGGAGCATTCGTCTTGCTGTTCTTGGGACACTGTCTTGCATAATGTCTGGTTTGTCCACAATTGAAACACAAATTTTTACGCTAACATTCTTCTCGCACCAGGCTAGTTACGAAATTCTTGACTTGGGTACTGGTCTTGTTAACATTCTGCTGCCAATTGGGCTTGTACTCTACCTGAGTCTGCTGCCAAGTGCGAGCCTTCTGCATTGGATGGCCATCCTTCTTAGGCTCAAACTTGTGCTTGTTATCATTATTAACTGGCTTATTGTCATACACCAGCTTGTGCTCCCTTTCAGCAATGAGGGCCTTGTTTACCAGAGTTTAGAAATCCGTGAAATCAAACATACTGAGAGTGCATCTGAGGTGTTGGTTTAGTCATCCAAGAAATCGGTCAACCTTTTGTTTCTTCCATGGACACATCATAAAGAGAATAACGAGAGAAATGATTGAACTTCTGCAGATACTCACTGACAGACATGCTTCCTTGGGTGAGCGCGAGAAATTCACGCTGCTTGACCTTCATAATGCCAGCAGGAATGTGGTACTTGCGGAAATGGTCCTTGAATTTAATCCAAGTGATTTCTTCATCTGCAGGCCACATGGCTTTAGCATTATCCCACCATATAGCGGCAGCTCCTTTGAGATAATGCATAGCAAACGGAACCTTATCCTCTTCTTCAGTACGAGAGATTTCAAGATTTTTCTCAATGGTCCTTAACCAGTCATCGGCCTCCAATGGATCGACAACTTGACTGAAACTGGGAGGCTTGATTCTCTAAAAATCTGACAGCTCGGAGTGGTGACCATTCTAATTTCCATTCTCTCCAACGATAGCTTGTACACTTTTCAAAAATACAATTAGATAGTTATTCCTTCTTTCCTCAAACATGCGCATAATTTGTTCAGTGGAGGGCAGATGTGGCAGTGGAGGCGGTGGTGGATTGTACGGCTTAGGGGAACGCCCTGCCTGTCGTGTTGAGCGGAAAACAGGCACATCCTCCACTAGTAGAAAACAGGGCTTTGGTTCCGGGCCAATATTCACATTAGTCCCGGTTCAGTCACGAACCGGGACTAATGTGAGCATTGGTCCCGGTTCGTGAGGCTAAGGCATTAGTCCCGGTTCGTGCGGCTAAGGCATTAGTCCTGGTTCACCTGTGCCCTTTAGTCCCGGTTTGTGCCTCAAACCGGGACTAACGGGTGTGATGCCCTTTAGTCCCGATTCGTGCCTCAAATCGGGACTATAGATTAGACCTTTAGTACCGGTTTGAGACACGAACCGGTGCTTGAGATCTTTAGTCCCGGTTCGTGCCACGAACTGGTACTAAAGGTCCCATTTTAAAACTCTACCCTCCCTCCCTGGATCGCCTTTTCAGTTTTAAAAAAATAAAAGAAAATGATGGAAATGTCAAAAAAATAAAAGAAAATAAGTTTCCCATGTGATATGTGGTCTAGTTGTTGGGAAAATTTGCAAATGTGAATTTCGACTGTATTTGCAAAATCTCTCTGGAATTTGTAAAAATGGGCAAAACTTTTGCATACTAACTCGGATGAAAAAGTTTTTTATATGAAAAATCATCTACTCAAAAAGTTAAATCCACAAAATCCTCAAAAACCTAACAGAAAAAAGTTACGGGGCTTTTAAGATCTGGAGGCAAAAAAATTCAAACTATGGTCAAATTATGGTCAAACAATGGTCAAACTAATTATTCTAGAATATTAGTGTTACTAAATAATTATTTTAGTTATTTTGAATTTTGGTCAAATCTGGTCAAACTGTGGTCAAACAATGGTCAAACAATGGTCAAACTAATTATTCAAAATAACTATTGTTTTTAAATAATTATTGTTTTTAAAACAATAGTTTCAAACTCAAGCAGTGAAATGTGTCACTTCATGCTCAAGCAAAATTCACGAGGTTAATAGGATTGACATCTTACTATTGTCGGAAAACAACAAGTGCAGACTTGGAAGCGAGGAGAATAGAACCGGAAGTTAAGCTTGCTCAGTGGGGAGTGGGAGGATGGGTGACCGTTCGATAAGTTAGATGATTTGGAATGATGAGGGTGTTCTGATTAGAGGATTAATTGAGCAGTGATGAGGGTGGTGATTAGAGATTAGAGGTTAAAATAATTCAGAAATTTGAAAATAAAAAATTCAAAAAATTCAAAAAATCATAAAATTTCCTTTAGTCGGTTGGTGTTACCAACCGGGACTAAAGGTGGAGCTCACGTGGCAAGGCCTTTAGTCCCGATTCGTGTTAGAACCGGACTAAAGAGAGGTATTAATATCGACCCTTTAGTCCCGGTTCAGGAACCGGGACTAAAGGCCCTTACCAACCGGGACAATAGGCCCTTATTCTACCAGTGCTCACAAGCGTGACTGTTGCTGCCTCCCCGCGTCATCCTATTATTTTTTTCCCATTATAAAGCAACCATGATGAGAAACATCCAAAATAGTAGGGAAAAGCCAGTGACAAACTCGAAAGAAGCGAAAACAGGATATCGAAAAAAAACACAGTGAATAATAAAAAGTTCCAACATAATTATGCATAGACTCATACATGAAAGATAAACATCATGATCAGCACGACTACCGTCATACATGCAACGATACATCATGACTCGTAAGACTACATCCGTACATCAACATGACAACTGCGGTTACTCGGATACTCTAGTGCTCTGCCGGTCCTGCTGGGTCCTCTCCTGAAGCGGACTCGGATCCTGAATTGACGGTGTTAACCGAGACCTCCGGTCCCTCAGGGGCAGGTGCAGGATAAGGCTGGAGCATGGGGTTGTAGGGGTAGCGAGAAGGGAAGCCCACTAAGCAGGGGTAGTGTGGAGAGTCATGGTCGAGGGGCCTGAGCTACTCTGAGGAGTAATTGGGGGAACAGGCGAACTGGAACTAGGTGCAACATAAGGAGTAAATCCCATGGAAGTGGGAGCGGACTGGAACCTAGCGGCTACTAAAGCAGTACGAGCACGAGTCAGCTCTCGAGCCATCTCGTGGATCAGAAGATAACTAGAAGTGATGTAATGAGAAAGGTGGCTAGCAGCGCTATTGGAGCCGGATCAATGGTAGGGAAACGGATGCGACCATCGTCGTACAGGGATGGGTAGTAGTGGAAACCTGGATGGGTCTGCATCTGAATCTCGTTGTAGCGAAGCTCAACGAGGACCTCAAACACAACGAACTGGACAGCCTGAGTGGCGGTGGAAGCAAAACCACTCCTAGAGGTACGGGTGTAAGAGCCTAAGGTGGTATGATACGTCTCCAACATATCTATAACTTTTTTTTGTTCCATGTTGTTTTATTATCAATCTTGGATGTTTTATAATCATTTTATAGTCATTTTATATCATTTTTTGGCACTAACCTATTGACATAGTGCCAAGTGCCAGTTGTTGTTTTCTGCATGTTTTTTACACCGCAGGAAATCAATATCAGATGGAGTCCAAATGCAAGGAAACTTTACGGAGATTTGTTTTGGACCCGAAGGAACGTAATGGGCCTTGGCTGTGCCTGGGGCGAGTCCCGAGGAGGGGACAACCCACCAGGGCGCGCCAGGAGGCCCAGGCGCGCCCTGGTGGGTTGTGCCCACCTCGGGTGCCCCCGGACCGCATCTTTGCTCTATAAATACCCCAATATTCCAGAAAACCCTAGGGGAGTCGACGAAATATTGATCCAGCCGCCACAGTGTCCAGAACCACTAGATCCAATCTAGACACCATCTCTGATCGGGTTCACCACCTCCATTGGTGCCTCTTCGATGATGCGTGAGTAGTTCTTTGTAGACCTTCGGGTCAGTAGTTATTAGCTAGATGGCTTCCTCTCTCTCGCTGAATTCTCAATACAATGGTCTCTTGGAGATCCATATGATGTAACTCTTTTGCGGTGTGTTTGTTGCGATCTGATGCACTTTGAGTTTATGATCAGATATATCTTTTTATATCCATGAAAGTTATTTGAGTTTCTTTGATCTCTTATATGCATGACCTCTTATAGCATTGTATTTGTTCTCTGACATTTGGGTTTTGTTTGGCCAACTTGATCTACTTATCTTGCAATAGAAAGAGGTGCTTTGTAGTGGGTTCGATCTTACGGTGCTTGATCCCAGTAACAGAAAGGGAAATGACACATATGTATCGTTGCTACTAAGGATAAAACGATGGGGTCTTTCTCTACATAGATAGATCTTGTCAACATCACACTACTAGGGAAAACCCTAGTAGTAGTGCGGGTTTAATGCCCACTAGTAGCGCGTGCTGCTGTGCTATTAATAAGGCGCTACAACTTTTACTTAGCAGTAGCGCCTGTGACACGCGCTACTGCTAAGACACATAGCGGCAGCGCTTCTTCTCTCCCGTGCTGCTGCTAATATAGCTAGTTGTAGCGTGTTTACTATCCATCGCTACTAGTATTCGTTTTTTCATTTTTTTTATTTTTAGTGTATTTATACGCCATGATACAAATTTTGGTACAATACCAATTATGAGGTTTATATCATTATGTCCATAACAGTGTGTCAAATGAAGGTGGATTAGGTTCAAGTGGAGGCAATATGTGATGCATGTCAAAAGTATACTACTAATCCAAACTTGATCTAGTTTGGACTATTAGTACTTTCGATGTGCACCACATGTTGCCTTCACTTGAATCTAATCCGCCAGCACAAGCTATTTAATCATCATCATAGTCATTACCACCAACAGTATTTATTTAATCACCATAGTCATAGTGTAGCACATAATCATCTTCAAACTCATTCTAGCTAGCTAATCACCACCAACACTAGATGCGGTAGCTATCTAATCACCACTAACACTAGCTAATAATAATCATCATAGTCATTACCACCAACACTAGCTATTTAATCATCATAGTCATAGTGTAGCACATCATCATCTTCAAACTCATTTCTAGCTAGCTAATCACTCCTGCTGCTCTCTCTCGGGTAAAATAACATAAAACATGTGTATCTCTCCTCCTTCATCAAGTGGGAGCATGCAGATGAACCTGTCTCCTAATCGTGGGCTGCGCTTCTGATTGCTGCCCCCTAGTACTTCTCTGCGCTCCTCCGTCACAAATTTGGTCGAGTCTTTCACTATTAAGCATTCGTCGCTTTTTGAAATCCTGAATGCACTAAAGTGCATCGTAGGATATCTTGGCAGTAAGCTAACAATACTCATGGTACCTTTAGTCTCGATCCCATGAGGCACAACATTCATCGGGAGTCCCTGTTGAAGAACATTGTATGGTAACATACTTAGCAATGAAGTTTAGCTTAAAATAATGTATGGAAAAGATGCACTGAGGAAAAATAGTAAAAATCTTACCATCTTTCCTAAATAGATGTGACCGTAGTTCATTACGAACACTATTGGTCGCACATTTTCAGTACTAACATTTCTAAGTGCAGAAAGAAAATTTGTCTTGACAGTATCAAGATCCTCAAGCCATGAAACATAATGACTTAGCTCCTCGCGGTTTAGTTCAGCCCCGGGATAGTAGTAGGTCCTGTCTACCAAGCGCTGGACATGTTTGCTTGAATGGAAATAAGCTGACAATAGAAATTAGTTGTCAACTATTTTTGAATAAACAATATCAAAGACATAAATATGGTTGAGAAACTCACATAATGGTATAACTAGAGGCGTCTGCACATCGACCCAGATGTCGGTATTACCTTCAATATCATCTTCCGGACGAATATCAAAGGTGATAACCATATCAGGCTCAAATGCATAAGTCTTGCATAGTGCTCGCCATGTTTTGCATCCAAAATAGGTGTAGTCGTCTGCATTGTATAATTTTGCATCCAAAATAGGTGTAGTCGCCATTAGTCTACTGCTAAAGGAAAATATAACCATGCTCGGTCTTCAAGTAAACTTTATTTACCTCCACAGTATGACTAAAACCTGTCTTATCCAATACAAAAACTCCTGCATGGCAGGGGATACGCTAGTAGAATAGTAAAAAAATTAAATTATAAGTTGAAGCAAATGAAGCAGATGTCATGCTTAATTATGAAAAAACACCTGTTGTTGTGACTTACTGTATCCACTTCGAAGTTCTCGTCCAGCTTGATGCTGAAGTGCCTATCATCATCTAGGAAGATTCCGTCGCACATGCCGCGCTCATCTTCGCAGTATTTGCAAATACCGAAATCCTTTTCATCGTCAGACATTTCCTATGTTCATAGTTGAAACATTAATTGAAAATCGATCGAAGACAACTACCAGGATACTCAACACAAAAATCCGAGGCACTCGATATTTCCTACATATTTTGGCACAAGTCATGCCAAACTTCACGGAAAAATCCGGCATGACCTTTGCTAAAATAGGACATATCGAGCGCCTGAAATTTGCCGGAACGGAAATGAATCAACACTCCGGCAAAACATAGGCCACTCGGAGGTGTAACCTCCAAACATGACCGGCCACTTGGGCAAGCACATATCCTATTTGAGCAACACAAGATATACATTTCAAAATATCTTATAGGACTCAAATTAGCATGCATTCAATAAGCAAAAGTAAATCATCTCATGCATTCGTACATTGTCGAATATTATCACTAATACATACCGAATAGTATCATACATATAACATCACTAATACAACTAAAACCCTAGCGCACGACGGGTATCGGCGCGGGCGGTGGACACCAACAGAGAAGGAACCATCATAGGATCATAGCTCCAGTGAGATCCCTGGAGAACCTGCCAGGTATTGGAGAACCTGTGCTCCAAAGCAAACAAGTAGCGACGGACGTGTGCGTCCTCCTCACTGACACGGTGACCCCACACCTCCGCGGGGTCCTCGAGCCTCTGAACCGTCACTGGCCCACGCGACCGCCACCAAAGAAGGTTCGGGTCAATGGCAGGCTGGCTCCTCACCAACCTGCGCCCCCCGGTAGGTAGCGCCTCCCAGTACCACCCCGGCGGAGCCCAGTCCCGGACATGGCCCATCTGGTGACGCAGGTGTCCTCCGCTAACTCGACGACGAGGATGCGGGATAGGCATCGTCGACGTCGATGCGGGAAAAATTGCTTTATCTAAAAAAATAACAACAAGTTCTTACTAACTAGTTCTATTAATTCAACTAGTTCTTACTAAAAATAAACTTACTATAAATAAAAATAAACTAGTACCTAATTAGTACCTAGTTCTTACTAACTAATTAGTACCTAGGAACTACTGCCCTAATTACCATCTAATTTGATGAACCTAGGGGTGGAAAGTGGTAGCGGATATTCCAATTATCCAACTTAAAAGTGAAATAAGTGGTCAAATTTTACTCGTTTTATTATGCATTACACTAGTGTTTATTCATCATCTAAGAAAACATCATCTAAGAAAACATCCCAGCCGCATATGTATCCGACTCATTTCCACCCGTAGATGAACCCTAACTAATTTGATGCAAATAAAATTTGAATAACCCTATCTAGGAAGAGGTAGGGGAGGGGGAGGAGCAGGCATGCTCACCTCGGGTGCCTGCAGCGAGAGAGGGGCAGGCGGCATCGTGGTCGGGGTCGGGGGCGGCGTCGAGGTCGGGGTCGGGCCCGGCGTCGAATCCGGGGTCGGGGGCGGCGTCGAGGGTGTACGGAGAGCGACGAGAGAGCGCGCGGCGGCCGATGGGCGACGGCGGCGGCGACAGCAGGAGGAGTTTGATTTGGGGCAAGTGGCGGTGGGGAAGAGCGAGCAGCGATTAAGTCGAGTAGCGATGGCGCGTTCGAAGCAGCTCTCGCTAAGATAGCTTCTGATGTTTTCCTTGATACACGCTACTGCTATTCCTTTCTCTTTTTTCCCTTTTTCATTTATTTTTCTTCACATTTTTTTCCTTTCACCTTTTTCTATTTCTTTTATTTTCATTTACTTTTCTATTTGCTTTCCATTTAATTTTATTTCCTTTAGCAGTAGCGCATTGCATCGTACACGCGCTGCTACAAAGCAAGTAGCGGTAGCGCGGTTCTACATAGATTGCTACTGCTATGTGTAGCCTCTCGGCTAAGCCGTGGGAATTTTAGTAGCAGCGCTTTTATCTTCAGGCACGCTACTGCTACAATTGTATCTGTAGCGCGGTTTACAGCAGCGCGCTACTACTACTTAGCACCAGCGTGCTTTTTCGAACGCGCTACAGCTAAAGTTCTGTATATAAGGTTTTCCCTAGTAGTGTCATGTCATCGTTCTTATTGCATTACTCCGTTTTTCCATGAACTTAATACACTAGATGCATGCTGGATAGCAGTCGATGTGTGGAGTAATAGTAGTAGATGCAGGCAGGAGTCGGTCTACTAATCTTGGACGTGATGCCTATATAATGATCATTGCCTGGATATCATCATGATTATTTGAAGTTCTATCAATTGCCCACCATTTGCTATTTTTCTCGAGAGAAGCCACTAGTGAAACCTACGGCCCCCAGGGTCTTCTTTCTCATATTATTTTCCTTTGCGATATACTTTTCTCTTGCATTTATTTTCAGATCTATTAAACCAAAAATACAAAAATACCTTGATGTGTTTTATTCCTATTTTTTGGCGTTCGATCTATCAATCTATTACAATTAACCTCACGTCTGTTTGCCTATCTTGAGGCTCCGTACCCCGGAAGGGATTGACAACCCCTTTAACACGTCCGGTTGCAAGGATTTGTTATCCGTGTGTAGGGGTTGTTTACGTTGTGTTGCTTGGTTCTCCTACTGGTTCGATAACCTTGGTTTCATATCTGAGGGAAATACCTACCGCCGTTGTGCTGCATCATCCCTTCCTCTTTGGGGAAATACCGACGTAGCTTCAAGAGACATCATGGTACTGGTGCGCAGAGTAACCACTGCCTGATACTCATATACTGAGTCTGCTAGACGCTCCCGGTACACCCGATGCACTGGGCCATCTCCGTGAGGATAGAGTCGGCGCCATACATTCCGAAGAAGGTGCGGCGACGTGTACAGCAGCTGCTCCAATTGGCACGGATATGGCACTGGAACCATCTACACTCACAACCATTAGTCGGTTAGAAATAATAGTAACTCAAGTGCACGCAATGCAACAATCAGATGCAAAACAATACCCGCACTCAAACTTGAACCTGGCTAGCGTTTAATTAACACGTCGATGGTCTAGCATGTCCAACAGTCAGCGCGGCTCTGACAACAAGCGTTGTGGCACCCCGGCTCAGAGCAACCGGTTTACCTTGAATTGCCATCCCAGAGATCGAGTCTTCTGGCAACACACAACATCTTGGTACAGAAAACAACTGCTTTATTGATACTAGCGGAACATAGTTCGATGTTACATCAAGTAGCGAGGCCAAGCGGCACACACGGTGCGGCTGAACAATACATACATTATTTAGTGAACATAAAGGGGCCTCGATCACAGCAACTACACGGCAGCGGAATGACGACGAAGCAGGACTCCATAGCACAGGGACACTGATTGGCCATGGTCTAGACACGACAGCACTTCGATCCAGTCAGACTTTCCTGAGAACTGGCATGACACGCCAGGTCAGTACATTGAATGTACTTGCAAGCTCACCACAAGCATAAACATAATTGCAAACAATATCATGATATTTAATCAAATTAATATCAATGCGAAAGACTACTACAAATGCAGTGAACATAATCTCGTGCATCAAGTCCCTCGGACTTTCTTACCGAACGGGTTACCTCGTAACCGAACCAAACGGTGATCGTACTCAAACCACTTACCAAACCAACATTTTGGTTTCCACAATCATCATCAATTCTCATCCATCATCTCAGTACCAAATGATTATAATTAGTGAGCAGGATTACTTATGAAAGTTGATCCATGGTGTGACTTACTCACGAGTTGTGTCCATAATCGAGGACATGGCTATCAATAAATTAAATTACACTCTACAGAGGTAGCGCATTGTACCCACACCCAAGAATCCATGGCCTCGCACTCCCATTATGGTGGACCAACGGCATTCCGACGAAACCCTCTCATTGCCATGACACTGTCCCGGCCACTCCGACTCACTCCCCACTGGGCTAAGTCCTGGGTGGACCCGTGCCTACCGAAGGCATCAACGGCCACCGTCGTGGAAAAACGTAAACGGTCCCAAACGGGGACAAGGTACCATAAAAACAAACGGGCACACAAGGTTATGTCTGCTAACCGGGCCAGGGTAACGCACGCCCATAACCTTCCCTCGTTGGAGGTACCGACCAGAGGCATGACAATGGACCGAATAATGGCCTGCCAATAAAGGCAAATGCGGTTGCACTGGTAAAAACTCGATTCAGTGGCACCATGACCCGATCAACGGTACCTTCAAGTTGAATTATTATCAGTTTAACTTGAAATAAAAACAACAGGTGTCAAGATATGCCATGAATATGCAACCATACATCATACCTCACATACTATCAAAAATAAACGGATCAACATCATCAAGTATTCTACTAACAATCATCATTATCAAAGCAAACTCATTCCACTCCTCTGGTTATTATACTTCATCAAATTTAACCATGATATTAACTTAAAATTATCAATTTTCTTACTTAAGAAAATAATAACAAAGCTAGTCATTTCATAATCATTTCATTATCACATAACCAAATATTACTTCTACTAACTTAAACTAACTTAGCTAGTCTCAAACTATTGTAAACTAAGCATTTCAAGCTAGGCAAGTATTCAACAGAAATAAATATTCATACAAATAATTTAAATGCATGAGGTAACTCATATTCAAGTTGGAAAAATCATAAATATTGAAATGACACCATGAAAGTGTTGTTGTAGCTTGCCTTAGTGCAGATGAGGTTCACACTCCTCCTAGTGATCCTCAAGACAAGCTTCACCTTCTCAAAATATTCAAAAACAGAGAAAGAAAATATCAAGAATCACTCTGAATAACACCAGCAATTCTAGAAAAGCAGAGAAAAATCTACATTTTGGTGTGCTGCTAGAATTATTCAAAATACACACAATGCAAAAAGAATCAATTCATTTGGACTTATGGTTTAAAAGTTATGGCTGGTCAAAGTTTCTGGTCAAAATTTGAATTAAATTTGAATAAAACAGAAACTAGGGGGTGACGTCGATGACATATTCTCTTAATATGCCTCCACTCGTACCGCTTCGGGCGCGAGTGGAGAGGCTAACAGTGGGCCCTGCTGGTCAGGTGTGAGGGGGAGAGAGAGAGAGAGAGAAACAGAGCGCGGCGGGGCTTCGCCGGAGCTCACGCTGGCGAGGAGGGCCCCTTGGCCCGATCCTGAGGGATAGAACGCGAGAGGAGGTTGAGGCGCACCTGCCCGTACCCATAGCTTGGATAGAGGTGCCGGAGGAGCTCGGAACCAAGCTCACAAGAGGCAGCTGCGGTCGGGTCTCGCCGGAGTTGAGGAAGACGGCTGAGGGAGTCGATTGCGGGGGCTCCGACCGAGTCAGTGGGCACCAGAGAAGCACCGCGGAGACACCGGAGAAGATGCACGAGCTCGAAACGGGCTGGATGGGTGGTGGCGAACAGAGGGGATCGTCGGTGAGCTCGAGCTCGAGGACGGTGGCCCGAGGCCTGCCCGGCAGGCTACGGCTATCTACGGCGTTGTGGAGGTTGGTTGAGTGTGTGGTGATGCTCGAAGAGGCTGGGGAGGGGCTGTGTTTATAGGCGAGGGGGAGAGGTGCTCGGGGCTCCACCGAAGTTCTCTGGAAGCGGCGCCCGGCGACGATTTGTGTTAGTGAGAGAGGGGGAAGACGCCATGGTTCACGCAACAACTGTGGGCGAGCAGAGACGAGCACAGCGCGCGGGTGGCGACGAGGACAGTGGGCATGGGCGCACTGTTGGCTTGGCCGCATCGTGCCCGTGCTCGCTGCGGCGAGCTCCGGCGTCGGCGAGTGCCAGGGTGAGTTAAGGACGTCGGGACAGCGATTGTGGCGAGGTTTGGCAAGGCACGACAGGGTGGGAAGCAAGCACGCGCTGAACAGAGAACTTGGCGGCATCCAGTGCGCGTCGACTAGCTGATTGGCATCGTGCACACGCGTGCTCTCTATGTTAACTCTAGCATAGAGCCACAGCTTGCCATAAATTCATGTCTGGCGTGTTGTTCTTGATGATCTGAGTCACTCCATGGGTTCGAGTTAATTGCAGGTGCGCTGTGTGAGTCGGTTTCTTCCTGGGAAGTTTCTAGTCAGAAACTTGTGAGGTTAACTGTGATCAAACCAAAGAGAGTTTAGGGCAGATTTTTGGTGGTTAGTAGTTTCTTAGGAGGGTAATGCAGCCCTAGAAATTCCAGCTCCATTGGATCGAGGAGAGAAATAATTTTCCAAGCAACTGCATTTTCTGACCAGAACAGAAATGATTTTCTGTAGCAAAAATATTCCTAAAACCTATGCAATATTTTTGCTCAGGGATGTGTGCCAAGGTTCAAAAGAATATTTGAGAACTTTCTCAGATTTTTGTGAGCAAATAAAATGAGGGTTGCTTTGGACCATATGTTGCTGACTAGGGTTTTTGAAGGGAAAATGAATATTTTCAATTATGAAAAATATTTCTAGGGTTATTTTGGGATTAATCAGAGAGGAAATGATGGTTTGAGGGAGAGATGAGCCACTTGGGTGAAAATAAAGTGTATTCCCAAGGGTTTAAGTCGAACTGAGTTGGTTCAAAAATCCAAATTCAAATCAAATGGGAATCAAAATCAGTAAAAGAAAAGAGGGCAAAAACCAGGCTGTCACACCTTCCTTCGGGAGGTGATGCTAAAGCGTGGCTTCGACCTCCACTGGGTAGCCCGGGTTATGCAGCTGGTTATGAGTGGACGCACAGCTGGTAACATAAATGGGGAGATCGGGCCTTACTTCACGACTAGCCATGGAGTACGGCAAGGCGATCCGATCTCCCCATTTTTTATTCAATCTTGTGGTCGGCGCTCTAGCTTCGATTCTAGACTTGGCCAAGCGGGCCGGCCACATTAGAGGGATTTGTCCCCATCTTGTGGCTAATGGAGGTCTGACCCACCTCCAATATGCAGACGACACCATTATGATGGTGGAAGGCTCGGACGAGGATATTCGAAACCTCAAGTTCCTTCTCCTCTGCTTTCAGGAGATGCCGGGCCTCACGATTAACTTTGCCAAGAGTGAAGTGATGGTTCTTGGGTACTCCCAGGAAGAAGCCCAGCGAATCACCAAATCACTTGAACTGTTGCTTGGGATCCTTCCCGGCCACATACCTCGGCATGCCGATTAGTGACGCCCGTCTACAGGAGAAAGACTTCCGCCCAATAATCTCCAAGCTCCAACCTATGATGGAGGCTTGGCGGGGGAGGTGGCTTTCCAAGGCCGCTAGAGTGGTTCTGATGAACTCCTCCCTTATTAGCCTATTGATGTACATTATGGGATTCTATAGTCTACATGAATCCCTTCATCATGAGGTCACCAAACTTCTCTCTAGATTCTTCTGGGCTGGAGAGATCAATAAACAGAAGTATCACATGGTTAAGTGGTCTGAGATTTGCAAGCCTAAGGACCAGGGCGGCCTCGGGGTCATTTCATCCAAGCGGATGAATATTGCCCTCCTCTCGAAATGGCTTTGGCGCATTCAGACCGATGAGGGTGGGTTGTGGCTGGAGATTATCCGTGCGAAGTACCTTCGAGAGCAACCTCTGGCCTTCGCCTCTAGATCTGGAGGGTCCCAATTCTGGCAATCGGTGATCCAACTGATGCCGGTCTTGCGTATTGGGACCTCCATTAAAGTGGGCTCTGGGTCCGGCACCCTATTCTGGCTTGATAGATGGTCCGGGACCCGACCTTTTGCGGAACGGTTTTACGTGTTATTCTCGATATGTGCCTGCCCACAACTTTATGTGGTCGTGGCTTTAGCTAACATGGGCGCAATCTCCTTCCGCCGTACCTTCGGGGCGGTGGAGCACGCCCAATGGGAGGAGCTACTCGAGTGTGTTTCCCTCCACTCCCCTCCCTTGAGCCCGATTCGTTGTCTTGGCGTCTCGAATCAAGCAGCTGATTCTCTACTAGGTCCCTGTACCAGGCGATTGTACCCACTCCTGGACCGATTGAACTATCGGTGTTATGGGAGATCAAACTCCCCTTGAAAATCCGCATTTTCCTCTGGCAATGGGTCAGAGGCCGACTCCCCTCGGGCACAGAGGTGCGTAAGCGCAATGGCCCCTGCGACGGCCTTTGTCCCATTTGCATGGTACCGGAGGACTGCAACCACATTTTCTTCCGGTGCCCAGCGGTGCAATTCCTATGGAGCTGCTTCCGGGAGGTTGTTGGTGGCGTTTGGTGCCATGACAACCTTCCGGACTTGTTCAGGGAAATCCTTAGGATCCCCAGTCCTAGTCGTGCCCCCCCCCCCCCGGGTGGCTATGGGTACCCTAGCGTGGACCCTCTGGTGTCTCCGCAATAAACTAGTCATCGAACGCGCGATTCCTTGCCGTGTGACTGATGCAATCTACAAAATGTGTGGCTTCTTACAGCTGTGGAGACCGCTTAGCAAGCGGCGCGATCGGGGCGTCATCGACAACATCATCACAGGTCTCCGTTCCTCGGCTGCGGATTAACTCCACCATCGCCACCACCGCCACCCCCTCCTGAGCCGGATTAGCTTGCTTTTTCTCTTTGTTTGGGGCTTGCCTTGCTATGCCCCTAGCGGTGCTTTATGACTTGATTGTACTTTGAACCGACTTGTTGGATTCTTGTGTCGTTGCTTTATAATATAAAGCAGGGGAAACCCTTTTTCGTAAGGTATGTATAGATCGGAGAGACCTTATTGAACACACCAATATCTGCACAACCTCATCAATTTCATGAGGGAAACATAACATAAGGTGAAAAAATGGAACGGATGGACGAGTCCCCAGTCTTCTTGTCACCGATGAGGCCGCCAGACGGGGAAGAGGAGGGGGACTGATGCGGTGGCGTGGGGGAGAGCTTTGGCAGCAGCTAGGGTTAGGCATAAAAGCCAACCTGCCTTGCATGGTTGATGCATTGATGTGTTATATGCATCGGATCAAGGATGATGGGCCAAATGTGCTCGGTCTAATTGATAGGCTGGTGGCTGCATTTCATCAATTGATCACAATTCAATACTCAAATAATTTCTCCCAAAATTCAATACTTAAAGGATATTTATAGCATATTGTTAACTTTAACTATTTCTTAGATTTGAGATTTTTCATTTTAAATTTCTGAAGTTTAAATATTTTGTATTGCCACAATTTTTTAGGAACTTAAAAGGAATTCTGGGTGTTTCAAAGATAATTCACATATTCCCTTTCATGGTACCCACTATATTTAATTCTAAAATACTGCAAATAAATACGTTGGATACTCAATCAGATTTTCCAAATTATATAATGGATTGAGATTCAAGTTTGGAGGTTTAAGTTTCTGAGCATTCGCACATGCTTCTCACTAAGTATGTGTGAAGGGGTTGTATATTCTTCTGTACTTTAGGTTGTACTAGCACATATGCCCGTGCGTTGCAACGGAAAAGAAAATTACGGTTATGTGCAATCACAATGGTTCATAGTGAATACACTATGAAGAAACGCTAGTTGTCCCATCTATATATTCAAAGAAACGCTGATTGTCCCATTCACCTAAACATCCAACAGTGCTACCAACGTAGGGAGGCGCACGTTGAGGTCTCTAGAAGAAATACATCACAGCCGCACAATCACAAAAGGAATCATAGCGTAGTTGGGAGTTCTTTTTTTTGGGCGTAGTTGAGAGTTACACGTAAGGTCATCGGTGCCTATTAGACGCCCAGACCACGGACAGTCATCTGGACATCGCCGGCTAGCCATGCATCGTTTGATGCAAGGCGGTCTTTTGCCCCGTACAACTTGAAATATCCATGCATCAGTTTCTTGGTATAATTTGAATTTTCATCCACACACAGGCCTGGGGAAACAACTAGAGGAACCGCCGTCAGGCGAAGGCCCAACCCAGCAACGTGGAAGCTCAATCTTGCGTGGCCTTCGACTTTGCCTGGGCTCTTTAACCAGCGTCACAGATAACATAATCTATAAAAAAAATATAACTTCACTTTAGAACGCATCATGTTGTCTGGTTGGGTGGCAACCCCTAGGTTGTCTCTCCTGTAGGCCGTGTGTTCAACTCCTAGCTGTGGCAATTATTTTTTAGTCTTCAACAGACTCCCGGTTTTCAGGCGAAGGCCCAACCCAGCAACGTGGAAGCTTAATCTTGCGTGGGCTTCGACTTTGCCTGGGATCTTTAACCAGCGTTACAGATAACAAAATCTATAAAAAAAAATAACTTCACTTTAGAACGCATCATGTTGTCAGGTTGGGTGGCAACCCCTAAGTTGTCTCTCGTGTAGGTTGTGTGTTCAACTCCTGGCTATGGCGATTATCTTTTAGTCTTCAGCAGACTTCCAGTTTCGTTTCGTTCGTACGTATGTTTTCTTTATTTGCACAAATATATGTTCCTTCATCGGATGGACAAAACTAAAAAATAGCATCCGTAAAAATTCTCAAGACGGGACGAAACAAAGCAGAGCCAAACCAAGAATACCTATTCCCTATAATAGTAGGTATAGATATAGATTGAGTACTTAATTTACAGAAGAAAAGTGTGATGTAGACCTCTATACTCGTGGGGCCATCTATATTAGTGTCCTCCCGTCACATGGGCATCGAGTGCCTCCTCCTACTTGCCGTTCTTATTTATAGAAGTCCTTATCCCCCGTCTTCTCAATAATCTCTAGCCACATTGTAGTTTTTATCGTCTAAAACAAATGCTTCAGTAGCTAGGTCCAGAACCTAGCTTTATGCCTTGATTGTTAACCATGATGGTGGGTTCATGTTAAGTTTTGCTAGTTGTCTGTTACTTCGGCTTGGGAGGCACCGGGACAAATCACATCCGCCGAAGGCCTGTACATGATACTAACGTTGTCTTCGCAGCTACTATTATGGAGGGAAATAGGCCATGGTCCAAATCACGTTCTAGATTTACGCTCATAGGTGGAATGCCGCCTATGTTAAAATAGAAACTGGTCTCATGTCGACACGTCTTCACCTTTGGATCTGCCGTAACTTTCCTCAGGCAAGCATGTGAAGGCTGTGTTTTTACAGGGCCCCGTTCCCCTAACTTGTAAAGAAGCGCAGTCAGGGGTGTTGACTTAACTGCTCCATCCACCGCGCAATGGCATCAGACGTCTCTCCTCCCCTGCAGTATTCAAGATGCATCAAGAACTCTGCATTCTCAGCTTGCTTCCAGTGGACGTGCTACCAGCACTAGAACTTCATAGAAAAAGAGAATCAGGCTTGTACAACAAATACTTTAGAGAAGAGGAGGATGAAGCGTTTACCATTTTTGGCACTAAACGAAGCTGGTATGGTGTGAACAAACGTGCATGCTCCTCACAGATTGGAAGGCTCAAAGATGAGTAAACAACACGAATGACAAATGACACAAGTAGTACTTCACCGGGTTGAATGTGTTGTAAATGTTGGCACTTCCGAACTCTGATGAAGTCTCCAGCATTAGTGTACAGCTCCGTGCAATGAAGAAACAAGTGGCATTTCATCGGGTATTTGCTCTAGGCATCGTTATTTCTGAATTTATGGTTCCGATAATATGTGTTCAGCTAGTTGTCTGTTACTTCGGCTTGGGAGGCACCGGGACAAATCACATCCGCCGAAGGCCTGTACATGATACTAACGTTGTCTTCGCAGCTACTATTATGGAGGGAAATAGGCCATGGTCCAAATCACGTTCTAGATTTACGCTCATAGGTGGAATGCCGCCTATGTTAAAATAGAAACTGGTCTCATGTCGACACGTCTTCACCTTTGGATCTGCCGTAACTTTCCTCAGGCAAGCATGTGAAGGCTGTGTTTTTACAGGGCCCCGTTCCCCTAACTTGTAAAGAAGCGCAGTCAGGGGTGTTGACTTAACTGCTCCATCCACCGCGCAATGGCATCAGACGTCTCTCCTCCCCTGCAGTATTCAAGATGCATCAAGAACTCTGCATTCTCAGCTTGCTTCCAGTGGACGTGCTACCAGCACTAGAACTTCATAGAAAAAGAGAATCAGGCTTGTACAACAAATACTTTAGAGAAGAGGAGGATGAAGCGTTTACCATTTTTGGCACTAAACGAAGCTGGTATGGTGTGAACAAACGTGCATGCTCCTCACAGATTGGAAGGCTCAAAGATGAGTAAACAACACGAATGACAAATGACACAAGTAGTACTTCACCGGGTTGAATGTGTTGTAAATGTTGGCACTTCCGAACTCTGATGAAGTCTCCAGCATTAGTGTACAGCTCCGTGCAATGAAGAAACAAGTGGCATTTCATCGGGTATTTGCTCTAGGCATCGTTATTTCTGAATTTATGGTTCCGATAATATGTGTTCAGCTATTATGTCTTGTGTTGAATTTTTGTTTGTCGACATAGTTAATTAGCATAAAATTTGAGTGCTAGAATTGTGTTTGAATACAAAAGTAAGACAACAGTACTGTCAGTAGGCCTGTGTAGCCCTTGCTGAATCCATTTTCTTCGAAAAAAATTTCAAGTTCTCACATCGGTATCTTTAGCTATCGACAATGAATTCTCATCTTTTTTTTTCAAAGGGGGGACTCCCCGGCCTCTGCATCAGAACGATGCATATGACCACTTAAATATATAAAAAAGGTTCAATAATGTCATAGAGTCTTGAAACAAAATAAAGGCGAGCTCACATAGAGCCTCGACGCCAAAACAAGAAAGGGCCATAAAGCCACAACCGGCTGGCAAGATAAAGATAGGAAAACTAATTGCCTATCCTATTACATGACCATCATCCAAACCGGTTGTAGATATCCCGCGCTACCATCTCCGACCGGACAGATCCAGTAACCAAACGCTTCCTGGCCTCCGTCGGAGTGAGTAAGGACCATATACGGATCAGCGCCGTAGCACGGAAAACAACCTGCAAAAAATGAATAGTAGTTATTCTGTTAAAAGCCAAATCATTTCTGCAGTTCTAAATTGCCCATAACAACGCACAAACTCCTACACGAATATGTCTAGCTGTATCGGACTCTATCCCATCCAGCCACGTTCCATATAACGACCCGACCGAACTCGGAGGAGTAATTTTAAAGGCAATTTGCACGGTGTGCCACAGAATTCTCGCCAACGGACACTCAAAGAAGAGATGCTTAATGGTCTCGTCCTGATGACAAAAACTACACCTAGTAGATCCTGTCCAATTGCGCTTAACCAAGTTGTCCTTTGTTAAAAATAACCTTTTTATGGACAAACCACATAAACACTTTAATTCTCAAAGGAACTTTTACTTTCCAAACATGTTTGGAACTAGGAATGCCAGTCAAGTTAATAACATCGATGTACATGGACTTGACTTAACAGTAAATTGTCCAGACCTAGTAAGTTTGCAACACAACTGATCGGGCTGATGAACTAGCTGGACTTCCATCAGTCTACGCACCAGATGAAGCCAAGCTTCCCATCTATCACCAACAAGCACCCTCCGAAATTGAATATTAAGGGGAATGGACAGCATGATCGTTGCAACTAACGCATCACGGCGCTGGACAATACGATACAGGGTTGGGTACTGTAGTGCCAATGGTGTATCACCCAGCCAAGTATCCTCCCAGAACCGTGTATCATTGCCATCACCGACAATAAACTTTGTTCTATGAAAGAAGGCTGCCTTAACTCTCATAAGCCCCTTCCAAAATGGCGAATCAGTTGGTCTCACTGTCACCTGTGACAAAGTTTTGGAATGAATTCTCATCTTAACTAGTCTCCGATGCATTCTACAAAATTAACCACCCACAGCTTGCATAAAAAGTTGAATCTTCTTGGATGTGCATAACAGAGATGCCATTTTCCATGTCAATGTGTCCAATCCATTCGCCGTAGTCCAATGCTTTGCAAACATTATATTTCTTGCGCTTAGAAAGTTGGCAAAGCCGTACAAGCATAGTGGTTGCATAGAGTAGGTCCATATCATGATCATCACGTGGATTGTCAAAACCCTCTGAAGCCAAAAGCAAGTCTCTCCAAGCAAACCATGGCCATCGCAAATGCAAAGGGGCAGAACCGAACAAGAACTTGTGAAGATCGAGAATTCCAGGACCACCTAAAGTGATAGCCCAGCAAACTAACTAACAATTAACTTTGCAGTCTACTGCTGTGACCATGTTCCTGCCCGACCAACCAAAAACCCTTTAAAGTTCACCAATTTTATTCTGAACTCCTTGAGGAATGGCAAGCGGGGTGATGTAGTAAATGGCTTGTGATGCTAGTATAATTTCTCTGCAGTTAATAGTTGTCAACTATGTGTTCTTTGTCCAAAGTTTTAGAAACATGCCTCTAGTAAATTTCAACATAACTTCTCCAATGTGCACCTAATTAATACTCTCATGTCATCGACACTCTCTATAGCTTAGAACATCCCATGTGTTATCCATAAGCGATTTGAAGGCTCGTATATCCAACTAACCGATTCCGTACACTGCATAGTATGTAGGGATGCTAAGTGTCAAAGAGAACAGTGATGGCCATATTAGTTCCACTCCAAGGCTTAAACTATAATCATTGTCTATTTGTACACTAAGAGGCAGAGTGAGAAGTTTGGAGGGAGAACGGTGGAGGAAGCAACATATAAGACTTTTGTATTCTCGACCAGGTCCCACGGACCGTCTACTGCCATCTTTATTTGCCTACCCTTTACTTGCTCTGCTTATTTATACAACAACTTCTTCCTCCTTTATAATATCTAAGCTCATGGTAGCTTTAACACAGTTGGAGTACTTCAGTTGCCGGGCCTACTAAAGATAGTGTAACCAGGATGATGAGACTAGTTGGTTGTCCACTAGTTCGGCTTGGGAGGCATTGCGGCAAAACATTTCCCCGAAAAACTGATTGCAGGAACAAGGTCGGTAGCTACACTTGTTGCTTACACTAGCTTTGGGCACGGTCGGATACACGCATGCTGCCTTCTGAATTTATAGGCAGTGGTGCAATATGGCACATGCTAGAGGATGATCCCAGTTCGTGCATCTTCAACGATGAAAACTGAAAAGCATAGATAGCATGCATGTATGCACTATATTCTTTTATTTGGGTGGAGAAATAATCACGAGAGGAAGCTCGCAGTGATCCGGCAGGGTCTCAAACGCTGATGCATGTCCGACCAAGGAACATCACTTGTATGAAGCATTATCCACTTAGGGCCTCTTTGATTCGTAGGATTTTCAAATTGTAGGAATAGGAAATGTATAGGGTTAGAGTTGCATGCTCATTTAAATCATGTAGGATTAGCAATGAGTGTTTGATGCCAAAAAAACAAAGAAATTGTAAAAAAGGATAGAAGTGAATCTTATATTTTCTGTGAAATATAGTGCAAAGATTTCATTAGAAAAATTCATATGAAATCCAATCTTATAAATCAATGGACCAACATAAGAAAAAATCCTAAGGGTTACAATCCTTCGGAAATTCTATAAAATTTCTTTGAATTAAAGGAGCCCTTAAGGTGCCTGGCCGTCGGCAGCATCATGTCGTCTCTGATTGCATGTGGGTTATTTAAATTCTGGAGCAGCCGTACATGGCACGTATATCTCATCTTGCAAGGGATCGAAGGAACGGCAAACCAATTCATGGGCACCTCCTTTTCTCCTGAGAACCGGAGCTTAAAAGGAGATGCTGACAGTTTGGCACATGCGGCCACTTTGCTTCCCGCGGGGTGTCGGGTGTGGTTTCAATAGTCGCTGGCTAGTCTATGTATCACTATAAACTTGTAAGGGCATTTCTAACCGCTCCTCTATAAACGGTTAGTGGAGTAAAATTTTGATTTTAATGCACTAACCGGCACCTAGCCTATCCCCTATCCGCGGTTAGTGGAGTATATTTTTATTTTGGCCTAAATTTTTTCCGTATTTTAACTCCACTAATAGGCGGCCGAGTAAAACGCCGCAGCTCTCTCCCGCATCCGTGCCGCAGCTGCATCTTTGCCGGCGCGCCTCCCTCCGGTCCCTAGCCGGCCCCGCCGCTACCTCGTTTCATCCCTTGCCTTCCGCCGCCGTTTTGCCCACCGGTCAGCCCGTTCGGCTCCCGTGGCCGTCGCGTCGCCGGAATCAAGGTGAAACGGCACCGCCGTCGCCATTCTTAATTCGTCCGCTTTTTTCGAGTTTCTTCTTTTTCTAGCGGCGCCCCATCTCACCTTGCTTGCGCACCACTGCAGGTCACCCGCCACTTGCCGGTTCGGTCTAAACCATGCCGGCCAGCTTTTGCACCACTACCGCACCGCAAGTGTTTGAAGAATTGCCTAGGTGATTTTTTTTGTTTGTTTCTCTTTGAACCAAGCCGTTTGGATTGAAACAAACCATTTGGATTATAGATGAAGTGGTTGAGGGAGATGGCGTTGGAGGACTCATCGTCATCCAAAGAGGAGGAAGAAGACGTTGATGACTTTGACACCGTTTTAGGCATGATTCTCAATGATGATGTTTGGCGGTCGAGGAGAGGATCACAATTTGGCCGCATACGCATCAACCGTGATTGAGTGGAGGGCCATGGCAAGATCATGAGAGACTACTTTGACCTAAACCCAACCTATCCGAGAAGTACTTTCGCGGGCCGACGCTTTTGACTGCACACAAGTCTTCTTCTGACCATTGCAAAAGTCGTTGGGAGATATGATGACTGGTTCAAGCTCCGAAGAGATGCATCTAGAGAGATCAGTGCAAGCCCTCTGATGAAATGCATTGCGGCTGTTCGAGTCTTGGCAAATGGGTGTTCTCCTGATGCAATTGATGGCTATGTACGCATTGGCAAAGACGCAAGCTTGGACGTTGTCTTTTGCCCCGAGTACTTGAGAGCACCAACCGTGGAAAACGCAGAGGCAGATGACTGAGAGTGAAGCAAGAGGATGGCCAGTGATGCTTGGATCACTTGACTATATGCACTCTTGAGGCAGTTGGATCGAAGAATCTCACTCTTGAGGCAATTGTTTCATACTTTTGATGTTCTCAAACTTTTTCAACTTTCACGCAATACATGAGCGTGGAAAGTTGCATGGCAATATATCTCGGAATGGCTATGGAAATGCCATAATAGGTAGGTATGGTGGCTGTTTCGAGGAAGGATATGGTGGGTGTATGGTACCGGCGAAAGTTGGGAGTCACTAGAAAGGCTAGCAATGGTGGAAGGGTGAGAGTGCGTATAATCCGTGGACTCAACATTTGTCATAAAGAACTCACATACTTATTGCAAAAATCTATTAGCTATCGAAACGAAGTACTATGCGCATGCTCCTAGGGGGATAGACTGGTAGGAAAAGACCATCGCTCGTCCCCGACCGCCGCTCATAAGGAAGACAATTAATAAATAAATCATGCTCTGACTTCATCATATAACGGTTCACCATACGTGCATGCTACATGAATCACAAACTTTAACACAAGTATTTCTACCAATCCACAATTACTCACTAGCATGACTCTAATATCACTATCTTTATATCTGAAAACAATCATAAGGAATCAAACTTTTCATAGTATTCAATGCACTTTATATGAAAGTTTTTATTATATCCCTTTTGGATGCCAATCATATTAGGACTAAATTCAAAACCAAAGCAAATTACCACGCTGTTTAGAGAGACTCTCAAAATAATATAAGTGAAGCATGAGAGTTCAATAATTTCTTAAAAATAAAACTGCTATCGTGCTCTAAAAAGATATAAGTGAAGTACTAGAGCAAATGACAAACTACTCCAAAAGATATAAGTGAAGATCAATGAGTAGTCGAATAATTATGTAAATATGTGAAGACTCCTTCTCATAAATAAAATTTCAGGTCTTAAATACTTTATTCAAACAGCAAGCAAATCCTAATAAAGTAAAAATGACGCTCCAAGCAAAACACATATCATGTGGTGAATACAAATACAGCTCCAAGTAAGGTTACCAATGAACGAAGATGAAAGAGGGGGTGCCATCCTGGGCATTCCCAAGCTTAGATGCTTGGTTGTCCTTGAATATTACCTTGGGGTGCCTTGGGCATCCCCAAGCTTAGACTCTTGCCACACCTTACTCCATAGTCCATCAGAACTTTACCCAAAACATGAAAACTTCACAACACAAAACTCAACAGAAAACTCGTAAGCTCTATTAGTATAACAAAGCAAATCATCACTTAGGTACTGTTATGAACTCATTCTAATTTTATGTTGATGTTATCTCTACTGTATTTCAACTTCTCCATGGTTCATACCCTTCGATACTACCCATAAATTCATCAAAATAAGCAAACAACACGATGAAAACAGAATCTGTCAAAAACAGAACATTTTGTAGTAATCTGAAAATTTTCCATACTACTGTAACTCCAAAAGTTCTGAAAAATTAGGACAACAGAGGAAAATTGTATATCAAACTTGTGTAAAAAAATCAGAATTGTTTGACGCTCCAGTGATTTTTAACAATTCTGTGACTGGGTGCAAAAGTTTCTGTTTTTGGACAGAATTGAATCAACTATCATCCACACTATCCCAAAGGCTTTACCTGGCATTTTATTGAAACAAAAGCTATAAAACATGATTACTACAGTAGCTTAATCATTTTAACACACAAAAACCGTAGGTATAAGTGTTGGCTGTCTCCCAACAAGCGTTTTTCTTTAATGCCTTTCTAGCTAGCCATGATGATTTCAATGATGCTCGCATAAAAGTAAAGAATTGAAACACAAAGAGAGCATCATGAAACATATGTGGCAAGCACATTTAAGTCTAACCCTCTTCCTATGCATAGGTATTTTGTGAACAAACAATTTATGGGAGCAAGAATGAACTAGCATAGGAAGGCAAAACAAGCATAACTTCAAAATTTTCAACACATAGAGAGGAAACTTGATATTATTGCAATATGAAGAAGCATATGTTCCTCTCTCATAAAAAATTTCAGTGGAGTCATGAATGAATTCTACAATATAACCATCACATAAAGCATTATTCTCATGATGCACAAGCATAGAAATTTTACTACTCACCACATAAGAAAAATTCTTCTCATTCATATTAGTGGGAGCAGACTAAACAAAATAACTATCATGTGAGGCATAATCCAATTGAAAATTAAAATGATGATGACAAATTTCATGGTTATCATTACTCTTCATAGCATACATGTCATCACAATAATCATCATAGATAGCAACTTTATTCTCTAATCAATTGGAACCTCTTCCGAAATAGTGGAATCATCATTAAATAAAGTCATGACCTCTCCAAATCCACTTTCATAAATATTGTAAGATTCAACACCCTCCAAAATAGTGGGATCATTACCTAGAATTGACCTCTTCCAAACCCACTTTCATCTCATCATAAATAGGAGACATGCTATCATCATAATAAATTTGCTCATCAAAACTTGGGGGACTAAAAATATCATATTCATCAAACATAGCATCCTCAAGCTTGTGGCTTTTCATATCATAAGCATCATGGATATTCAAAGAATTCCTACTAACAACATTGCAATCATGCTCATCATTCAAATATTTAGTGCGAAACATTTTATTGACTTCATCTTCTAACACTTCGGCACAATTTTCTTTTCCATCATTTTCACGAAAGACATTAAACAGGTGAAGCATATGAGTCAACCTCAATTCCTTTTTTTGTATTTTTCTTTTATAGACTAAACTAGTGATAAAACAAGAAACTAAAAGATTCATTTGCAAGATCTAAAGATATACCTTCAAGCACTAACCTCCCCGGCAACTGCGCCAAAAAAGAGCTTGATGTCTACTACGCAACCTTTCTTCTTGTAGATGTTGTTGGGCCTCCAAGTGCACAATTTTGTAGGACAGTAGCAAATTTCCCTCAAGTGGATAACCTAAGGTTTATCAATCCGTGGGAGGCGTAGGTTGAAGATGATCTCTCTTAAACAACCCTACAACCAAATAACAAAGAGTCTCTTGTTTCCCCAACACACCCAATACAATGGTAAATTGTATAGGTGCACTAGTTCGCAAAGAGATGGTGATACAAGTGTAATATGGATGGTAAGTATAGGTTTTTGTAATCTGAAAATCTAAAAAACAGAAAGGTAACTAGGAACAAAAGTGAGCGAAAACGATATTGCAATGCTTGAAAACAAGGCCTAGGGTTCATACTTTCACTAGTGCAAGTTCTCTCAACAATGATAACATAATTAGATCATATGGAAATCCCTCAACGTGCAACAAAAGTTACTCCAAAGTTCCTATCGCGGAGAACATAAGACGAAATTGCTTGTTGGGTACGACACCACCTCAAAGTTATTGTTTCCGATCAATCCATTGAGCTATTCCTATAAGTTTCACAAACACCCCTAGAGTTGTAGTAAGATAACACCATATGACACACATCAATCAACCCTAATATCACCTAGATACTCCAATGTCACCACAAATATCCATGGGTCAATTATACGATATGCATCAAACAACTTCAGATTCATAATATTCAATCAAACAAAAAGAACCTCAAAGAGTGCCCCAAAATTTCTACCGGAGAAACAAGGACGAAAACGTGCATCAACCCCTATGCATATATTACCACAATGTCACCTCAGGAACCCGCTAGTTAAGTGCCAAAACATACATCAAGTGAATGAATAGAATACCCCATTGTCACTACGGGTATCCCACGCACGACATACATCAAGTGTTCTCAAATCCATAATAGTATTCAATCTGATAATAGTGAAACCTCAAAGGTAAAACTCAATTCATCACAAGAAGGTAGAGGCGCAAGAAACACCATATGATTCAACTATAGTAGCAAAGCTCGCGGTACATCAAGATCGTGCCATATCAAGAACACGAGAGAGAGAGAGAGAGAGAGAGAGAGAGAGAGAGAGAGAGAGAGATTAAACACATAGCTACTGGTACAAACCATCAGCCCCGAGGGTGAACTACTCCCTCCTCGTCACGGAGACCACCAAGATGATGAGGATGGCCACCGGTGATGGTTTCCCCCTCCGGCAGGGTGTCGGAACGGGCTCCCGATTTGTTTTTCGTGGCTAGAGAGGCTTGCGGCGGCGGAACTCCCGATCTAGGTTTATTTCTGGGGTTTCTATGTTTATAGGATATTTTGGCATCGGGAACAACTCAGGGGGTCCACGAGGCGACGACAAGACAGGGGGCGCGCCCTAGGGGGGCGCCCTCCACCCTTGTGGAGGCCTCGTGGCTCCTCTGGTCCATCCCCGATACTCCATTGGGTTCTTTAGGTCCATAAAAAGTCGTTGTAAAGTTTCAGCTTATTTGGACTCCGTTTGGTATTCCTTTTATGCGAAACTCAAAAACTAGGAACAAAACAAAACTAGCACTGGGCTCTAGGTTAATAGGTTAGTCCAAAAAATCATATAAAATAGCATATAAATGCATATAGAACATCCAAGATGGATAATATAATAGCATGGAACAATAAAAAAATTATAGATACGATGGAGACCTATCAGAAACCACACCAGGCTGCTGCTGTCGATGTCAAAACCGGCGGATCTCGGGTAGGGGGTCCCAAACTGTCCGTCTAAGGTCGATGGTGACAGGAGACGGGGGACACGATGTTTACCTAGGTTCGGGCCCTCTCTATGGAGGTAATACCCTACTTCCTACTTGATTGATCTTGATGAATATGAGTATTACAAGAGTAGATCTACCACGAGATCGTAATGGCTAAAACCCTAAAAGTCTAGCCTGTATGACTATGATTATGATTCTTGCCTCTACGGACTAAGCCCTCCGGTTTATATAGACACGGAGGGCACTAGGGTTGTACAAAGTCGGTTACAGGGAAAGGAATCTTCATATCAGGACGCCAAGCTTGCCTTCCACGCCAAGGAGAGTCCCATCCGGACACGGGTGAGAGTCTTCGGTCTTTTATCTTCACAGCCCATCATTCCGGCCCATGTCCAACAGGTCGGACGCCCGAGGACCCCTTAATCCAGGACTCCCTCAGTAGCCCCGAAACCAGGCTTTCAATGACGATGTGTCCGGCGCGCAGATTGTCTTCGGCATTGCAAGGCGGGTTCCTCCTCCGATGACTTCAAAGGACTGTATTCGTCCTTCCATTTAATGTCGTTCCCATCGGCTTCTGTGCATCCATAGCTTCAGCTTCCACGTGTCGAGCGAATACGAGAGGTTGGGGTATTTTTTGCATATAACACCCCGGCCATGTAAGAAAAGCATCTATTTAAAGGGATTGGATCTTAGATCCATTCCGCATCACACGAAAAATCCTTAGAGCTTGCTAGGAAAAACCACTCCAACATGGCTAGCGCTCCCAGCTCTTCCTCCCGTCCCCATGGCCAAAAAAAAGGCGATTGGGAGAGATGTTTCGTATCCCATGGTCAGCTGGTGAAGATGCAAACACATGGATTTCTTCCCCCCGCAGATCTAGTCCCCGTTCGAGCAGGATTGACTTCCTTCAACGGCGGGGCTCAGGCTGAGAATTTCCCCAATCCATCAAGGGGGAGCGAGTGTGCTTCGTCCCCTACTTGCTAAGAGGCGTCGGATTTCCAATCCACCCGTTCCTCCGAGGGCTTCTAGAGTATTATGGCCTTCAACTGCACAACTTCACTCCTGCCTCCATCCTGCACATTGCGGGTTACGTCGCTCTTTGCGAGCTATCCGTGGGTTGCGAGGCCCATTTTGAATTGTGGAGGAAGCTATTCTGCCTCGTCCCTCGCAACCAAGATGGATCAATATTCGAAGTGAGCGGAGCCGAGGTATGGCATATCACCGAGACCGGATACCTGTCCAGCACACGGAAGAATACATCCAAAGAGTGGCCTTCCGAATGGTTCTATATCAAGGACGTCGCCCTTCCTGACCTAGTTCGAATGGGTCTTCCCGAATTTACAAGTGTTCCGTTGGAGAAACACCACAGCTGGCATCCCCGGAGCTTCGAGGAGGAAGATAGTGCGGAAGTCCGTCAACTGATGAGCAAGATAAAGACGCTTGCCCAGTCTAGATTATCAATAGTCGAGGTAATGGCGACTTCCATAGGGCGAGGGGTGCAATCACTCCAATACAGAGGGCTTCCCATGTGGCACTATAATGGAGAAGACAACGCCTCTCGCTGCGGTCGGAAGGGTACGGACACCCCCGCCGCTTTGGCAACAATATTGGTCGAGCTGTTCAAAGTGGAGGAAGAGGAATTTATTCATATCAAGCGCAGAGATGGATTCTCCATGTACAATCCTCCTAGCTGGGTGAGTTCCACCCCGCTGCTCCACTCATTCTACTCCCTGAGCCAATTTTAGTGAACATTAATCTGTCCATTTGTAACAGAAGTGGCGAAATATCACCGAGGGGCTACACAGCCCCACCCCACAGCCAGAGGATCACAACCGGGACCTTGATCCCGAATTCGAATAGGATCCGGACATATTCGTGGTGCTCGAGGGTGGGGTGTTCTACCAGGCGAGCTATGACGGCATGAAAGTGGCCATCACCACCGACTATCCCGGTCTTCTCCTTGCCTCACACGTAAGTAATCAGGAGATATCTGCTCCAAAAGAGCCTCCTCGTTCTGCCTCACCCACCGCACTGTCTCGTGCTCCAAAGGGGAGGCGTTCGACACGCCGTGTTACACCAGAAGCCACTACACAGAGAGAGACACCCACGCCAGGCAAGCCTTTTAAGAGGAAGGCAAACGAAGGCCTGGCCGAGCCTTCATCGAAGAGATATGGCGTCGTATATAGGCCCCTTGGTAGTCACATCCAACTGTGACATTTTCCGTTTGTGCCTTACCAGGAAAAGCGTTCGCCGAACTATGTCCGGGGGCACTGCTGGTCATACTCCCAACAGCCAGGTTTCAGACCCCGCCGTGAAGACAAGGGCGGATACAGGAGTGACGCTTGATTGTCCTCTGGCCGAGGATTTGGATGATGTATCCGTCACAAACTCGTAAGTGGAAAGCGCCATGGGTCATCGGCGCCGGAGGGCCGTTCTTCGCGACCCCGGTTTTACAAAAGAGGCATTTGATGCCTTTAGCTCAGCGAATGCGTACATCCGAGCTGCTCGAGACGGATTAACCAGAGCCGCAGTCCAGCATTTGAAAGATATGCGGGTAAGTTTATAAAGCTGATAATTATATACCAGTAGCCCCCAAGACTTGAAGCAGTTGATACAACTGATTTAAGGATCATTGTATAACCAGGTGCTTACGGAGAAGAACAACCTGTTGTCTCAGGAACTAGAAAAGTGTCGCACCAAGCTAACTGCTGCTACCACCGAACTGGAGAAATTCAAGAAGGCGTCACCTGGTAATGTTCCCCTCCATCAAGGAAACATAATTATATACCAGCAATGCTAACAATGTTGCTCAACTGATGGCAGGATCGTCAGATCAACTGATGGAGCAACTGAAAGCCGCTCAAGAGGGATAACAAGAAGCCAAAAGACTACTGGCCGCGGGCGAACGTGTGCTGACACGAGTCAGGGATGAGAAAAACAAGCTGCAGGATTCCAACACCCAGCTGGGCGACGAACTGAAAGATGTACGGGCTCAGCTGGCTGACTCCGTGAAGGAAAATAAGAGGCTGCGCGGCGGCATATTTAGTATGTGGTCAAGCTTACCTCCGTGTAATTCAGAAATGAAAGGGACTGACAGAGTTATGTCTGTAGGTATGCTGACTGGTCGTCCAGAAGAGGATATGTCCGGATTCTCGGGCTATCTGCTACAAGAGCTGTCGCAAATGCACGAACAAGCTCGGCAGGCGATGCGAAGTGTTTCCAAGGCTTTGTGGCCATCCGCCTCCCCCCAGGAAGGATGGAGGAGCTTATACAGCTATTCAAGGGAGCGCGGCGGCGCTTCCGATTATGGAAGATATCGGCCTACCTGGAAGGTGCACGAGAAGCCTGGGCCATGGTGAAAACACGGTATACCAAGCTTGATCCGAATCATATGGCCCGTGTCGGAACTCTAGGGTCAGACGGAAAAGAAATTCCCATTAATTTGGTATATGACCAAGTCGAAGTAGCCGCCAAATATTCCCAGCAAGATTGTAAGTAGACAGCCTGTTAGACGGTATAGAGGAGGAAATTTTTGAGTCCAAGTGACTATGTACTTTCCTTGACATATTTGTCCCTAGCCGGATTGTAAAACGATTGTCATGGCGGACTGTTTCCGAATACCTGAGCGGCAAAAATAGACCAGGGTATGCGTGGAAACTAGGCGTAGAGGTCATAGTTGCTTGAACAGACAAGTTGTATCCGGCTAGCTATGTTATATTACATTGTGATTGTAAGAAACATCTTCCAGAGAGAATAGTTCCGTTAAGGGTTCCTTTCCCTGGGTTTACATGCGTTAACGTGCATGTCCGAGTTGTGATTGAAAAAATCGCAGTATACGTAACGTCTGGGGGTTCGCAACTGGGTGAATGAAAGAACATCTTTAGTCCGCCGACCGAATATTCCCTTAAGAACGCTAGCTTTCGGCTTCACACAGTCTGAGGTACACATCCGGATGACCCGGCAGTAACAATCGCAGAGGTGCTCCCTTTATGCCCTAGCCGAACTAACGGGAATGTAGGGCATAAGCACAGGAGCCAGGAAACCCAGCTTGGCCAAAACTTAAGTCATATCGATGCATATAATGGCGAACAAAAGGTACATATGGGGGAAAACACGCATATGTGATGAGCTTGATGCTCGGAAAATAATAATAATAAGCTTCTGTCCAAGAAGCCCCCAGGTAAAATGGACGTACATATTTGAGTATGTGTATGCCGCAGGTGCACGGTTGAGCCGCACGAAAAGCTTTAAGGCTAAAAAGTAAAAAAGCGAAAAGAGAGGAAAAAGTAATGGAAACAATATGGAGAAGGAAACGAACAAAGAGTTCGGCGCTAGGCATAGAATCTCCGGAGTCTGGACGCATTCCAGGGGTTCGGCTCTAGGCGATTGTCTGATGCATCATGCAGGCGGTACACTCCTTCAGTGAGAACTTCGTCAATGATGAAGGGACCCTCCCACTTGGGCTTGAGTTTGTCCTTTTTCTTCTCTGGCAAGCGTAGAACGAGTTCGCCAACATTATAAGTCTTGGTCCGTACTTCTCTGCTTTGATATCTGCGGGCCTGTTGTTGATAAAATGCGGAATGGGCTTTTGTGACATCGTGTTCCACCTCCAGGGCGTCTAGGCTGTCCTGCCGATCAAGCTCGGCCTCTCTCTCTTTGTACATGCGCACTCGAGGTGAGTCATGAATAATGTCGCAAGGTAACACAGCCTCCGTGTCGTACACCATGAAGAAAGGTGTATATCCAGTAGTGCGGTTGGGTGTGTCCGCAGCCCCCAGAGTACGAAGTCGAGCTCCTCAACCCAGTGCTTGTCTGATTCTTTCAAAGATCGCACTAGTCTGAATTTGATGCCGCTCATAATAAGACCATTGGCCCGCTCGACTTGACCGTTTGTTTGCGGCTGATAGACAGAGGCGTGATCAAGCATAATGCCCAGATTGGCACACCAGGTTTTTACCTCATCTGCTGTGAAATTGGAGCCGTTATTGGTGATTATGATGTGTGGAACACCATAATGGTGCACAACACCGGATATGAATTCTATCACTAGCCCGGCTTCGGCCATTTTAACTGGTTTGGCCTCTATCCACTTAGTGAATTTATCCACCATGACCACCAGATATTTTTTCCTATGGCTTCCTCCTTTAAGGGGTCCGACCATATCGATGTTGGGGAACGTAGCAGAAATTCAAAATTTTCTACGCATCACCAAGATCAATCTATGGAGATACTAGCAACGAGAGAGAGGGGGAGTGCATCTACATACCCTTGTAGATCACTAAGCGGAAGCAAAAAAGCGGATGAAGGAGTCGTACTCGTAGCGATTCAGATCGCGGTTGATTCCGATCTAAGCGCCGAACAACGGCGCCTCCGCGTTCAACACACGTGCAGCCCGGTGACGTCTCCCATGCCTTGATCCAGCAAGGAGAGAGGGAGAGGTTGGGGAAGACTCCATCAGCACGACGGCATGGTGGTGATGGAGCTCGTGGTTCTCCGGCAGGGCTTCGCCAAGCACTACGGAGGAGGAGGAGGTGTTGGAGGAGGGAGAGGGCTGCGCCAGGGGAAGGGTGCGGCTGCCCTATCTCTCTCTCACTATATATAGGGGGAAGGGAGGAGGCGGAGGCGCCCTAGGGTTCCCTAGGGGAGGGGCGGCGGCCATAGGGGAAACCCTAGATGGGTTTTGGCGCCCCAACCCCCTAGGAAACTTGCCCCCCAAGCCGGGAGGGGCGGCTGCCCTAGGGGTGGCGCCCCCACCTCTCCAAGTTACGTGAGATGGGGTGGGAGGGGCGCTCAGCCCCTTAGTGGGCTGATGTGCCCTCTCCCCTTGGCCCATAAGGCCCCCCCAAAGCTTGTCGGGGCCTCCGAAACCCCTTTCGGACACGCTGGTCATCACCTGGTACCCCCGGAACAATTCCGGACTCCAATACCCTTCGTCCAATATACCGATCGTCACCTCCGGACCATTCCGAGCTCCTCTTCATGTCCGGATCTCATCCGGGACTCGAACAACAACCGGTAACCACATACTATTTCCCATAACAACTCTAGCGTCACCAAACCTTAAGTGTGTAGACCCTACGGGTTCGGGAACCATGCAGACATGACCGAGACGTTCTCCGGTCAATAACCAACAGCGGGATCTGGATACCCATGTTGGCTCCCACATGTTCCACGATGATCTCATCGGATGAACCACGATGTCAAGGATTCAAGCAATCCGTATGCAATTCCCTTTGTCTAGCGGTATTGTACTTGCCCGAGATTCAATCGTCGGTATCCCAATACCTTGTTCAATCTCGTTACGGCAAGTCTCTTTACTCGTTCCGTAACACATCATCCGTGATCAACCCCTTGGTCACATTGTGCACAATATGATGATGTCCTACCGAGTGGGCCGAGATACCTCTCCGTCACACGGAGTGACAAATCCAGTCTCGATTTGTGCCAACCCAATGACACTTTTGGAGATACCCGTAGTGCACCTTTATAGCCACCCGATTCGTTGTGACGTTTGGTACACCAAAGCATTCCTACGGTATCCGGAGTTGCACAATCTCATGGTCTAAGGAAATGATAATTGACATTAGAAAAGCTCTAGCATACTAACTACGATCTTTGTGCTAGGCTTAGGATTGGGTCTTGTCCATCACATCATTCTCCTAATGATGTGATCCGTTATCAACGACATCCAATGTCCATGGTCAGGAAACCGTAACCATCTATTGATCAACGAGCTAGTCAACTAGAGGCTTACTAGGGACATGGTGTTGTCTATGTACCCACACATGTATCTGAGTTTCCTTTCAATACAATTATAGCATGGATAATAAACGATTATCATGAACAAGGAAATATAATAATAATAATAATAACTAATTTATTATTGCCTCTAGAGCATATTTCCAACAGTCTCCCACTTGCACTAGAGTTAATAATCTAGTTCACGTCGTCATGTGATTAACACTCACAGGTCACATCGCCATGTGACCAACATCCAAAGAGTTTACTAGTGTCAATAAACTAGTTCACATCATCATGTGATTAAGACTCAATGAGTTCTGGGGTTTGATCATGTTTTGCTTGTGAGAGAGGTTTTAGTCAACGGGTCTGCAACATTCAGATCCGTATGTACTTCGCAAATCTGTAGGTCATATTGTAAATGCTGCTTCCACGCTCCACTTGGAGCTATTCCAAATGGTTGTTCCACTATACGTATCCGGTTTCTCTACTCAGAGCTACCCGAATAGGTGTTAAGCTTGCATCGACACAACTCTTTACGTCGAACTATTTATCACCTCCATAACCGAGAAACATATCCTTATTCCTCTAAGGATAATTTTGACCGCTATCTGGTGATCCACTCCTTGATCACCTTTGTACCCTCTTGCCAGACATGTGGCAAGGCACACATCAGGTGCGGTACTCAGCATAGCATACTGTAGAGCCTACGTCTAAAGCATAGGGGACGACCTTCGTCCTTTCTCTCTCTTCTGTCGTGGTCGAGCTTTAAGTCTTAACTTCATACCTTACAACTCAGGCAAGAACTCCTTCTTTGACTGATCCATCTTGAACACCTTCAAGATCATGTCAAGGTATGTGCTCATTTGAAAGTACCATTAAGCATTTTGATCTATCCTTATAGATCTTGATGCTCAATTTTCAAGCAGCTTAATCCAGGTTTTCCCTTGAAAAACTCCTTTCAAACAACCCTTAATGCTATCATTTCGGATCAAAAATATGTCATTCACATATACTTATTAGAAATGTTGTAGTGCTCCCACTCACTTTATTGTAAATACAAGTTTCTAACAAACTTTGTATAAACCCAAAAACTTTGATTATCTCATCAAAGCGTATATTCCAACTCCGAGATGCTTACTCCAGTCCTTAGAAGGATTGTTGGAGCTTTGCATACTTGTTAGCATCTTTTAGGATTGAAAAAAACCTTCTGGTTGTATCACATGCAACCTTTCCTCGAGAAAATTTTCGAGGAAACAATGTTTTGACATCCTATCTGCAAGATTTCATAAATAATGCAGTAACTGCTAATAAGATTCCAACAGACTCTTAGCATCACTACAAGTGAGAAAGTCTCATCGTAGTCAACTCCTTGAACTTGTCGGAAACATCTTAGCGACAAGCTGAGCTTTCTTAATGGTGACACATACCATCATTGTCTGTCTTCCCTCTTAGAATCCATCTGTACCCAACAGCCTTACGACCATTAAGTAGTTCTTCCAAAGTCTACACTTTGTTTTCATACATGGATCCTCTCTCGGATTTTATTGCCTCGAGCCATTTGCCGGAATCTGGGCCCACCATCGCTTCTCCATAGCTCGTAGGTTCATTGTTATCTAGTAACATGACCTCCAAGACAGGATTACGTACCACTCTGAAGTAGTACGCATCCTTGTCGACCTACGAGGTTTGGTAGTGACTTGATCCGAAGTTTCATGATCACTATCATAAACTTCTACTTCAATTGGTGTAGGTGCCACAGGAACAACTTCCTGTGCCCTGCTACACATTGGTTGAAGTGATGGTTCAATAACCTCATCAAGTCTCCACCATCCTCCCACTCAATTCTTTCGAGAGAAAATTTTTCCTCGAGAAAGGACATGTTTCTAGAAACAATCACTTTTTCTTCCGAATCAGAAATAGGAGGTATACCCAACTGTTTTGGGTGTCCTATGAAGATGTATTTATCCTCTTTGGGTTCGAGCTTATTACGATGAAACTTTTTCACATAAGCGTCGCAGCCCCAAACTTTCAAGAAATGACAGCTTAGGTTTCTCTAAACCATAGTTCATACGGTGTCATCTCAACGGAATTAAGTGGTGCCCTATTTGAAGTGAATGCGGTTGTCTCTAATGCCTAACCCATGAACGATAGTGGTAATTCGATGAGAGACATCATGGTATGCCCCATATCCAATAGGGTGCATCTATGATGTTCGGACACACCATCACACTATGGTGTTCCAGGCGGTGTTAGTTGTGAAACAATTTCCACAATGTCTTAATTGTGTACCAAACTCGCAACTCAGATATTCATCTCTATGATCATATCATAGACATTTTATCCTCTTGTCACGAAGATCTTCAACTTCACTATGAAATTACTTGAACCTTTCAATAATTCAGACTTGTGTTTCATCAAGTAAATATCCTCAGCATCTATTCAAATTATCTGTGAAGTAAGAACACAATGATATCCACTGTGTGCCTCGACACTCATTGGACAGCACACATCAAAATGTATTACTTCCAACAAGTTGCTCTCTTGTTCCATCTTACTGAAAACGAGGCTTTTCAGTCATCTTGCCCATGTGGTATGATTTGCATGTTTCAAGTGATTCAAAATCAAGTGAGTCCAAATGATCCATCTGCATGGAGTTTCTTCATGCATATATACCAATAGACATGGTTCACATGTCTCAAACTTTTCAAAAACGAGTGAGTCCAAAGATCCATCAACATGGAGCTTCTTCATGCGTTTTATACCAATATGACTCAAATGGCAGTGCCACAAGCAGGTGGTACTATCATTACTATCTTATATCTTTTGGCATGAACATGTGTATCACTACGATCGAGATTCAATAAACCATTCATTTTAGGTGCAAGACCATTGAAGGTATTGTTCAAATAAACAGAGTAACCATTATTCTCCGTAAATGAATAACCGTATTGCGATAGACATAATCCAATCATGTCTATGCTCAACGCAAACACCAAATAACAATTATTTAGGTTTAACACCGATCCCGATGGTAGAGGTAGCGTGCGATGTTTGATCATATCAACCTTGGAAATACTTCCAACACATATCGTCACCTCGCCTTTAGCTAGTCTCCGTTTATTCCGTAGCCTTTTATTTCGAGTTACTAACACTTAGCAACCGAACCGGTATCTTAATACCCTGGTGCTACTAGGAGTACTAGTAAAGTACACATTTAATACAATGTATATCAAATATACTTCTGTCAACCCTGCCAGCCTTCTCATCTACCAAGTATCTAGGGTAGTTATGCTTCAGTGACCGTTCCCTCATTACAGAAGCACTTAGTCTCGGTTTTGGGTTCAACCTTGGGTTTCTTCACTAGAACAACAACTGATTTGCCATTTCATGAAGTATCCCTCCTTGCCCTTCTTGAAACTAGTGGTTTCACTAACCATCAACAATTGATGCTCCTTCTTGATTTCTACTTTCGCTGTGTCAAACATCGCGAATATTTCAAGGATCATCATATCTATCCCTGATATGTTATAGTTCATCACGAAGCTCTAGCAGCTTGGTGGCAATGACTTTGGAGAAACATCACTATCTCATCCGGAAGATTAACTCCCACTCGATTCAAGTGATTGTTGTACTGAGACAATCTGAGCACAAGCTCAACGATTGAGATTTTCTCCCTTAGTTTGCAGGCTAAGAAACTCGTCGGAAGTCTTATACATCTTGATGTGGGCACGAGCCTGAAATCCCAATTTCAGCCCTCGGAACATCTCATATGTTCTGCGACATTTCAAAATCGTCTTCGGTGCCTCAATTCTAAACCATTTAACATTACTGAACTATCACGTAGTTATCAAAATGTGTATGTCAGATGTTCGCAACATCCAAAAACGACGTTCGAGGTTCAGCACACCGAGCGGTGCATTAAGGACATAAGCCTTCTACGCAGCAATTAGGACAATCCTCAGTTTACGGACCAAGTCTGCATAATTGCTACTATCAACTTTCAACTAAATTTTCTCTAGGAACATATCTAAATCAGTAGAACTAAAGCCCGAGCTACGACATAATTTGCAAAAACCTTTTGACTATGTTCAGGATAAATAAGTTCATCTTATGAACTCCCACTCAGACAGGCATCCCTCTAGTCATCTAAGTGATACATGATCCGAGTCAACTAGGTCGTGTCCGATCATCACGTGAGACGGACTAGTCATCATCGGTGAACATCTTCATGTTGATCGTATCTACCATACGACTCATGCTCGACCTTTCGGTCTCTTGTGTTCCGAGGCCATGTCTGTACATGCTAGGCTCATCAAGTCAACCTAAGTGTTTTGCGTGTGTAAATCTGGCTTACACCCGTTGTATGTGAACGTTAGAATCTATCACACCCGATCATCACGTGGTGCTTCAAAACAACGAACTTTTGCAACGGTGCACAGTTAGGGGGAACACTTTCTTGAAATTATTATGAGGGATCATCTTATTTGCTACCGTCGTTCTAAGAAAATAAGATGCATAAACATGATAAACATCACATGCAATCAAAAAGTGACATGATATGGCCAATATCATTTTGCTTCTTCTGATCTCCATCTTCGGGGCTCCATGATCATCATCATCACCGGCATGACACCATAATCTCCATCATCGTGTCTCCATGAAGTTGGCTCGCAAACTATTACTTCTACTACTATGGCTAACAGTTTAGCAATAAAGTAAAGTAATTACATGGCGTTGTTCATTGACACGCAGGCCATACAATAAATTAAGACAACTCCTATGGCTCCCGCCGGTTTTCATACTCATCAACATGCAAGTCGTGATTCCTATTACAAGAACATGATCAATCTCATACATCACATATCATTCATCACATTCTTTTGGCCATATCACATCACATAGCATACCCTGCAAAAACAAGTTAGACGTCCTCTAATTGTTGTTTGCATGTTTTACGTGGCTGCTATGGGTTTCCAGCAAGAACGTTTCTTACCTACGCAAAAACCAGAACGTGATATGTCAATTGCTATTTACCCTTCATAAGGACCCTTTTGATCAAATCCGATCCGACTAAAGTGGGAGAGACTGGCACCCGCTAGCCACCTTATGCAACAAGTGCATGTCAGTCGGTGGAACCTGTCTCACGTAAGCGTACGTGTAAGGTCGGTCCGGGCCGCTTCATCCCACGATGCCGCCGAATCAAGATTGGACTAGTAACAGTAAGCACATTGAACAAAATCAACGCCCACAACAACTTGTGTTCTACTCGTGCATAGAAACTACGCATAAACCTGGCTCATGATGCCACTGTTGGGGAACGTAGCAGAAATTCAAAATTTTCTACACATCACCAAGATCAATCTATTGAGATACTAGCAACGAGAGAGAGGGGGAGTGCATCTACATACCCTTGTAGATCGCTAAGCGGAAGCGAAAAAGCGGATGAAGGAGTCGTACTCGTAGCGATTCAGATCGCGGTTGATTCCGATCTAAGCGTCGAACAACGGCGCCTCCGCGTTCAACACACGTGCAGCCCGGTGACGTCTCCCATGCCTTGATACAGCAAGGAGAGAGGGAGAGGTTGGGGAAGACTCCGTCAGCACGACGGCATGGTGGTGATGGAGCTTGTGGTTCTCCGGCAGGGCTTCGCCAAGCACTACGGAGGAGGAGGAGGTGTTGGAGGAGGGAGAGGGCTGCGCCAAGGGAAGGGTGTGGCTGCCCTCTCTCTCTCACTATATATAGGAGGAAGGGAGGAGGCGGAGGCGCCCTAGGGTTCCCTAGGGGAGGGGCGGCGGCCATAGGGGAAACCCTAGATGGGTTTTGGCGCCCCCACCCCCTAGGAAACTTGCCCCCAAGCCGGGAGGGGCGGCTGCCCTAGGGGTGGCGCCCCCACCTCTCCAGGTTACGTGAGATGGGGTGGGAGGGGCGCTCAGCCCCTTAGTGGGCTGATGTGCCCTCTCCCCTTGGCCCATAAGGCCCCCCAAAGCTTGCCGGGGCCTCCGAAACCCCTTTCGGACACGCTGGTCATCACCTGGTACCCCCGAAACAATTCCGAACTCCAATACCCTTCGTCCAATATACCGATCTTCACCTACGGACCATTCTGGAGCTCCTGTCATGTCCGGGATGTCATCCGGCACTCCGAACAACCTTCGGTAACCACATACTATTTCCCATAACAACTCTAGCGTCACCGAACCTTAAGTGTGTAGACCCTACGGGTTCGGGAACCATGCTGATATGACCGAGGCGTTCTCGGTCAATAACCAACAGCGGATCTGGATACCCATGTTGGCTCCCACATGTTCCACGATGATCTCATTGGATGAACCACGATGTCAAGGATTCAAGCAATCCCGTATGCAATTCCCTTTGTCTAGCGGTATTGTACTTGCCCGAGATTCGATCGTCGGTATCCCGATACCTTGTTCAATCTCGTTACCGGCAAGTCTCTTTACTCGTTCCGTAACACATCATCCCGTGATCAACCCCTTGGTCACATTGTGCACATTATGATGATGTCCTACCGAGTGGGCCCAGAGATACTTCTCCGTCACACGGTGTGACAAATCCCAGTCTTGATTCGTGCCAACCCAACAGACACTTTCGGAGATACCCGTAGTGCACCTTTATAGCCACCCAGCTACATTGTGATGTTTGGTACACCCAAAGCATTCCTATGGTATCCGGGAGTTGCACAATCTCATGGTCTAAGGAAATGATACTTGACATTAGAAAAGCTCTAGCATACGAACTACACGATCTTTGTGCTAGGCTTAGGATTGGGTCTTGTCCATCACATCATTCTCCTAATGATGTGATCCCGTTATCAACGACATCCAATGTCCATGGTCAGGAAACCGTAACCATCTATTGATCAACGAGCTAGTCAACTAGAGGCTTACTAGGGACATGGTGTTGTCTATGTACCCACACATGTATCTGAGTTTCCTTTCAGTACAATTATAGCATGGATAATAAACGATTATCATGAACAAGGAAATATAATAATAATAACTAATTTATTATTGCCTCTAGAGCATATTTCCAACAATCGAGCCCCCAGACCGTGAAAGTCCAAGTGATTGGGATTGTTTGTAGAGCCGTGGGTGGCATATGGCTTTGGTTGGCGAAAAGATGGCATCTGACGCAATGTTGGACCAGTTCCTGTGCATCTTGTCGGGCCGTTGGCCAATAAAAAACTGTACGGAAGGCCTTGCTTACAAGGGCCCGAGCCGCGGCATGGTGACCGCCGACACCGGCATGAATTTCAGCCAAGAGATGCCGCCCCTCTTCCTTGGAGATACATCTTTGAAGTACTCCGGTAGCGCTTTTCTTGTAGAGTTCTCCGTCGTGAACCTTGTAGGCTTTCGAGCGCCGGACAATGCGGCGTGCCTCATTCTGATCCTTAGGGAGTTCTCTCCTATTAAGGTAGGCCAAGAAGGGTTCGGTCCATGGGGCAATGAATGCCATGATGAGATGGCCCGACGGTGTTATTTTGGTGGCTGAGCCCCCGATGATATCGGTGCGTTCGGCATCTGGGGTCATAGTCGGATCCGGACTGGTGTTGCCACTCTCCCCTTGCCACAGCACGGACGGCTTAAAAAGCCTTTCCAGACATATGTTAGGTGGGACGGGGTCGCGCTTGGCGCTGATGCGAGCAAGGATGTTCGCCGCTTGATTACTTTCTCGACCCACATGATGAAACTCGAGCCCCTTGAACCGAGCCGACATTTTGAGGACGACGTTACGGTAAGCCGCCATCTTCAGATCTTTGGCATCGAAATCTCCATTTATTTGAGATATTGCGAGGTCTGAGTCCCCACGCACTACCAGGCGTTGTATGCCCATGGTGTTGGAAATATGCCCTAGAGGCAATAATAAATTAGTTATTATTATATTTCCTTGTTCATGATAATCGTTTTTTATTCATGCTATAATTGTATTGACCGGAAACAGCAATACATGTGTGGATACATAGACAACACCATGTCCCTAGTAAGCCTCTAGTTGACTAGCTCGTTGATCAATAGATGGTTACGGTTTCCTGACCATGGACATTGGATGTCATTGATAACGGGATCACATCATTAGGAGAATGATGTGATGGACCAGACAATCCTAAGCCTAGCACAAAGATCGTAGTTCGTATGCTAAAGATTTTCTAATGTCAAGTATCTTTTCCTTAGACCATGAGATCGTGCAATTCCGGATACCGTAGGAGTGCTTTGGGTGTATCAAACGTCACAACGTAATCGGGTGACTATAAAGGTGCACTACAGGTATCTCCGAAAGTGACCATTGGGTTGACACGGATCGAGATCGGATTTGTCACTCCGGTAGACGGAGAGGTATCTCTGGCCCACTCGGTAGGACATCATCATAATGTGCACAATGTGACCAAGGGGTTGATCACGGATGATGTGTTACGGAACGAGTAAAGAGACTTGCCGGTAACGAGATTGAACAAGGTATCGGTATACCGACGATCGAATCTCGGGCAAGTACAATACCGCTAGACAAAGGGAATTGAATACGGATTGATTGAGTCCTTGACATCGTGGTTCATCCGATGAGATCATCGCGGAACATGTGGGAGCCAACATGGGTATCCAGATCCCGCTGTTGGTTATTGACCGAGAACGCGTCTCGGTCATGTCGCTTGTCTCCCGAACCCGTAGGGTCTACACACTTAAGGTTCGGTGACGCTAGGGTTATATAGGAAGCTTGTATGTGGTTACCGAATGTTGTTCGAGTCCCGGATGAGATCCCGGACGTCACGAGGAGTTCGGAATGGTCCGGAGGTAAAGATTTATATATGGAAAGTTGTTGTTCGGGTTCCGAAAAGTTCGGGTTTTTCGGTATTGTACCGAAGCTTCGGAAGGTTCCGGAGGATTCCGGAGGGGTCCGGAGGTCCGGAAATTGTTCCACCACGTCCAATACAGTAGCATGGTCTGTAAGGGGGCGCCCTAGCCATAATGGGCCAAGGGAACCAGCCCCCCCAAGGCCCATGCGCATGGGAGGGGGGAAACCCTAAGGGGGAGGGCCTCCACTTGACTTGGGAGGCACTCCTCCCCCTCTTGGCCGCCCCCCAAGTCCCATCTAGGGCTGGCCGCACCCCTTGGGGTGGGAAACCCTAAAGGGGGCGCAGCCCCCCTTTCCCCCTATATATACTTGAGGTTTTGGGCTGCCCAACACACGAGAGTCTCCCTCTCCAGGCGCAGCCCTGCCTCTCCTCCTCCTCCTCTCCCTTGGTGCTTGGCGAAGCCCTGCGGGATTGCCACGCTCCTCCATCACCACCATGCCGTTGTGCTGCTGCTGGATGGAGTCTTCCTCAACCTCTCCCTCTCTCCTTGCTGGATCAAGGCGTGGGAGACGTCACCGGGCTGTACGTGTGTTGAACGCGGAGGTGCCGTGCGTTCGGCACTTGATCATCGGTGATCTGAATCACGACGAGTACGACTCCATCAACCCCGTTCACTTGAACGCTTCCGCTTAGCGATCTACAAGGGTATGTAGATGCACTCTCCTTCCCTCGTTGCTAGTTTCTCCATAGATAGATCTTGGTGACACGTGGAAAATTTTGAATTTCTGCTCGCTCCCCAACAGTGGCATCATGAGCTAGGTCTATTGCGTAGATTCTTTGCACGAGTAGAACACAAAGTAGTTGTGGGCGTTGATAATGTTCAATATGCTTACCGTTACTAGTCCAATCTTGTTTCGACGGTATTGTGGGATGAAGCGGCCGGACCGACCTTACACGCTCTTCGTGAGACAGGTTCCACCGATGACATGCACTTGGTGCATAAGGTGGCTAGCGGGTGCCGCCTCTCCACTTTAGTCGGAACGGATTCGATGAAAAGGGTCCTTATGAAGGGTAAATAGCAATTGGCATATCACGTTGTGGTTTTGCGTAGGTAAGAAACGTTCTTGCTAGAAACCCATAGCAGCCACGTAAAACATGCAAACAACAATTAGAGGACGCCTAACTTGTTTTTGCAGGGTATGCTATGTGATGTGATATGGCCAAAAGAATGTGATGAATATATGTGATGTATGAGATTGATCATGTTCTTGTAATAGGATTCACGACTTGCATGTCGATGAGTATGACAACCGGCAGGAGCCATAGGAGTTGTCTTTATTTATTGTATGACCTGCGTGTCATTAAACAACGCCATGTAATTACTTTACTTTATTGCTAACCGGTAGCCATAGTAGTAGAAGTAATAGTTGGCGAGACAACTTCATGAAGACACGATGATGGAGATCATGATGATGGAGATCATGGTGTCATGCGGTGACAATGATGATCATGGAGCCCGAAGATGGAGATCAAAGGATCAATATGATATTGGCCATATCATGTCACTACTATATAATTGCATGTGATGTTTATTATGTTTATGCATCTTGTTTACTTAGAACGACGGTAGTAAATAAGATGATCCCTTACAAATTTCAAGAAGTGTTCTCCCTAATCGTGCACCGTTGCTACAGTTCGTAAACTTCTAAGCACCACGTGTTAATCGGGTGTGATGGATTCTTACGTTCACATACAACGGGTGTAAGCAAGATTTACACACGCAGAAACACTTAGGGTTAACTTGACGAGCCTAGCATGTGAAGACATGGCCTCGGAACACGGAGACCGAAAGGTCGAGCATGAGTCGTATGGTAGATACGATCAACATGAAGATGTTCACCGATGATGACTAGTCCGTCTCACGTGTTGATCGGACACGGCCTAGTTGATTCGGATCATGTAATCACTTAGATGACCAGAGGGATGTCTATCTGAGTGGGAGTTCATAAGATGAACTTAATTATCCTGAACATAGTCAAAAGACCTTTTGCAAATTATGTCGAAAGCTCGCGCTTTAGTTCCACTGTTTTAGATATGTTCCTAGAGAAAATATAGTTGAAAGTTGAAAGTAGCGATTATGCGGACAGTAGAAAGCTTATGTCATTAATGCACCGCTCAGTGTGCTGAACCCCAAACGTCGTTTGTGGATGTTGCGAACATCGGACATACACGTTTTGATAACTACGTGATAGTTCAGTTGAACGGTTTAGAGTAGAGGCACCAAAGACGTTTTTCGAAACGTCGCGGAACATATAAGATGTTTCGAGGGCTGAAATTGGGATTTCAGGCTCGTGCCCACGTCAAGAGGTATGAGACCTCCGACGATTTTCTTAGCCTGCAAACTAAGGGAGAAAAGCTCAATCGTTGAGCTTGTACTCAGATTGTCTGGGTACAACAATCACTTGAATCGAGTGGGAGTTAATCTTCCAGATGAGATAGTGATGTTTCTCCAAAGTCATTGCCACCAAGCTGCTAAGAGCTTCGTGATGAACTATAACATATCAAGGATAGAGATGATGATCCTTGAGGTATTCGCGTTGTTTGACATCGCGAAAGTAGAAATCAAGAAGGAGCATCAATTGTTGATGGTTGGTGAAACCACTAGTTTCAAGAAGGGCAAGGGCTAGAAGGGACACTTCATGAAACGGCAAATCAGTTGCTGCTCCAGTGAAGAAACCCAAGGTTGAACCCAAACCCGAGACGAAGTGCTTTTGTAATAAGGGGAATAGTCACTAGAGCGGAATTACCCTAGATGCTTGGTAGATAAGAAGGCTGGCAAGGTCGATAGAAGTATATTGGATATACATTATGTTAATGTGTACCTTACTAGTACTCCTAGTAGCACCAGGGTATTAAGATACCGGTTCGGTTGCTAAGTGTTAGTAACTCGAAATAAAAGCTACGAAATAAACGGAGACTAGCTAAAGGTGAGCTGACGATATGTGTTGGAAGTTTTTTCCAAGGTTGATGTGATCAAGCATCGCACGCTCCCTCTACCATCGAGATTTGGTGTTTGCGTTGAGCATAGACTTGATTAGATCATGTCTATCGCATTACGGTTATTCATTTAAGGAGAATAATGGTTACTCTATTTATTTGAATAACACCTTCAATGGTCTTGCACCTAAAGGAATGGTTTATTGAATCTCGATCGTAGTGATACACATTTTCATGCCAAAAGTATAAGATAGTAATGATAGTACCACTTACTTGTGGCACTGCAATATAAGTCATATTGGTGTAAAACGCATGAAGAAGCTCCATGTTGATGGATCTTTGGACTCACTCGTTTTGAAAAGTTTGAGACATGCGAACCATGTCTATTGGTGCATACGCATGAAGAAACTCCATGCAGATGGATCGTTTAGACTCACTTGATTTTGAATCACTTGAGATATGCAAAACATACCACATGGGCAAGATGATGAAAAGCCTCGGTTTCAAAGAAGATGGAACAAGATAGCAACTTGTTGGAAGTAACACATTTTGATGTGTGCAGTCCAATGAGTGCTGAGGCATGCAGTGAATATCGTTATATTCTTACTTCACAAATGATTCGAGTAGATGTTGAGTATATTTACTTGATGAAACACAAGTCTGAATTATTGAATGGTTCAAGCAATTCCAGAGTGAAGTTTAAGATCTTCGTGACAAGAGGATAGAATGTCTATGATATGATCATAGAGATGAATATCTGAGTTACGAGTTTTGGCACACAATTAAGACATTGTGGAAATTGTTTCACAATAAATACCGCCTGGAACACCATAGTGTGATGGTGTGTCCGAACATCATAGTTGCACTCTATTGGATATGGTGCGTACCATGATGTCTCTTATCGAATTACCACTATCGTTCATGGGTTAGGCATTAGAGACAACCGCACTCACTTAAATAGGGCACCACGTAATTCCGTTGAGACGACACCGTTTGGAGAAACCTAAGTTGTCGTTTCTTAAAAGTTTGGGGCTGCGACGCTTATGTGGAAAAGTTTCAGGTTGATAAGCTCGAACCCAAAGCGGACAAAATGCATCTTCATAGGACACCCAAAACGGTTGGGTATACCTCCTAATTCAGATCCGAAAGCAATAGGGATTGTTTCTTGAATCGGGTCCTTTCTCGAGGAAAAGTTCGTCTCGAAAAGTTGAGTGGGAGGATGGTGGAGACTTGATGAGGTTATTGAACCGTCACTTCAACTAGTGTGTAGCAGGGCACAGGAAGTTGTTCCGTGGCACCTACACCAATTGAAGTAGAAGCTTATGATAGTGATCATGAAGTTTCGGATCAAGTCACTAACGTACCTCGTAGGGTGACAAGGATGCGTACCACTTCAGAGTGGTATAGTAATCATGTCTTGAAGGTCATGTTGCTAGACAACAATGAACCTGCGAGCTATGGAGAAGCGATGGTGGGCCCAAATTCCGACAAATGGTTAGAAACCATGAAATCCGAGGTAGGATCCATGTATCATAACAAAGCATGGACTTTGGTGGACTTGCCCGATGATCGGCAAGCCATTGAAATAAATGGGTCTTTAAGAAGAAGACGGACATGGACGGTAATGTCACCTTCTATGAAGCTCGACTTGTGGGAAAGAGTTTTTCACAAGTTCAAGGAGTTGACTACGATGAGATTTTCTCATCCGTAGCGATGCTTAAGTCCGTCGGAATCATGTTAGCATAAGCTGCATTTATGAAATCTGGCGATGGATGTCAAAATGAGTTTCCTTACCGGTTTTACGTAAGGAAAGGTTGTATGTGATACAATCAGAAAAGTTTTGTCGATCCTAAGGATGCTAAAGGTATGTTAGCTCCAGCGATCCTTCTAAGGACCGGAGTAAGCATCTCGGAGTTGGAATGTGCACTTTGATGAGATGATCAAAGATTTTGGGTTTATACAAAGTTTATGAGAAACTTGTATTTCCAAAGAAGTGAGTGGGAGCACTATAGAATTTCGATGAGTATATGTTGTTGACATATGGATGATCGAAATGATGTAGAATTTCTGGAAAGCATATAGGGTTATTTGAAAGATGTTTTTCAATAGAAAACCTGGATTAAGCTATTTGAACATTGAGCATCGAGATCTATAAGGATAGATCAAAATGCTTAATAATACTTTCAAATGAGCACATACCTTGACATGATCTTGAAGGTGTTCAAGATGGATCAGTCAAAGAAGGAATTCTTACCTAAGATGTAAGGTATGAGGTTAAGAGTTAAAGCTCGACCACGGAAGAAAAGAGAGAAAGGACGAAGGTCGTCCCCTATGCTTTAGACGTAGGCTCTATAGTATGCTATGCTGTGTACCGCACCGAAGTGTGCCATGCCATGAGTCGATCAAGGGTACAAGAATGATCCAGGAATTGGGATCATTGGACAGCGGTCAAAATTGTCCTTGGAGTAAATAAGGACATGTTTCTCGATTATGGAGGTGATAATGAGTTCGGCGTAAAGGGTTACGTCGATGCAAGCTTTAACACCTATCCGAGTGACTCTGAGAAGCAAACCGGATACGTATAGTGGAGCAACCATTTGGAATAGCTCCAAGTGGAGCGTGAAAGCAGCATTTACAATATGACATAGAGAATTGCAAAGTACACACGGATCTGAAAGGTTCGCACCGTGACTAAAACCTCTCTCACAAGCAAAACATGATCAAACCCCGAACTCATTGAGACTTAATCACATGGTGATGTGAACTAGTTTAAGACACTAGTAAACTCTTTGGATGTTGGTCACATGGCGATGTGACCTATCAGTGTTAATCACATGGCGATGTGAACTAGATTATTGACTCTAGTGCAAGTGGGAGACTGTTGGAAATATGCCCTAGAGGCAATAATAAATTAGTTATTATTATATTTCCTTGTTCATGATAATCGTTTTTTATTCATGCTATAATTGTATTGACCGGAAACAGCAATACATGTGTGGATACATAGACAACACCATGTCCCTAGTAAGCCTCTAGTTGACTAGCTCGTTGATCAATAGATGGTTACGGTTTCCTGACCATGGACATTGGATGTCATTGATAACGGATCACATCATTAGGAGAATGATGTGATGGACCGACCCAATCCTAAGCCTAGCACAAAGATCGTAGTTCGTATGCTAAAGCTTTTCTAATGTCAAGTATCTTTTCCTTAGACCATGAGATCGTGCAATTCCGGATACCGTAGGAGTGCTTTGGGTGTATCAAACGTCACAACGTATCGGGTGACTATAAAGGTGCACTACGGTATCTCCGAAAGTGACCATTGGGTTGACACGGATCGAGATCGGATTTGTCACTCCGTAGACGGAGAGGTATCTCTGGGCCCACTCGGTAGGACATCATCATAATGTGCACAATGTGACCAAGGGGTTGATCACGGGATGATGTGTTACGGAACGAGTAAAGAGACTTGCGGTAACGAGATTGAACAAGGTATCGGTATACCGACGATCGAATCTCGGGCAAGTACAATACCGCTAGACAAAGGGAATTGAATACGGGATTGATTGAGTCCTTGACATCGTGGTTCATCCGATGAGATCATCGCGAACATGTGGGAGCCAACATGGGTATCCAGATCCGCTGTTGGTTATTGACCGGAGAACGTCTCGGTCATGTCTCGCTTGTCTCCCGAACCCGTAGGGTCTACACACTTAAGGTTCGGTGGCGCTAGGGTTATATAGGAAGCTTGTATGTGGTTACCGAATGTTGTTCGAGTCCGGATGAGATCCCGGACGTCACGAGGAGTTCGGAATGGTCCGGAGGTAAAGATTTATATATGGAAAGTTGTTGTTCGGGTTCCGGAAAAGTTCGGGTTTTTCGGTATTGTACCGGAAGCTTCGGAAGGTTCCGGAGGATTCGGAGGGGTCCGGAGGTCCGGAAATTGTTCCACCACGTCCAATACAGTAGCATGGTCTGTAAGGGGCGCCCTAGCCATAATGGGCCAAGGGAACCAGCCCCCAAGGCCCATGCGCATGGGAGGGGGAAACCCTAAGGGGAGGGCCTCCACTTGACTTGGGAGGCACTCCTCCCCTCTTAACCGCCCCAAGTCCCATCTAGGGCTGGCCGCACCCTTGGGGTGGAAACCCTAAAGGGGCGCAGCCCCTTTCCCCTATATATACTTGAGGTTTTGGGCTGCCCAACACACGAGTCTCCCTCTCCAGCGCAGCCCTGCCTCTCCTCCTCCTCCTCTCCCTTGGTGCTTGGCGAAGCCTGCGGGATTGCCACGCCCTCCATCACCACCATGCCGTTGTGCTGCTGCTGGATGGAGTCTTCCTCAACCTCTCCTCTCTCCTTGCTGGATCAAGGCGTGGGAGACGCCACCGGGTTGTGCGTGTGTTGAACGCGGAGGTGCCGTGCGTTCGGCACTTGATCATCGGTGATCTGAATCACGACGAGTACGACTCCATCAACCCCGTTCACTTGAACGCTTCCGCTTAGCGATCTACAAGGGTATGTAGATGCACTCTCCTTCCCTCGTTGCTAGTTTCTCCATAGATAGATCTTGGTGACACGTAGGAAAATTTTGAATTTCTGCTACGTTCCCCAACACATGGAGACGGCTATCCGGAGTCCATGTAATAAGGCCTCATATTCGGCTGCATTGTTGGAGTGTGTGTATAATATTTTGAGTACGTACTGAACTATGTCTCCAGTGGGGGACATTAAGACAACGCCCGCCCCTAACCTCGCCAATATTTTAGAACCATCGAAGTACATAACCCAGTTGGAATACGTGACGTACTCTTTAGGGAGTTCGTCCTCCGTCCATTCGGTGATGAAGTCAGCAAGTACTTGGGATTTAATGGCTCGGCGCGGTTTGTATGTTATGTCGAATGGAAGGAGCTCAATGGCTCACTTAGCAATTCGGCCCGTGGCATCGCAGTTGTTTATTATGTTGTTGAGTGGTACCTCGGAAGCCACCATAATCAAGCACTCTTGAAAGTAGTGTCGCAGCTTCCGGGATGCCATGAAGACCGCGTATGCTATTTTTTGGTAATGAGGGTATCGGGATTTGCACGGTGTGAGGACAATGGATACGTCGTATACCTGTTTCTTGAGCGGTAATTTGTGTCCGTCCTGCTCTCGCTCAACGACGAGCACGGCGCTCACCACTTGGTGTGTTGTCGATATGTATAATAGCATGGGTTCGCCGATGTTCGGCGCGGCCATGATTGGGTTGCTCGCTAGAAGGGCCTTTATTTCCTCCAGTCTGGCCGTTGCCGCCTACGTCCATTCGAAGTGGTCGGTGCGTCGGAGAAGGTGGTAGAGTGACAATTTTATTTCTCCCAATCTGGAGATAAAGCGGCTTAAAGCTGCCATGCATCCCGCGAGTTTTTGGACCTATTTAAGGTCTGTTAGCGTAGCCAATTGTGATAAAGCTCAGATTTTGGCTGGATTTGCCTCAATTCCTCTATTGGAAACGATGAAGCCCAGTAGTTTTCTGGTGGGGACGCCGAAAACACATTTTTCCGGATTGAGCTTGATGTCGTATGTACGGAGGTTGTCAAATGTGAGACGTAAATCGTCTATCAGTGACTCAGCGTGCCTGGTTTTGATGACGACGTCATCCACATATGCTTCAACTGTCTTGCCGATCTGTTTCTCCAGGCATGTTTGAATCATGTGTTGGTAGGTGGCGCCAACGGTTTTGAGCCCGAAAGGCATAGTGTTGAAGCAGAAAGGCCTGTATGGGGTAATGAATGCCGTTGCGGCTTGGTCGGACTACTTCATCTTGATTTGATGGTATCCGGAGTATGCGTCGAGGAAACACGGTGAGTCGTGTCCTGCGGTTGCATCAATAATCTGATCGATGCGAGGGAGGGGGAAGGGATCCTTAGGGCAAGCCTTGTTGAGGTCTTTGAAATCGACGAATAGGCGCCAGGTTTGCTAGCCAGTCCGGTTGTTTTATTTCTCTGGTGAATCTGGCCTTGAGTAACTTGGTTAGCTCCTCCCCCATGGCTTGTTGTTTGGGTTCGTAAAAACGCCGCAGTGTTTGCTTTACCGGTTTATGTCCCTTTAATATATTGAGGCTGTGTTCGGCCAATCTGCGTGGGATTCCTGGCATATCAGAAGGGTGTCAGGCGAATATGTCCCAGTTCTCACGCAGGAACTCTCGTAGTGTGGTGTAGACCATTGAGTCGAGTTGTGCTCCGATGGATGCTGTCTTCTTGGGATCCGTCGAGTGGACTTGAAATTTGACTATTTCATCTGCTGGTTTAAAGGAGGTGGATTTGGGTCGTTTTTCCAGGATTACATCATCCCTATCCATAGTAGAGCGCAGCACGGTTAGCTCTTCGGCCGCGAGTATTTCAGACAATGCCTCGAGGGCTAGGGATGCGGTTTTATTTTCGGCGCGGAGTGCTATGTCTGGATCACTGGTAAGAGTGATGATACCGTTTGGCCCAGGCATCTTAAGCTTCATGTACCCGCAATGAGGTATAGCTTGGAAGCGGGTAATGCGTCTTGCCCCAGTAGGGCGTGATATCCACTGTTGAAAGGAGCCACTTGGAAGGTTATCTCTTCGGACCGATAATTCTCCAGTGTGCCGAATACCACGTCGAGCGTGATTTTTCCCGCGCATCGCGCCTCCCGACTAGGAATGATTCCCCGGAAGGTCGTGCTACTTTGCTCGATGCGGTTCCTGTCTATTTCCATTTTATTGAGTGTATCCTCGTAGATGAGGTTTAATCCGTTGCTGCCGTCCCTGAGCACTTTGGTGAGCCGAAACCCGTCCACAATTGGATAGAGGACCAAGGCGGCCAGTTCCCGGACTGTCCGGAACTTTGGTTCGTCACTGGCATTGAAAGTTATGGCCGTGTCATTCCAAGGGTTTATTGCTGCGACTTGGCAGACTTCGGCAAGGTCACGGAAAGCCCTTTTACGCCGATTGTTTGAAACGAAAGTCTCGAAGACTTTCAATACGCTGGGGTCGTGATGTCTACTACACAACCTTCTTCTTGTAGACGTTGTTGGGCCTCCAAGTGCAGAGGTTTGTAGGACAGTAGCAAATTTCCCTCAAGTGGATGACCTAAGGTTTATCAATCCATGGGAGGCGTAGGATGAAGATGGTCTCTCTCAAGCAACCCTGCAACCAAATAACTAAGAGTCTCTTGTGTCCCCAACACACCCAATACAATGGTGAATTGTATCGGTGCACTAGTTCGGCGAAGAGATGGTGATACAAGTGCAATATGGATGATAGATATGAGTATTTGTAATCTGAAAATATAAAAACAGCAAGGTAGCAAGCGATAAAAGTGAGCGTAAACGGTATTGCAATGCTAGGAAACAAGGCCTAAGGTTCATACTTTCACTAGTGCAAGTTCTCTCAACAATAATAACATAACTGGATCATATAACTATCCCTCAACATGAAACAAAGAGTCACTCCAAAGTCACTAATAGCGGAGAACAAACGAAGAGATTATTGTAGGGTACGAAACCACCTCAAAGTTATCCTTTCTGATCAACCTATTCAAGAGTCCGTAGTAAAATAACACGAAGCTATTCTTTCCGTTCGATCTATCATAGAGTTTGTACTAGAAAAACACCTTAAGACACAAATCAACCAAAACCCTAATGTCACCTAGATACTCCAATGTCACCTCAAGTATCCGTGGGTATGATTATATGATATGCATCACACAATCTCAGATTCATCTATTCAACCAACACAAAGAACTTCAAAGAGTGCCCCAAAGTTTCTACCGGAGAGTCAAGACAAAAACGTGTGCCAACCCCTATGCATAGATTCCCAAGGTCACGGAACCCGCAAGTTGATCACCAAAACATACATCAAGGGAATCAATAGAATACCCCATTGTCACCACGGGCATCCCACACAAGACATACATCAAGTGTTCTCAAATCCTTAAAGACTCAATCCGATAAGATAACTTCAAAGGGAAAACTTAATCCATTACAAGAGAGTAGAGGGGGGAGAAACATCATAAGATCCAACTATAATAGCAAAGCTCGCGATACATCAAGATCGTGCCAAATCAAGAACACGAGAGAGAGAGAGAGAGAGAGAGAGAGAGAGATCAAACACATAGCTACTGGTACATACCCTCAGCCCCGAGGGTGAACTACTCCCTCCTTGTCATGGAGAGCGCCGGGATGATGAAGATGGCCACCGGTGAGGGATCCCCCGTCCGACAGGGTGCCGGAACAGGGTCCTGATTGGTTTTTGGTGGCTACAGAGGCTTGCGGCGGCGGAACTCCCGATCTATTGTGTTCCCCGATGTTTTTAGGGTACATGGACATATATAGGCGAAAGAAGTCGGTCAGGCGAGCCACGAGGGGCCCACAAGGGTGGGGGCGCGCCCAGGGGGTAGGGCGCGCCTCCCTGCCTCGTGGATTCCTCTAAGCTTCCCTGACGTCAACTCCAAGTCTCCTGGATTGCTTCCGTTCCAAAAATAACTCTCCCGAAGGTTTCATTCTGTTTGGACTCCGTTTGATATTCCTTTTCTTCGAAACACTGAAATAGGCAAGAAAACAACAATTTGGGCTGGGCCTCCGGATAATAGGTTAGTCCCAAAAATAATATAAAAGTGTTTAATAAAGCCCATAAACATCCAAAACAGATAATATAATAACATGAATACTTCATAAATTATAGATATGTTGGAGACGTATCAGCATCCCCAAGCTTAATTCCTGCTCGTCCCAACTATAGGTAAGTGATAAAAGAAATAATTTATGAAGTGTGAATGCTAGCGGGTGCACAAGTTTGATCAATGATAATTTCAATCAATTTTTCTAGCATCATTATATATCATAACAGTAGCTCATATCATAAAGCTTCTCATGATCAAGTAACAAGCTATTCACATGTTAAAGTATAGATCATAAACTTTCTTAAAAACTATCAAACAGCTCTTAGTCATCAAACAATTGCAACTCATCTTATTTTCAGGAAGGGTCTATGTAAGAACTTTGATTTAGCAAATCCCACATACTCAACTATCATATAGTCTTCCATGATTGGTACCACTCAAAGCATATTTTTAGAACAAATAGCATCCATCGAACACAGAGAAATATAGGGGCTTAACGTTTCGCCTCCCAACTTATTTATCATATAGATAATTGTCAACACTAACAATTCATGATCAAATATATTTGAATGGCTATATATGCTTAGATCTTTCCATCACATGATGCTTGCCTACTAAAGATTAGGTTGGAATGAGAAGGAATAGTACTGACTCTTGCATAAAAGTAAAAGATAGGCCCTTCGCAGAGGGAAGCAGGGATTTGCAGAGGTGCCAGAGCTCAAAGCTAAAACAGAGATGAAAATAATTTTGAGAGGTATGCTTTCATTGTCAACATAACGACCAAGAGTTCCCAATATCTTCCATACTAGATACATTATAGGCAGTTCCCAAACAAAAAGGTAAAGATTTTACTCCCCCTCCACCAACAATCACACTCCACGGCTTGTCCGAAACAACGGGTGGCGTCCAACTATCAACAATCCTGGGGGAGTTTGTTTAAATTATTTGCGAATTTGTTTGTGATCTTTTGATCATAGGACTGGGCATCCCAGTTACCAGCCATTTTCTCGTGAATGATGAACGGAGTCCACTCATCGTGAGAATAACCCACCTAGAATGGAAGATACTAACAGCCCCTAGTCGCTACATGAGCGATTCGGGCATACAAAACAGATTATTATTTGAAGGTTTAGAGTTTGGCACATGCAAATTTACTTGGAACGGCAGGTAAATACCGCATATAGGTAGATATGATGGACACTCATGGAAGAAACTTGGTTCAAGGAATTTAGATGCACAAGCAGTATTCCCTCTTAGTATAGACATTTTGGCTAGCAAAGGATTCTAAATAGCAAGCACCACATGTTAGAGGATCCATAACAATATAACTTCTATACAAATATACCCAAGCATAACTCATTATGTTGTCTTCCTTGTCCAACTTCAACTAATTTGCTCAGGTTTGAAAATAATTAATGGGGCTCACAATCATAGAAGATGTCCCAGATAGTATATTTATATGTGAAATCTCTCTTCCTTCAATATTCTTTCATGAATTGTTCAAGTGACCAATACAATGTTTGCTAACCTTCAAAAAATTTACCACCTCTACTTCTTATATGTGAAATAATTACTCCCCATGGGAAAGGCATATGAAACATATATAATTTCAGATTTATGACATTCAAATCATTCAACCATTTACTCATAGGATATAAGTGAAGCACACGAGTAAATGACAAACTACTCCAAAAAGATATAAGTGAAGATCAATGAGTAGTTAAATAATTATGTAGCTTTGTGAAGACTCTCTCTCTCATTTAAGAATTTCAGATCTTGGGATATTATTCAAAAAGCAAGCAAAACAAAATAAAACGACATTTCAAGGATAGCACTCATCATGTGAAGAAGTAAAAAACTTAGGCTCAACCGATACTAACCGATAATTGTTGAATAAGAAAGGTGGGATGCCTACCAGGGCATCCCCAAGCTTAGATGCTTGAGACTTCTTGAAATATTATCTTGGGGTGCCTTGGGAATCCCCAAGCTTGAGCTTTTGTGTCCCCTTAATTCCTCTCATATCACGGTTTCCTAAATCTCGAAAGCTTAATCCACACCAAACTCAACAAGAACTCGTGAGATAGGTTAGTATAAACCAATGCAAAAACCTTATCAATTTCTACTGTAGCAAATCACTAAAATTATTATTCAACATTGCATACTAAATTTCTCTGCATATTTAATACCCCTATCCTCAAATAGAATCATTAAACAAGCAAACATATGCAAACAATGCAAACATAACAGCAATCTCCCAAAACAGTACAGTCTTAAAAGAATGCAAGATTCATCATACTTCCCTAACTCCAAACATTATGAAATTCGACCACACTGTAGAAAATTTTTCATAGCTCAATATGCAAAAAGTTTCAAAATTTTATCATATTCTGACTTTTCTAGGGAATTTTTGCAACAGCGGTAAACTTTCTGTTTTGAAACAGCAACATGTATACTTGCAAAATAAGCATGGTAAAGGCTATCATTGACATTTTTATTGAAAATAGAGATGCAAAACATTATTATAAATAACGGCAAGCAAATACTAACAAAATAAAATGACGCTCCAAGCAAAACACATACCATGTGGTGAATAAAAATATAGCTCCAAGTAAAGTTACCGATGAACGAAGACGAAAGAGGGGATGCCATCCGGGGCATCCCCAAGCTTAGGCTTTTGGTTGTCCTTGAATATTACCTTGGGGTACCTTGGGCATCCCCAAGCTTAGGCTATTTCCACTCCTTATTCCATAGTCCATCGAATCTTCAAACAAAACTTGAAAACTTTACAACACAAAACTCAACAGAAAATCTTATGAGCTCCGTTAGCGAAATAAAACAAACCCCCACTTAAAGGTACTGTAATTAACTCATTATTTATTTATATTGGTGTTAAACCTACTGTATGTTCGACTCTATGTTCGGAGGGCGGGCTATGTCTTTTCGAAGGCAGGTGTCCGATTCTTTGAGCTCGGAAATCCAAACACAATTCGTCCTCAATATAGAGGGAGAGTTGCCGTCTTGCTCCTCAACAACCGCTATCTGGTGGGTGATCGGCGGAGATTTAGTTTCTCTCTGGTTGGGTTTAAGCCCAATCTGATCGTAGTCTGTAGCGACCCCCAGGGAAGCGATGCGATCTAGGAGCTCGTTCAAAGACGATAACTCGGCCGGATCCATCTACTTAGAGTATTCGGAGCTAACTCGGAGGTGGTTTTCGATGACCTGAGAAGTCATCGTTGGCTTAACGGCCATAGGGGCGGTCATGGTAAAGCCGCCCAACCGGAGGGTTTGGCCTGAGGTCAGGGCACCTCCGGCGGTGATACTGTCCTTGATAACAAGGCGAGCCATCAATCCTGTCTTCAACGTCACACCGGAACTCTCAACGAAAGTACCAATGTCGGTGTTAAAATCGGCGGATCTTGGGTAGAGGGTCCCGAACTGTGCGTCTAAGGTCGATGGTAACAGGAGACCGGGGACACGATGTTTACCCAGGTTCGGGCCCTCTCTATGGAGGTAATACCCTACTTCCTGCTTGATTGATCTTCAGGAATATGAGTATTACAAGAGTAGATCTACCACGAGATCGTAATGGCTAAAACTCTAAAAGTCTAGCCTGTATGACTATGATTATGATTCTTGCCTCTACGGACTAAGCCCTCCGGTTTATATAGACACCGGAGGGGACTAGGGTTGTACAAAGTCGGTTGCAGATAAAGGAATCTTCATATCAGGATGCCAAGCTTGCCTTCCACGCCAAGGAGAGTCCCATCCGGACACGGGTGAGAGTCTTTGGTCATGTATCTTCACAGCCCATAGTCCGGCCCATGTCCAACAGGCCGGACGCCCGAGGACCCCTTAATCCAGGACTCCCTCAGCTGCTGCAGTCAGCCTCGATGCCGCCTGCCGGCCAACCAGAGTAGAAATGGACAAATCTGGTTGGATGGCAGCCCGTAGGCAACTACCGGAGGAGGGTGACCTGCAACCACCGCACATTGAGCGCGCTCCAAGATGCCTCTATGCCACCACATGACACCCATGCCGTCCTCGGGCAAGCACAACGCAGTGCCTCGGAGCCCCAGTGCATCCCATCGCTATCACCTGATGACACAGTCCCGAGCCAGCCTCACATCGATAGAGAGGAGTAGATTTGTTTTAGAAAAGGAGGTTAAACCGCCGGCCTTGGCATCAAATGATGCATGCAGCCATCATAATTAATTATTTCACAAAGCTCTGACAAGAACATACATAAATTCATGCGAAGGCACCATTCACACCTAAAAAACTCGATAATGTCGAGTGCTCTAACTCCCCATATCTAAAACTGGTGTCGTTGCCGATCCATCCACATAACGTATCGGGACCAATAGCCGGCGCAGCCTACCTAAAGCGCACACCACATGCACACATTTTAGAAGCCACCATCATCATCGGACCACTGACCCATCTTTAGGAGAGAGTTATGCATCATCCTTGCCATTCCAGACAACCGTCGATGCTACCACGGCGCACAATGGTTCCACCGTCCTGTGCTCGTCCGTCCAGGCGCGAAGACTCTGGAAGATCCATCGTGTGTAGCACCTGCCAACCAGGCATGACTCAGCGTAGCACCTGTCGGTCAGGCATGAAGTGACATCTCCACCGAAGCTCCGTGCAAGACGAAACCGCTCCACCTCCTGCCTCTGTCTTCCAGCGCTGCTCCACAAACGATGCTCCCAAGAGAGAAACGACAGCGTAGTACCCCCATCGTCCGATCTGGAACACCAGATCCTATGGTTTCCCCCGAAGCAGCACGAGTGGGCCACCCCCAACGGCTCGGTTTTCACCGGCAACTATGTCTCCCCGACTCGTAGCCTGGACTAGATGAGGAATCTCGAGATCCGACCACCCGACCACCGGCCGGCAACTTCTGACGGAAGAGATGACCACCACCAGGCCCTCGCCGCCGATCCAAAGGCAGATGGCGCGCTGCCGCGGCCGCCGACCTTAGCGCCGCCGCCAACCGATCAGGGCAGGCCGCCGTGGCTGCAGCCCGCGCAGCCTCCGACGCCGCTGCGCCACAGCCATCTCCGTCGCCAACATTGCCACCGCAGCCGCCATTAGGATGGCCGCCGGCCGCCACACCGCCGTAGTCCAGATATGGGCCGTCATGAACCAGATCGGCGCCGCCGCAGTCTAGATCGGGGGCCGGGGGTGACGGAGGGAGATCGTGACAGCAGGCGGCGGCCGAGCCGATGGTTCGTTATGGTTTGTAGAATTAATTTCCAACAGAGAGGAGTAGATGTCTAGAAGGTATCAAAATTTCATGACTACAAGACAAGTAGATGTGTACAAGGTGTGAAAATGTCGAGATATTGTAGTCATGAAATGTCGAGAGATGTCCTAGGTATTAACTGTCGATGCCCAGAACAATTTTACGACATGATTTTTTTCTACAAGTTGTAGAATATTGTGCTTGAATTGAAGTATGACTTAATTACCCATCTTTATTTGGCCACAATCTACTCTGTCTTCTTATTTATACAAGTCCTCCGTCATCTCTTTCCCTCTAATCTCTAACCATATTGTAGTTCCTAACACGGATACATCAGTTGCTCAACCTGTTTGATTGACAATGACTATATTGGTGTTATCTTTTGATAGCATGTTGGCATATCCATTATTTGGCCTGAGAGGCATCGGGACAAGTAGATGTGTAGAAGGTGTGAAAATCCATAGGAGCAGACGATCTCGCATGCTGGCTGACTCACATCAAGTGTGGATTGCCGTTTGTTCGTTTGCATCGGAATCTGGGCCGTTCAAAGTATTATGAAGTGTATAGTTCCTCCAAAAATAAAGTATCCCGTTGATACTGTAGAGGGGCTGACCCAAATCAAGTGTGGATGGCCGTTTGGCACTTGACGACGAACTGGTGCGGCTTCGCAGGCGAACGGAACGCGACGTGGATGGTTTGCTCTGGGTGGGTGGGCCGCCCAACAGACCCGTTGGTTTTTCTAGACAGTCCACCGCACTCGCTTATCATCCAGATAAAGCATAGTCTAAAAAACCAAATCGGAAATCGAACCGAAAAGGTCGTCGGTTCAGGTTTTTACCGGTCGGAGCGCCGGTTCACCGGTTTGATTGTTGGTTTTTTAAGCCAAAAAATAATACACGTTGAGTAATATATGTGCTAATATAGTGTGAAACAATGGTCAAATAAAATTATTTTTTCATGTAGTGGACAACAAAGTAGCACAACCGAGTTGGCTATTGGGCCGTGGGCCGGCCCCGCGTACTGCTCACGATTCTTGGTTTTTCCCGGATAAATGGCCCGGTTTTGTCACTGATTTTGCAAAAAGCCGGCCGGTTTGCAGAATGGTGTTACTAGCTTGAAAAACCACTGAGACCACGGGTTCCTATTTTTTCCGGTTCGACCGACGGTCCGGTCAAGTTTTTAAAACTATATAAAAGTACCTCTATCGAAGGAAGAACCCTAGGAATACAACATGGAGAACGCAAACCACAGTCAAGATCCCATCGTTGTACGACTGCAGAAGTGACGTACTGAGTAGTGATGCACGTCGCTGGGTGTGGACAAAACGTCGACGAGCGGTTTGGCACAACAGTTTTCTGAAGAAACGCACCAGCGACCACGGCAGCCTGCGAGCTACGTCGGTTTGAATGTACTCTCAGAGCAGGGACGGAGCCAGGATTTGAGCATAGGGTGGGGGGAGGGGGGGGCGAAGACAACGGCACAAGAGATATTTCCCCCGTTAGGTCAACCCCTTCACAATAATTTCTCAATAGAAGTAACCCGACTCTTATAATGATAAGAGGAAAAAGGTATAGCAAACTAACAGAAAGACAACAACACAAGAGATGTTGATTTATGAAATTTTATTATTGACGTAATTATTTGATTAGGAGTTTGCACAACAACTAAATTATGTTCCGGCTATTACCTTGGTTCTTGGAACCCCCATATTCATCATTTCCTTTGAAGGGAGATGATTTTGGACATTAACCACCTGATGCAATCAGTAGAGAAAAAATATTAGATATCATTTATTAAGAAACTCTAATTTTTTTAAATTAAATACTTCTTGCTTACTCCATGGCATCAATTGAAGTGTTTAGTCTTAGTTAGTATTGGGTCCATTTCCTTCGCCAGTTTGCGCATCGTTTGCAGTAGCATCATATTCCAACAGTTGAGAGCTAGTTCAACTGGGTTTAAAAATATTTGAATTGATTCCGCACACTTCCTCTTCATATCTACACAAGCACAAATAAATAACTAAAAATGGTTCAATTTGATTCTTAATGCCTACAGTGTATGATTATACTTCTATAATTTGTAAAGGCACGAACTAATCTGATGTGAAACTAAACTACCTTCTCTCCTCATCTTGTTGCCGCTCATCCGTGCGGCCGGCCTGCCGGCAACCTTTCTGTGGTCCGTAGATCGATGTCTGTCTGTCCCGGCGTCCCCTTCTTCCCTTGGCAAATCCTAAACGGCGCCCGTTGCGGCCGTTTCTTCTATTTCGACAAACGGGCGCACACCCTCTCTCCGCGATGGGCCGGCCCCTTTTCATGTTTTTTAGTTTTCTGAACTCGCTGCAAAAAAGGGCACGGTGGGGAATCGAACCGGCGCCGCAGACTTCTTTAGGGTGTGTTTGGTTTCAATCACCAGGTGAAATGGCATGGGTCGGATCCGTAACTGGGCCTCGTTCATGCGTTTGGTACATAGCTGAAACGGGAACCAGATCGTCCCCACCGAGCGAATATTCCGCCGATATCCGGAACGCGTCGATACCTTCAAATCGGAGGAATCACGCGGAACCGGTCGCTCTTTCTTCTCCCTCCGCGGAAACCATGTCGCGTCTCCTCTCTGGGTTCGCCTCCCCCTCGTCTCTCCCTCCCCTCCCTCTGCTCTCTCACAGCCGCAACGCTCCCATCTAGGTAGCGGACCTGGAAACAACCATCAGGGCCGGTGGTTGCTGGCGGCGGCCTGACCTGCAGGGGGGCGGCTGCAATTTTTTCAGGCGAAGGCCAGATCTTCCGACGAGCGGCGGCGGCCTGATCTGCTGTTGGGCGGCGGCGGCTTGATCTGCTCGTGGGCGACGGCGTACTCACCTGCTGGTGAGTGGGCGGCCGATTTGTTGGGGGCGGTGACTGACCTACTGCCTTGCTAGTAGCGACACGCATGGACCTAGGAAGAGGAGCTTGGTGTGCTGTTGTTCACCAAGACTAGCAGGCAAGCAACTTCTTGTTCTTCCTCCGATCTGAAGCTTTACTTCAGTAGACTAATGGAGCCAGAGGAGCAGTGGGAGATCGCTAATGGAGGCAGAGTAATCATTAATCATTGAGGAGTTTGACCGTGGCTTTGGTGCAAGAGAAAATGGTTGTAGATATTTTTATGTCATTTTTATTATGCTTTGTTAATGTACCTTGTCAAAATGAACCAATTCCATTATATTCCATCCCTCCAACCAAACACTGAAACGTAACCATTCCATTCCATCTATTGTCTTCAAACAAACACAGGAACGGAACCGACCTATTCCAGTGAAATGGAACCATGACATTCCATTCCACTTTGTTCCGCAACCAAACACACCCAAGCCACCTTCTATGATTACGTAATTCCTCTTTCCTCTTTACTTCTTACGTGTTTTTCTTTTTTTCTTTTTTTCTGTTGTTCTTTCTTTTTGCCTTTTCTTTTTCTTTTTCCCTTTTCTGTCTTTTTCAAAATCGACGAACGTTATTTCAATTTTAAGAACTGTCTTTCATATTCGATGAAGTTTTCTTCAAAGTCGATGAACTTTTTTCATATTCGGTGAAATTTTTGCAAAATCGATGAACTTTTCTCACCAAATTCCGTGAACTTTTTCCAAAATCGATTAACTTTTTTCAAATTCAATGAACTTTTTCTGAAAACCAGTGAACTTTTTAAAATTGGATGTACTATTTTCAATATCCAAAATATGTTCAGATTTTTCGAAATTCGTTTGACTTTTCAGAAAATGTTTTTCGAAATTCCAAATTTTGTTCATATTTTCGAATTTTGTTCACGTTTCATAAATAGTTCTGAATTCCAAATTTTTGTTCACCGTATTGAAGAAATATGTTCACCATACATTGACAAAATGTACAGTGTGTATAAAAAAATGTTCATCATGTATAGAATTTTTGTTCAGCATGCACTCAAAAGGAGTTCATCGTATTTTAAAAAAAAAGTTCTATGTGTATTTGAATATTGTTCACCATACATTGAAAAATGTTCAGTGTGTATAAAAATGTTCATCGTGTAAAGAAATTTTGTTAAGCATGTATTCAAAAAAGTTCAGCATATTTTATTAAAATGTTCAGTGTTTCTTTGAATAATGTTCACCTATACTAAGAAAATGTTCAATGTGTATTCTAAATTTGCTTTCTAAAATTGTTCACAGTACAAAAAAGTATTCAAATTTCGAAATTTTTCAGTTTTTAAAAACATAGTTCGCGTTTAAAAGAAAAGGAATATTCGAAATTTCTAATAAGCAATTTTGTTCTGTTGTACTAAACATTCCATGTTTCCTTCTCTGTTCGCTTATCTTAACTATACTAAAGATATTCATTTTTCTAATAAGCAATTACATATTTTTTAACAAAAAATATAGTGAAACAGTGGAGCAACCATATGCAAGGAATTTCTAATAAGCAATCGGCAACCAATAGAAATGGGCTTTTGATTCAAAAGCCCAGTATGGGCACCTCAGTGGGCGCCAGGAAACCGAACCGGCGCTGAAGGCATTTCCTTTTTAGCACTGCAGGCGCCGGTTAACCAATAAATTCCAAAATATTCAGCATGCACTCAAAAGGAGTTCATCGTATTTTAAAAAAAGTTCTATGTGTATTTGAATATTGTTCACCATACATTGAAAAAATGTTCAGTGTGTATACAAAATGTTCATCGTGTAAAGACATTTTGTTAAGCATGTATTCAAAAAAAGTTCAGCATATTTTATTAAAAATGTTCAGTGTTTCTTTGAATAATGTTCACCTATACTAAGAAAATGTTCAATGTGTATTCTAAATTTGCTTTCTAAAAATTGTTCACAGTACAAAAAAAGTATTCAAATTTCGAAATTTGTTCAGTTTTTAAAAAACATAGTTCACGTTTAAAAGAAAAGGAATATTCGAAATTTCTAATAAGCAATTTTGTTCTGTTGTACTAAACATTCCATGTTTCCTTCTCTGTTCGCTTATCTTAACTATACTAAAGATAGTCATTTTTCTAATAAGCAATTACATATTTTTTAACAAAAAATACAGTGAAACAGTGGAGCAACCATATGCAAGGAATTTCTAATAAGCAATCAGCAACCAATAGAAATGGGCTTTTGATTCAAAAGCCCAGTACGGGCACCTCAGTGGGCGCCAGGAAACCGAACCGGCGCTGAAGGCATTTCCTTTTTGGCGCTGCAGGCGCCGGTTAACCGATAAATTCCAAAATATTCTGCACACTTGGGGGTTCGAACTCGCGACTCAAACGTTACAAAGGACACGAGACAACCACCTGATCACTAACCCGCTTGTGCATTATTTCTTGGTTACTCTATTTATTTGTTCTCCAGTTTGATTTATTCTTTTTTCTACTGCTTTCCTTTTTCTTTTATTTTTCCCTCAAATGCGCGGTTTTCCAGTTCTTGAACTTTTCTTCCAAACCGATGCAGTTTTTTTTCAAATACAATGAACTTTTTACAGATCCGCTGAACTTTTCTCAAATTGAATGAACTTTTTTCAAAATTGGGTGAACTTTTTTCAAATTCGATGAACTTTTCTTAAAAATCAGTGAACTTTTTTCAAACGTGATGAACTTTTTTCAAAATCAATGAACTTTTTTCAGAATTGGTGAAATTTTTTCAAATTCGATGAACTTTTTCTTCAAAATTGGTGAACTTTTCCAAATCCGATGTATTTCTTTCAAATTCAATTAACTTTTCAAAAATTGATGAAGTTTTTTTCAAAATCGATGAACTTTTATGAAATTCATGATTTTTTAAATTTAATGAACTGTTTTTTTTAAGAAATAGACATTTTCCAAATTGCTTTCTAAGTGGTATAGTAATGGTTGAATAATAAATAGCGTGGCTGCATTAGTTCTAATAAATTTTCTTGTTGATTTTGTTCACTAGTGTTGTGGTGGTCTAGTGGTAAGCTAATCAGTGAGAGGGTTTTGCAGCGTTAGATCGATTCCCCATGGCGCATATTTTTGGCGTTACTTTTTCACAACCGTATCTCTTCCTGGGCCGTGCTGAAAAAGCCCACAGAGGGCGCGCTGTAGGCGCCATTTCTAGGTTCAGGCGCCTACAGCGCCAAATAGGACCTCCCTCTTCCCTTCTCCGCTTCTAGATGGCGGCGCGACAGCGTGAAGGCCATGGAAAGATCCAATCGCAGCAGGCCTATAGTCCCTGGCCTCTTTGTCTTCCATGATGGCCTTTTTCTTTTGAAGAGACCACCATGGGCTGCATATATAGCATTCTTCTTACATGGACTTTGTGCTTTTAACTTTCAAATGGACTGTACATGGGCTCAGGTTTCATGTTAATAAAAAGGACGAAGAGAGGAATAGGGCGGCGAAGCGTGCTACACAAACATCGATTTTTTTCCGGTTTCAGACATTACTATGGAACCCTCACGTTCACAGCCAACACAAGCTTCTAATCTATCTATTGTATATAAAAAGTAATTTATGGGCTAACCATAAAATTAAAATATAGGCTAGAAAATACCACAATAATTAGAAACATCCATCCTTTAATTTTCTACATCTAAAAGTCATAACCGTTAGATGCACTTTAAAGTTGAATAATTTACCCACCAATGCCACCCTCTAAATTATACACCACGTTCCCCTAAAAAAGTTGTTTATAAAAAAAGATTGTGGTCCTCATAATCCTTGTGAAGCTTGCGTTTGAGTCTTCCTCCCCAAGAAAACAAGGTTGATCTGTGACGTGGATTCATGTGCGTTTTCAGCCGGCCGAGGAATTGGTCAGCCACCATGTTATTCCTCCTCAACGGATCAAGATGAATCTGCAGTGTGGATTGATATGCGTTGCCAGCCGGCTGAGGAAGATCAGCTGACCATGCTGAACTAAGATCGATCTGTGTTTCCTACATGGCCGAAAAATTGATCAGCCCGCAAAGGAAAGGAATCAAGATCAATCTGCAACGTGGATAGGTAATTTGATATGGGTTTGCTGCATGCGTTTCCAGCCTACCAAGGAACTGGTCAACTGGCCTTCGTAGCCTTCCCATGGAGACAAGATCGATCTGCGTCACGGAACAATATGCGTTTGCTGGTGCGTTTCCGGCCGGGCAAGGAATTGATTAGCTGATCATTCTAGCCTGACCAAGGAATCAACATAAATCTTTTTTTCCTGCGTGCGTTTGTGACTTGTGGAGGTGATTATTGTCTAGCTTATTCAGACGTGTTAGCATCCTCAAGAAATCAATCAATATGCCTGTCATACTGGAGTTGAGATCAATCTGTATTTCCTCCATGTGTGTTTTCCATATGGCGGAGGAATTGATCAGCTAGCTTCTCAATAGTGTGCTAAGCTCCTTAAGATATTAATCAATTTGCTTAATATACTAGCTTGCTTCACTGGAGACCACGCCTCTTTCCAGCAACCAATCGGCAACCAGTGACGCGATCTCATATAAGAGGGTGTGAGATCGTGGAAAAGTAATCAGGTTTTGGAACTTACCAAAACCTGATGGCAAAACGTGGGTAGCCCAACTGTGGTCTCTGCCCACTCTGCATGAGAGTGCAGGAATGTGGGTCTCACCTCTTCTACAAATGCCGCTACACACGAAGGCTTTGGTCTTTGATCATTGACAAATACCATATTCTCGGTCTTCACACCAACGGTTGGCCCCTGTTCGACTCAGTTGAGGCTTGGTGGGCAAGTACCTGCGACAATGCCACTCCAAACCGCCAAGCTAAGGCGTCCCTCACCATGCTTGTTTCGTGGACTGTCTGGAACGAGCGAAACACAAGGGTCTTCAAGCACAAGAGCGCTCCTCCAACTATTTTGCTTGCCTACATAGAGACCGAGGCCAACCTTTGGGTCATCGCCGGTGCCAAAAAATTAGGGTCCATTATTTCGCGAGAGTGATGTCATGCCGTGTATTGAGTGACTTGTAACAAACTCTATTCTCTCTTATTTAATGGATGAGGCAAAACTTTTGCTTCCGTTTAAAAAAAATGTTTTGGAACTTCGGACCAGTGCGAACGCCAGAAGAGCCGTCAACCACAGAAGCCGCACCTTTGTAGCACCGATACTCCAGTTCAATAACTTCATGCCTCGATCGACCGTTTAGCTTGAAGCTCAGTTTTATTTGGAACTGCTCTTATATTCATTCTTTAGTAATCATACGATAGTTTTTCTTGTAGAGATAATGACTTCACTATTTCTGAAAGTCAATTAGATGTCTATGTGTGTACGAAGACATGTTTTCTAATGCCTGTCCACAGTTGAAACTTGAAAGTCGTTTATACCAACACTACAAGATCATATTAACTTCTTATTTTTCATATAACATGTGTGCTGCCGTCTAAAAAAAGCTACACGTGGTCTGCTTGAAATTAAGATTTTCTACACATAATGTAAAATCATGTTAAAAGTTCCATTTTTTTGTCTCCAGTCGCTGACACTGCTCGGAATCAAACTACAACTAAAGATGGCTTACCAGTGATGCTTTTACATAATATAAGCCAAGTGCCAGGTTATGCAATTTCGAAGAAGATTCCGCAGAGTAATAACATGAAACACTTGTGGGACAAGAGGTATATATATAGGGATTGACTATTCGTCACCCTGGGTGAGGAATAGTTATTCTTCACCCCCCTCTATTTTACCATCAATGCACTGTAATTTTACGTTCCGTAAATTTTTTCTTATTTCTGATGTAAAAAGAGACTGTAAGAAAACATATAGTCACCGTAAAAAATATTTTATGTTATGTAAATTTACAAACGTAAAAACATAGTGTAAAATATACATAAACTACAAATTTTCTTGTCTTATGACCTACATTTTTATTTTCTATGCCAAATTTGACGTAGTGAATCAATAAGAATGTAACTTTTTGAATTTCAAACGTAACTTATTTAGGAAGTGATCGTAAGATTACCTCGGGTGAAGAATAACATAAAGTTATTCTTCACCCGAGGTAATCTTACGATCACTTCCTAAATATAGGTGAGCTTCCCATAGCACTCTGAAGAGTCACGAGAACGGACAAACTGTAAGTAAAGGTAAACGAACAAACATAGCAAATCAAGTGATGTGGTCAAGCAGTCAAGGCAATAATTTTAGAGCATCTACATCTTGCTTGCTTTAATATCAAATATGTGATTCCGTATGCTTATGGTATCTTATAGTTTCTATATCCAATAAAATTAAGTTTCGGATTAGGAATCATTGATATACTAGGAAACATCAACACTCTTTATTATATGATATAATGCTTATTATATAGTACAAGCATATAGTGGGACTGCATTGATGTAGCAATATAATTTATGTGTACCACAACACAAACAACCCTATTTCCATTGAATTATTTTAGCTTTGTTTTTTGGAAAATTAGTACTATTGAGTATAGATAACAGTAAATAAAATTAGTACTTCGAATTGTTCGATATGCATGCCAGTCCCAAGCCCGAAAAATATGAAAAAGTTTTATCATGAGCAACAACCCATTACATAATTGTTTGGATCTAGAAATGTTTTGATAAATTTGTGCATAAAAAATCACATACCATTTCAATTTTGTTCGTTAGGTAAAAAAGATTCAAAAAACATATATACTACAAATCACCTAAAATACAATTGGTTCTCGAATAATATAAAAATTATACTTAACAGTAACTCTAATTTTGTTAGATCAAATAAAGATATTGCCCGCACAGTTGCGCGTGCCCCTATGCTAGATTAAACATGCCTTATCTAATAGCACAACAGAAAGTATAGATGTGACAATGTTAATCTAATGAAACTAATAGCATTTGTGTTTAAAAATGAGAATATGGTGTCTTACAAAGTGAATTTATTCACAATTTTAGATAAACACTATTTATTGTATGATATCTAAATAGATGTTGGGATTGGTCAAAACAAAACAACATGACTAAATTTCCATTCAAACATATTTCATTATTAACAGAAAATGTATTTGTTAGAAGCAATTCTAATTATTCTCAAATTTTTATCTTAGATATTGTTATATATGATATCATCTATCTTGGTACAAAGTGAGTAAATGAGGCATGCATATACTAGGTAAGATAAAGGCCTGCATGTCAATGCAGATAAACTTTTTTTTTGAACGAAGACGCTAGAAGCTTCTAGCTAACAGATAAACTATTTTGCTGCAAACATCTAATATTGAATATGAACTATCGAATCTCAAATCCATACTCATGCAATGTGAAATACAAACTATCACCTGGCATGAGGTCTAAACTTTAATTCAATAAACTAATATATTGGCACAAAGAAATGAACATACAACTGACAATATTTTATATGAAAACATAGAAATATTTTTTAAAAATTTCAATATGCAAAAAATGATGTCCTCACCTTAAATTCAATAGCTCAAAAATGATGCCCTCACTCACCCGTTTGGTATTCTCATAAATTTGCGGTGACTAGAATTATATTATTTACAGTCACATAATAAGTAAATACATGTAACTATATAAAGATAATTTTCACATACATATTTATATGTCAATTAGAAAAGCTAACACATTTAAGATAAAATTCTGTTGGGCAAAGTCTTAGATATGTAAATGTCAACACACGTGGTCCCAATTTCATTTAAACAAATCAAATAATATGTTATCATTATTACACATTCTAAACTTCTAGCCCGTGCATCGAGCGGGCCATTCTGCTAGTTTCAACAATAAGTAAAAAACCATATGCCATATGGAACAGACAAACAGTTAAACATTGACCGATACATACAACAGAGTTCATACACCAAATACAAGACAACACAAACGTTGCTGCAGGTTTTACGTCCACAACATTTACCCTTGGATTATCTGATACAATTGCAGGTTGAGGCTGAAGCCCCAACCTAACTCACACCTGCCACACAAAATCATTTGAGGTCCTACCTTGTACCTTTTCATATGCAATCCTCCAAAGCAAACAACAAAAGTAAATAAGTAACATATCCAAAGATATATATAACAGAAAACTGGGAAAGTAGTTAGATACTCTTAGTTAGATACTCTTACTTAAACTGAAGTGTACCACAAATTGTATGATGTAACTTGTCAACAGAAGCCATCTTGCAACATAGGTCAGACTTAAATTCGTATGAAACTAGCACTTTTTGAAAATGATCCAGAGCACTGAGATAAATAAGGGATGCAAAATACATGTCATACAATCCGACTAATTGTAAAGAACAAAGTTGAAGTCCACAAAATTGGTATTGTTGTCAGAAAAATGAAAGGTGGATATGGTTCAAGAAAGAATCTGGTCAAAAACAACATGACACTAGAGTATCCTTGAAAAACAGCACAATACTAGCCCATGCCAGCATTTAGATCCTCAGATTTGACAATTTCAAATGAAAGGATGGAAACACAAAGAATGGCTGAACCCACATTATTCTTGCGTGTATTTCGAACAACATGTCAATTATTCCAAGAAATATTACACGCATCGGATGCATTTTATGGCTACTGAGCCCTCACCATGTAGGGAAAAAGTTTGCAGTTCACAACATGCAGGACACCTTTAGGATTGCTGCCAGTGTTGTTCCGATTCCCTCCGACTCCACAGTTTGACAGATGAAACAACTAGTACACTAGTAGGAAACGGGTCAGTAGTTCCTGTTCGTAAGGGCCTTTAGTCCCGGCCGTGCCACGAACCGGGACTAAAGGGGCTCCACGTGGCCGCTGTGGGGCACTCAAGCAGGAGGACCATTAGTCCCGGTTGGTAACACCAATCGGGAATAAAAGGCCGCCACGGTTTTATTTTAAAGGAGGGGTTTACGGTTTTGGAGGGTTTAGGGGTTTCATTTCCTATTACCCCCTTTTCTTTTCTTTTTTTACCATTCAAATCTTTTACATTTAGGGTTTTCATTTTCATTTTATGTTTTCCATTCAAGTCGAAAATAGCTACTACATATAGCAATCAATGAACCATTACACTATATCGTCATGAATATAGAGAGAAGTGACCTCTCTTTCTCCGTGCTTGGTCGAACAACAAGTTTTCCTATATCTATTCGGTGCTACTACATATAGTACATGTTCATGTATATGTACAACATAACATCTCTTACGATCTCGAATATCTAATAACCAAAATCGCATTTCAAATCCTGATGGTATTCTCCATCTGTAGGTATGACCTCTTCAAGAAAGAATCCCGCCAATTCCCTCTTGAATTGCTCGTACGCGATCCTTTGGTAGGAGTTCGTCCTGCTTCCATTGGTTCTAATTTAAAGAAGGGGGTCAACATAATTGATGGTAATAAAATAAAATTGTGAATATTGTTTACGTACTTCAACTTGTTGTAAAGATCTGCCATTCTCACAGCTCATCTGGCGAATGAACTCGCAAACGTAGTATCCATACAAATTATTCCTGGCTTCCTGCCTCAAGCACTTTACGAGAATAGAGTTCAATCAAAATAATAATCAAGCATGATAATGGTATTGGAACTAGAATCAATGAGAGATGCGCAAAACTAGCTAGTAATACTTACTTTGGGGTGTCGTAATTGCAGCTCCTTTTTCCATTCACCCCTAGCCTACATGGTGAATCGTTTCCAAACCCTACCCGGCAAAAAAATGAATAAAGGAGTTATTAATTAGTTGATATCAGGAAATGAACAAAAGTTGTCGATATAGTGTGATAATGATTGAACTTACTTCTGGAGCATTTCGCTCATGTCCGCCCACTCCGTAGGGTCTTTACGTCTCGAGTCGAACACAATTACTACTCCCGCGTCAACCTGAATGACTAGTAGAATAAAGTGGAATATGCGCATGCATAACTCATCAATTACACTTAACCTCGAGTAAGCGAAACACAATGTGTACAAGACACTAGAACTCACTTGAAGTTGTAAGGAAATAGTATTTCTCTTCTGATTTTTTGTCCAATTAACGACTTTAGCAAGTTTTTCACTTTATCCTCGGCGTTCTGTGCTACCTGAAGGAAATATGCCCTAGAGGCAATAATAAAGTTATTATTTATTTCCTTATACCATGATAAATGTTTATTATTCATGCTAGAATTGTATTAACCGGAAACATAATACATGTGTGAATACATAGACAAACAGATAGTCACTAGTATGCCTCTACAAGACTAGCTCATTAATCGAAGATGGTTATGTTTCCTAACCATAGACATGTGTTGTCATTTGATTAATGGGATCACATCATTAGGAGAATGATGTGATTGACATGACCCATTCCGTTAGCTTAGCACTTGATCATTTAGTATGTTGCTAATGCTTTCTTCATGACCCATACATGTTCCTGTAACTATGAGATTATGCAACTCCCGTTTACCGGAGGAACACTTTGGGTACTACCAAACGTAACAACATAACTGGGTGATTATAAAGGAGTACTACAGGTGTCTCCAAAGGTACTTGTTGGGTTGGCGTATTTCGAGATTAGGTTTTGTCACTCCGATTGTCGGAGAGGTATCTCTAGGCCTTCTCGGTGATACACATCACTTAAGCCTTGCAAGCATTACAACTAATGAGTTAGTTGTGAGATGATGTATTACGGAACGAGTAAAGAGACTTACCGGTAACGAGATTGAAATAGGTATTGGATACCGACGATCGAATCTCGGGTAAGTAACATACCGATGACAAAGGGAACAACGTATGTCGTTATGCGGTTTGACCGATAAAGATCTTCGTAGAATATGTAGGAACCAATATGGGCATCCAGGTTCCGCTATTGGTTATTGACCGAGAATGGTTCTAGGTCATGTCTACATAGTTCTCGAACCCGTAGGGTCCGCACGCTTAAACGCTTTGATGACAGTTCATTATGAGTTTATAAGTATTGATGCACCAAGGTTGTTCGAGTCCGGATGTGATCACGGACATGACGAGGAGTCTCAAATGGTCGAGACATAAAGATTGATATATTGAAGCCTACATTTGGACATCGGAAGTGTTCCGAGTGAAATCGAATTTATCGAGTACCGGAGGTTACCGGAACCCCCCGGGAACTACATGGGCCATAGTGGGCCTTGGTGGAAAGGAGAAAGGGCCAGCCCTAGGTGGCCGCGCCCCCCCCCTTCCCCTAGTCCTATTAGGACTAGGAAAGGTGGGCCGGCCCCCCTCTCTCTCTCTTTCCCCCTCCGGGGAATCCTAATCCAACTAGGATTGGATGGGAATCCTACTCCCGGAGGGAGTAGGACTCCCTGGCGCGTCCCCTCTTGGCCGGCCAGCCCCCTCCCCCTTGGCTCCTTTATATACGGGGGCAGGGGGCACCCTAGGACACACAAGTTGATCTACGGATCGTTCCTTAGCCGTGTGCGGTGCCCCCCTCCACCATATTCCACTTCGGTCATATTGTCGCGGAGCTTAGGCGAAGCCCTGCGCCGGAGAAGTCATATCGTCGCGGAGCTTAGGCGAAGCCCTGCGTCGGTGGAGCATCAACATCGTCACCACGCCGTCGTCTTGACGGAACTCATCCCGACACTTTGCTGGATCGAGTCCGGGATCGCCATCGAGCTGAACGTGTGCGTAACTCGGAGGTGCCGTCGTTCGGTGCTTGGATCGGTCGGATCGTGAAGACGTCGACTACATCAACCGCGTTGTTATAACGCTTCGCTTCGGTCTCACGAGGGTACGTGGGCGGACACTCTTCCTCTCGTTGCTATGCCATCACCATGGTCTTGCGTGTTCGTAGGAAATTTTTGAAATTACTACGCTCCCTAACAATGGCATCCGAGCCTGGTTTTATGCGTTGATGTCATGTGCACGAGTAGAACACAAGTGAGTTGTGGGCGATATAAGTCATACTGCTTACCAGCATGTCATACTTTGGTTCAGCGGTATTGTGAGATGAAGCGGCCCGGACCGACATTACGCGTACGCTTACGCGAGACTGGTTTCACCGCCCGAGCACTCGTTGCTTAAAGGTGACCGCGGTGTCTGTCTCTCTCACTTTAGTTGAACCGAGTGTGCTACGCCCGGTCCTTGCGAAGGTTAAAACAGCACCAACTTGACAAACTATCGTTGTGGTTTTGATGCGTAGGTAAGAACGGTTCTTGCTCAGCCCGTAGCAGCCACGTAAAACTTGCAACAACAAAGTAGAGGACGCCTAACTTGTTTTTGCAGGCATGTTGTGATGTGATGTGGTCAAGACGTGATGCTATATTTTATTGTATGAGATGATCATGTTTTGTAACCGAGTTATCGGCAATCGGCAGGAGCCATATGGTTGTCGCTTATTGTATGAAATGCAACGCCATGTAATTGCTTTACTTTATCACTAAGCAGTAGCGATAGTCGTAGAAGCAATAGTTGGCGAGACGACAACGATGCTATGATGGAGATCAAGGTGTCGCGCGGTGACGATGGTGATCATGACGGTGCTTGGCGATGGAGATCACAAGCACAAGATGATGATGACCATATCATATCACTTATATTGATTGCATGTGATGTTTATCCTTTATGCATCTTATCTTGCTTTGATTGACGGTAGCATTATAAGATGATCTCTCACTAAAATTATCAAGAAGTGTTCTCCTGAGTATGCACCGCTGCCAAAGTTCGTAGTACCCGGACACCACGTGATGATCGGGTGTGATAAGTTCTACGTCCATCTACAACGGTGCAAAACAGTTGCACACGCGAATACTCAGGTTAAACTTGACGAGCCTAGCATATAACAGATATGGCCTCGAACACGGAGACCGAAAGGTCGAGCGTGAATCATATAGTAGATATGATCAACATAGTGATGTTCACCATTGAAACTACTCCATCTCACGTGATGATCGGACATGGTTTAGTTGATTTGGATCACGCAATCACTTAGATGACTAGAGACATGTCTATCTAAGTGGGAGTTCTTAAGTAATATGATTAATTTAACTTTAATTTATCATGAACTTAGTCCCGTAGTATTTTGCAAATTATGTTGTAGATCAATAACTCGCGTTGTTGCTTCCCTATGTTTGTTGCTTTCATATGTTTATTTTGATATGTTCCTAGAGAAAAATTATGTTGAAAAATGTTAGTAGCAATGATGCGGATTGGATCCGTGATCTGAGGTTTATCCTCATTGCTGCACGAAAAATTATGTCCTTAATGCACCGCTAGGTGACAAACCTATTGCAGGAGCGGATGCACGGGCGTTATGAACGTTTGGCGAGCTCAATATGATGACTACTTGATAGTTTAGTGCACCATGCTTAAAGGCTTAGAATCGGGACTTCAAAGACGTTTTGAACGTCATGGACCATATGGGATGTTCCAGGAATTGAAGTTAATATTTCAAGCAAATACCCGAGTTGAGAGATATGAAGTCTCCAACAAGTTCTATAGCTAAAAGATGGAGGAGAATCGCTCAACTAGTGAGCATGTGCTCAGATTGTCTGGGTACTTCAATCGCTTGAATCAAGTGGGAGTTAATCTTCCAGATAAGATAGTGATTGACAGAATTCTCTAGTCACCATCACCAAGTTAGTAGAACTTCGTGATGAACTATAATATTCAAGGGATGACAAAAGTAATTCCCAAGCTCTTCGTGATGCTGAAATCGACGAAGGTAGAAATCAAGAAAAGAGCATCAAGTGTTGATGATTGACAAGACCACTAGTCTCAAGGAAAAGGGCAAAGGGAAGAAGGGAACTTCAAAAGAACGGCAAGCAAGTTGCTACTCGAGTGAAGAAGCCCAAGTCTGGACCTAAGCCCGAGACTAAGTGCTTTTGCTACAATGGAATTGGTCATTTGAGCGGAACTACCCCAAGTGTTTGGCGGATAAGAAGGATGGCAAAGTGAACAAAGGTATATTTGATATACAGATTATTGATGTATATTTTACTAGTGTTCATAGCAACCCCTCGGTATTTAATACTGATTCAGTTGCTAAGAGTAGTAACTCGAAACGGGAGTTGCAGAATGAACAGAAACTAGTTGAAGGGGAAGTGACGATGAGTGTTGGAAGTAGTTCCAAGATTGATATGATCATCATCGCACACTCCCTATACTTTCGGGATTAGTGTTAAACCTAAATAAATGTTATTTGGTGTTTGCGTTGAGCATGAATATGATTTGATCATGTTTATTGCAAAACGGTTATTCATTTAAAGTCAAAGAATAATTGTTGTTCTGTTTAAATGAATAAAACCTTCGATGGTCATACACCCAATGAAAATAGTTTTCAAAACGGTTATTCATTTAAAGTCAAAGAATAATTGTTGTTCTGTTTAAATGAATAAAACCTTCAATGGTCATACACCCAATAAAAATAGTTTGTTGGATCTCGATCGCAGTAATACACATATTCATAATATTGATGCCAAAAGATGCAAAGTTAATAATGATAGTGCAACTTATTTGTGGCACTTGCCGTTTAGGTCATATTGGTGTAAAGCGATGAAGAAACTCCATCCTGATGGGATTTTGGAATCACTTGATTATGAATCACTTGATGCTTACGAACCATGCCTTATGGGCAAGATGACTAAAGACTCTGTTCTCCGGAACAATGGAGCGAGCAAATGACTTATTGGAAATAATACATACTGATGTATGCGGTCCGATGAGTGTTAAAGCTCACGGCAAGTATCGTTATTTTCTGACCTTCACAAGATGATTTGAGCAGATATGAGTATATCTACTTAATGAAGCACAAGTCTGAAACATTTGAAAAGTTCAAATAATTTCAGAGTGAAGTGGAGAATCATCGTAATAAGAAAATAAAGTTTCTACGATCTGATCGTGGAGGAGAATATTTGAGTTACGAGTTTGGCCTTCATATAAAACAATGTGGAATAGTTTCACAGCTCACGCCACATGGAACACCATAACGTAATGGTGTGTCCGAACGTCATAACCGTACTTTATTTTTGATATGGTGCGATCAATGATGTCTCTTACCGATTTACCAATATCGTTTTGGGGTTATGCATTAGAGACAGCTGCATTCACGTTTAATAGGGCACCATCTAAATCCGTTGAGATGACACCGTATGAACTATGGTTTAACAGTAAACCTAAGTTGTCGTTTCTTAAAAGTTTGGAGTTGTGATGCTTATGTGAAAAGTTTTCAACTGATAAGCTCGAACCCAAATCGGAGAAGTGCATCTTCATAGAATACCCAAAGGTAACTATTGGGTACACCTTCTATCACAGATCCAAAGGCAAGTTATTCGTTGCTAAGATGGATCCTTTCTAGAGAAGAAGTTTCTCTCGAAAGAAGTGAGTGGGAGGAAAGTAGAACTTGATGAGGTAATTGTACCTTCCCCCTTATTGGAAAGTAGTTCATCACAGAAATCAGTTCCGGTGATTCCTACACCAATTAGTAAGGAAGTTAATGATGATGATCATGAAACTTCAGATCAAGTTGCTACCAAACCTCGTAGGTCTTCCAGAGTAAGATCCGCACTGAGTGGTACGGTAATCATGTTCGGAAGTCATGTTACTAGACCATGATGAACCTACGAACTATGAGGAAGCGATGATGAGCCCAGATTCATGAAATGGCTTGAGGCCATAAAATCTGAGATAGGATCCATGTATGAGAACAAAGTATGGACTTTGATTGACTTGCTCGATGATCAGCAAGCCATGTAGATAAATGGATTTTCAAGAGGAAGACAGATGTTGATAGTAGTGTTACTATCTACAAAGCTCGACTTGTCGCAAAAAGGTTTTTGACAAGTTCAAGGTGTTGACTACAATGAGATTTTCTCAACTGTAGCGATGCTTAAGTCTGTCCGAATCATGTTAGCAATTGCCACATTTTATGAAATCTGGCAAATGAATGTCAAAACTGCATTCCTTAATGGTTTTCTTAAAAAAAGAGTTGTATATGATGCAACCAGAAGGTTTTGTCAATCCTAAAGGTGCTAACAAAATGTGTAAGCTCCAGCGATCCATCTATGGACTGGTGCAAGCATCTCAGAGTTGGAATACACACTTTGATAAGTTGATCAAAGCATATAGTTTTATACAGACTTGCGGTGAAGCCTGTATTTACAAGAAAGTGAGTGGGAGCACTACAACATTTCTGATAAGTATATGTGAATGACATATTGTTGATCAGAAATGATGTAGAATTATTCTGCAAATCATAAAGGAGTGTTTGAAAGGAGTTTTTCAAAGAAGGACCTCGGTGAAGCTGCTTACATATTGAGCATCAAGATCTATAGAGATAGATCAAGACGCTAGATAAGTTTTTCAATGAATACATACCTTGACAAGATTTTGAAGTAGTTCAAAATGGAACAGTCAAAGAAAGAGTTCTTGCCTGTGTCACAAGGTGTGAAATTGAGTAAGACTCAAAACCCGACCACGGCAGAAGATAGAAAGAGAATGAAAGTCATTCCTATGCATCAGCCATAGGTTCTATAAAGTATGTCATGTTGTGTACCAGATCTATTGCATACCCTACCACTAAAGCTTGGCAAGGAGTGCAATAGTGATCTAGAAGTAGATCAATGGACAGCGGCCAAAATTATCCTTAGTAGAATAAGGATATGTTTCTCGATTATGGAAGTGAAAAGGTTAGTCAGTAAAGGGTTACGTCGATACAAGTTTTAACACTAATCTAGATGACTCGAGTCTCAATCTGGATACATATTGAAAGTGGGAGCAATTAGCTAGAGTAGCTCCGTGCAGAGCATTGTAGACATAGAAATTTGCAAAATACTTACGGCTCTGAATGTGACAGACCCGTTGACTAAAATTATCTCACAAGCAAAACATGATCACACCTTAGTACTCTTTGGGTGTTAATCACATAGCGATGTGAACTAGATTACTGACTCTAGTAAACCCTTTGGGTGTTGGTCACATGTCGATGTGAACTATGGGTGTTAAACACATATAGTTGTGAACTATTAATGTTAAATCACATGGCGATGTGAACTAGATTATTGACTCTAGTGCAAGTGGGAGACTGAAGAAAATATGCCCTAGAGGCAATAATAAAGTTATTATTTATTTCCTTATACCATGATAAATGTTTATTATTCATGCTAGAATTGTATTAACCGGAAACATAATACATGTGTGAATACATAGACAAACAGATAGTCACTAGTATGCCTCTACAAGACTAGCTCATTAATCGAAGATGGTTATGTTTCCTAACCATAGACATGTGTTGTCATTTGATTAATGGGATCACATCATTAGGAGAATGATGTGATTGACATGACCCATTCCGTTAGCTTAGCACTTGATCGCTTAGTATGTTGCTAATGCTTTCTTCATGACCCATACATGTTCCTGTAACTATGAGATTATGCAACTCCGTTTACGGAGGAACACTTTGGGTACTACCAAACGTCACAACGTAAGCTCGGGTGATTATAAAGGAGTACTACAGGTGTCTCCAAAGGTACTTGTTGGGTTGGCGATTTCGAGATTAGGTTTTGTCACTCCGATTGTCGGAGAGGTATCTCTAGGCCTTCTCGGTGATACACATCACTTAAGCCTTGCAAGCATTACAACTAATGAGTTAGTTGTGAGATGATGTATTACGAACGAGTAAAGAGACTTACCGTAACGAGATTGAAATAGGTATTGGATACCGACGATCGAATCTCGGGTAAGTAACATACCGATGACAAAGGGAACAACGTATGTCGTTATGCGGTTTGACCGATAAAGATCTTCGTAGAATATGTAGGAACCAATATGGGCATCCAGGTTCCGCTATTGGTTATTGACCGAGAATGGTTCTAGGTCATGTCTACATAGTTCTCGAACCCGTAGGGTCCGCACGCTAAACGCTTCGATGACAGTTCATTATGAGTTTATAAGTATTGATGCACGAAGGTTGTTCGAGTCCCGATGTGATCACGGACATGACGAGGAGTCTCAAAATGGTCGAGACATAAAGATTGATATATTGAAGCCTACATTTGGACATCGGAAGTGTTCCGAGTGAAATCGAATTTACCGAGTACCGGAGGTTACCGAACCCCCGGAACTACATGGGCCATAGTGGGCCTTGGTGGAAAGGAGAAAGGGCCAGCCCTAGGTGGCGCGCTTCTTCCCTAGTCCTATTAGGACTAGGAAAGGTGGGCCGCCCCCTCTCTCTCTCTTCCCCTCCGGGAATCCTAATCCAACTAGGATTGATGGGAATCCTACTCCCGAGGGAGTAGGACTCCTGGCGCGTCCCCTCTTGGCCGCCAGCCCCTCCCCTTGGCTCCTTTATATACGGGGCAGGGGCACCCTAGGACACACAAGTTGATCTACGGATCGTTCCTTAGCCGTGTGGTGCCCCCTCCACCATATTCCACTTCGTCATATTGTCGCGAGCTTAGCGAAGCCCTGCGCCGGAGAAGTCATATCGTCATGAGCTTAGGCGAAGCCCTCGTCGGTGGAGCATCAACATCGCCACCACGCCGTCTTTGACGGAACTCATCCCGACACTTTGCTGGATCGAGTCCGGGATCGCCATCGAGCTGAACGTGTGCAGAACTCGGAGGTGCCGTCGCTCGGTGCTTGGATCGGTCGGATCATGAAGACGCACGACTACATCAACCGCGTTGTTATAACGCTTCCGCTTTCGGTCTACGAGGGTACGTGGACGGACACTCTTCCCTCTCGTTGCTATGCCATCACCATGGTCTTGCGTGTTCGTAGGAAATTTTTTGAAATTACTACGTTCCCTAACACTACCGTATATTCATTTAGGGTATTTGGGTTAATGAACCCAATGTCATAGATTTCTCCTCTTTTGCATTCGAGAATCTTCAATCTGCATAATATAATGAGGATAATTATACATGCAGTGAACGAACTGAGCTAAAGACTTAATTATAGAAATAATACTTACAAACAATAGCAACTGACGATAGTTTTGTCGAGGGTCTTGATAGTATAACTGAAATAATTCATCAAATTAAACGTACATCGCCTCGACTCCATTGAAGTAATGCTCATCTTTAATTCCCACGTAGATCATGTTGCTCCCTTCCTTTGAGGCTTCCATGTACCAGTAATTCAATGTTCGCATTTGTATTAGTAGATGGGGAAGCTCCTCAGGTCTGACGAGAGGCTTCCCGTGCTCGTATTTATAGGCTAACTCAACCATGGGGAACTGTACCTCCTTGCCTAATTAAGTATTCACCAAGAGTGAAACCAAGATCATCGGCCGCTACCTGTGGCAACCCGGCTCAGAGAGATCGGAACACCTCATATTCCAGCCCAGAGATCAAGTCTTCTGGAATACGACATTTCTTAGCATAGAACAAATCAACTCTTTATTACAAATACTCGGGGATACAAGGGTTCTGATATGAATTACATCGGCATGGCGACACTACGCCTGCTCAGGTTGCTCTATGCTAGCAGCAGAACAACTCAAAGTAGGGGAATAACTTCTAGCATTGGAACGATGACGATAGCGACGGACTCCACTCCAGAGGGACTCTGGCTGGAACGCGTATCCTAGATCGCAAACTCAGGATCCTTGACAGTCAAGTAAACATGACATGACCTGCAAACTGGCATGACACGCCAGGTGAGTACTTTGAATGTACTCGCAAGCTCACAACAACCAAGAGCAATTAAGACAAAACAACAGCATGGCATTTACAGGTTAAAGATCAATGATGAACATGATATCCCTAGCACAACATAAGCATGGCATGAACATATGAACATGTGGAACATCATACGACTAGAACAATAAGAAATGAACATGGCATGTTCTCATGATGTGAACAGGATGATACTAGGATGCAGCATGTTTAAACCATCATGATTCAACTTACTCTGCTCGGGGGTTATCTCGTAACCACCACATGTACCACTTACCATTGTGGACATCACACGATCACCTCTGGATCAAATTAAGCTTGGTATTAACAATACCGTAGTAATCATTACCTAACCACAAGGAGCTTGATCCTTACCCGTGATTATCGCATAACACCACAGACATCAACCAGCATCGGTATCCATGATACCATTGTGGTCCTCTCACGATCACATAAAGATCAACCAACTTCTTTCCTCATTGAACCGGGGTTATTATTACGTAGATTATTATTACTATTGACAGATAGTATGACCTACTACGAACTGGGCCCATATCCGCAGGCGCGACCATCAATAGATTATACACTCTGCAGAGGTTAATACACTATACCCACACCACGGAACCCAAGGCCTCGTGCTCCCATTCAGGTGGACCAACGGCGTTCCAACAAAACCGATCTATTGCATGACACTCTCCAGGCCACTCCAACAAACTCACTTTTTGGGCTAAGTCATGGGTGGCCCCGATGCCACTCTGGACATCCAATGTCCACTGGCGTGGCAAATCAAAAACAGTCCCAAACGGGGACATGAGATCTCAATACCAAACACGGGCACACAAGGCGTATGCCCGCCTACCTGATCAGGGTAGCACGCGCCCATAACCATCCCTATTTGGAGGCACCAGTGAGAGGCATGACAATAGACCAAGTTAGTACCTTCCCATACAGGCAAGTGTGGCTGCACTGGTTAGCTCGATTCGATGGCACTATGACTCAGCAAACAGGTGTTCAAGTTCAATTATTATTCGGTTAAACTTGAGAAGAAATGAGCCGATTCATGATGAAACAACAATGCATATGAGCATGAAATCAACATAAACATGTATGGGAAGTATAACCATTTAACATATGAAGCATTAGCATCAACAATAATAAAGCACTTAGTTTACTAAATGCAGATGAACATGTATATCACAGGTACTTCCACAACTGACGGTAATCATGCAGCAGATGAACATCACTATCACCAGCATGTACTACTACCAAGCATGACATATGAAAATAATACTAGCAAGTAGCACACACTATCAAGGTGCATAAGAACTTAGCATGAAGAGAAGTATGTATTCACAAGCATAACCGAAATAGCAATAGCAGTAGCAAATTAGCAAACAGTTATTAAATATTCAAGTGGAAACCATGGCTACTGCAAATCCATCATGCAAGTGGCTATCGTGGCTTGCCCAGGGTGGAAGAAATCACCGGAGAGAAGTGCGAAGCATTCGCGGAAAGATTCGCTGGAAACAGTTCTCTCTCAAAGGGGACTATTTGGGGGAAGGGTAAAATGTTCATTTTCATTGTGTGAAAACATTATGGAAATGGTACCAACATGACGGGATCAACGAGACAAAACCGTGAGTCTTGGATTCACCTCGTTTAGAGTTCGGATCACGAAGATACAGACGGAAGAAGAATAGGGACTAATCTGTAAAAGTTTCTCCACAAACAAGTCCCTGGGCTGAAAAACAAAAAGTGTCTTTAGAGGAATACACTTTCAGACAAAGAAAGCATACTTTTGGTCGAAGGAGAACTAGAATACGCTTTCAACACGCGAATACGTATTCCGAAGAAATATGTATCCACTTAAAACGGATGGGCCCAGGGTTGTGTCACTTACACGTGGGGCCGAGGGGAGGCGCGGGCCTGCCTGGCTCGCGGTCGTCCTCTTCCTCGATGCCCCCCGACAGAAACAGGGGAGGTGGCAGGGGAGGGGCGACGCCGGCGACGGCCTGCGTTGCTCAGGCCGGCCCTGGGGGAGCTGGGACCACTAGTGGCCGCTGGACACGGCATTGCTCCCTCGTGGAGCAGCAGCATCGTCGAAGAGGGGCGGGAGCAACGGTGGCTCGTAGTGGCCGCAGAAACGGGCGGCGGTTGACGAGCAGAGAGGGCGGGGAGGGTCACCGAATTGAGGAGCTTCTAGTGGTGAGGGCTAGAGGTGGATGGGAGGCCTGGGCTCGCCGGAATCACGCGGAGGCCGAGGCGGCTACGGCGGACGGCGGCGGCTAGAGAAGTGGGTAGCGAGCTCCGGTGGTCGAGGAGGGCCGTGGGAGGGCGGCAAGGTGCGGGAGAGGTCGGGGAAACTACTTATAGGCCCGGGGAGGTCTCTAGAGCACTCAGGAGAGCTCGGACAAGCGGCCATGCAGGAGTAGAGCAGTTGCAGGTCACGGACACGGACACGGCTGCCGGCACGTGATGACGACGAAGAAATAGGAAGTGGGCGGGGGCTCGGAATGACCGCATGCTCACGGGGAGGCTCCAGGAAAAGATGATGGCTCAAGAACGTGAAGGAATAGACGAGCACAGCGCCACGGTTTCCAGAGCGCGCCAGTTTGGCACATATGCCCTGTGATCACCTCGTGAACCCAACAGTGACATGCGCGCTGGGCTGCCAAACAGTGTTTGGGAGATGGACTAGTCAACAGAGAGAGCCAAGGAGGAAAAAACCAAGGGCAGGGGCAAAGAAGAGAATTGGGCTTAGCTCCAAACCAGCTGAACAGCAAGGTCTTTGTGCTGTGGGGGAACACATACTTGGAGATGAAGGATTTGCTTTGCCTGGGGTTGATCACTCACTAAGTTGATTAAGATGGAAAGGTTTCAGCTTAATAGGAGTAGTGCAGTACAAAGTGCTCCACTGGTCAGAAATACAAACATTTGAAGTGGCACTGACATGATTGATTGGATTGAGCCGAAAATGGTCATGGCATGAAGATTTTTTCATATGAGGGTGCCATAAAATTGTCATACAATTTGGAGAAGCCAAAGTGTTACTTCCTTCATAATGCACCTGTCTTAACAGAGTCTTAGGAAAATTGTAGAGGGAAAATGGCTGTATGAAATGATCGCAAATTTTGTGGAGAGGTTTTATATTGATAGGATAATGTCCTGGTAAATTTTCATCAATAATGAAGAAATATAAAATATAGTTGCTTCAGAACCTGAAAATCTGACAAGAAACCAAGATTTGGTGTTGAGCTCACATGGATTGATGAAGTGAGATCATATTTTGTGGAGAGTCATGATTTGATCATATGAAGGACCATGAAAAAATTCGACTCGTTTGGATTAACCTAGCTAGTATTTCCTTCACAAAGGCTTCCATCTGACAGAAACTTTGGAAATTTGATGAGGAAGATTCATTAGGCAAATGGAGTTGAATTTTCTCATGTGGCCATGGTATGGATTGGAAAGAGTTCCCAAAAAGTATGGGGGCAAGAAAGCAAAGATAGATGGCACTTCCTTTTCAAAAAGCCACATAGGCCAGAATAGGAAAAGGAATATCTGTGAATTATATTTGATGATGCCAAGGAAGGGTTTTGACATATATGTGGAAGATATGATCCAAACAATTTATGAGGATTATTTGGGAATTTTAGGAGTTATAGAAATATAGGTTGCTTCACAACCTACGGCAAAAAGAATTATTCCTTTAATAGAAAAAAGAATATTCCCAATAAAAAGAATATTGGGATTGGGCTAAGATGAAAATGACAAGGTCATGAGATGGTTTTGAAGATGACAAGCCACCTGGGAGACTTGAGAAGAGATGATCTTCCCAGGTTTCAAGGCCACAGAGCCACAAAAAATAAATCCAAGAAAAATCCATAGAAAATCAAAAGAAAAAGAAAAGGCCAAAATCTAGGGTGTCACATACCCCCAGATCATTAGCGATAGCGGTAAACACCTTGAGCGGGGAGCACGATTGGTTTTTCTCTTCGTCTAGCTGGGGAATTGTTTTCCCACTTGCACTAATGCTACTTCCCGACTGCTTCACTTCCTTATATGTCTTTACAATACAGCGGTCATAATTTGGTAGCAGCGGAGGTGGTGGTATTTGCTTAAGGTTACCGAGACAGCGCTTCGCTTTTATCGGATCTATTTTCTCCTTTTGATCTGGACAGGTTGGTGCAAGCTGGCGTTTCACATCAGCAGCCACGACCTTCTCGAGTTCCTCATCACAATTTGTATGCTAACTTGGCAGGAGCCTTCTTGACGCTTCTCTTTGCTCTGTATTTCTTCGTAGTTGAACTACTAACCGACGTAGCGGTGGTTCTCTTCCGCCAAAGAGCTCCAAACTGCTGACGAGGTGGAGTCTGCTGACACGGCGACGACGGCTGAGTGGCCTCCTCCGGCGGAGTGTGGTGACGCGGCGGAGATGCCTAAGGCGGCGGAGATAGAGCAGGATTGCTACTGTGAGGAGTCTGCTGAGGGCCCTCCTACGACGGAATCTGCTAACGCGGCTTCCAATGTGGAAGCACGATGTGTTCCCTTCTCCATAGAATGGTAGTCTTTCTTGCATATCCCAGTGCAGTCTTCCCTTCACCTATAGGGAGCTGAAGCTCCAGCTCCTCAAATCCGTTGAGAACTTCATCCACCCCGACAACAGCATAGCCATCTGGAATCGGAGAGCAATGGTGAGTTGCATCAGGTGTAGGAGGTAAGACAAAGCCAACTGACGTGGCTAGAGACTACATCGGTATTTCCCCAAAGAGGAAGGGATGACGCAACACAGCTACGGTAAGTATTTCCCTTAGTAATGAAACCAACTATCAATCCAGTAGGATCACCAAGCAACACTATGTAAATGGTACCTGCACAAAAAGAACAAATACTTGCAACCCCACGCGTAAGAGGGGTTGTCAATCCCTCCTCGGTAAAATGATAGATAAATTTGTATGAGTTTGGATAAATAGATCTCGATAAAACGTGAAATAAAATAAGTAAAGAAAAAGTGCAGCAAGGTATTGTTGGATTTTTGGAAATATAGATCTGAAAACAAGTATGGGAAAAGATAGATCGAAAAGCAAATATGATAAAAGATAGAACCGAGGGTTGTAGATTTCAGTAGTGGCTTCTCTCGAGAAAATAGCACAAGCTGGCTAAACAAATTACTTTTGGGCAATTGGTAGAACAACAAATAATTATGACAATATCTAAGGCAATGATCAGGAATATAGGCATGATAACCAAGATTAGCTAACCGACTCCTGTCTGAATCTACTACAATTACTCCACACATCGACCGCTATCCAGCATGCATCTAGTGTATTAAGTTCATGGAGAAATGGAGTAATGCAATAATAACGATGACCTGATGTAGACAAGATCCATTCATGTAGGAATATACCCCCTCTTTTTATCCTTAAAAGCAATGATAAGTGTGTGCCTCCCTACCCCTTCTGTCACTGGGTGAGGACACTGGAAGATCGAACCCAGCACAAAGCACATGTTCCCAATGCAAGAAAAATCAAACTAGTTAGCCTAACGAAACCAAAGATCCGTAAATGAAATACGAGACCATAAATAATCATGCATATAAGAGATCAAAGAAGACTCAAATAATATTCATGGATAAAAATCTGATCATAAACTCAAACTTCATCGGATCCCAACGAACACACCGCAAAAAGTCATTACATCAAATAGATCTCCAAGAGACCATTGTATTGAGAATCAAAAAGAGAGAAGAATCCATCTAGCTACTGCCTACGGACCTGTAGGTCGATGCTGAACTATCACACATCATGAGAGGAGCACCAATGAGGATGATGAAACCTTTCATGATCGTGATCCCCTCCGGCGGAGTGCTGGAATAGGGCTCTAGATTGGATCTCGTGGTTCTCGAACTTACGGCGGCTGAAATTGTGTTTCATCGACTCCCCTAGGGTTTCTGGAATATTCGGTATTTATAGACCTGAGAGGCGGTGGAGGAGACCCCCGTCAGCCCCACAACCCATCAGGGCGTGCCATGGGCCTCTGCTGCACCCTGGTGTCTTGTGGGCAACACGCCCCCCCCCCCCCAGGTGCTTGCTTGGATCCCAAGTTGCTCGAAAAAGTTTCGCTGCATTTGGACTCCGTTTGGTAAGGATATTCTGTGAAGTAATAAACAAGCAAAAAATAGCAACTGACACTTGGCACTTTGTCAATAGGTTAGTCCCAAAAAAATGATATAAATTTGCTATAAAATGAATATAAAACATCCACATCAAGGAAACAACACCTATGGGATCACTGGAATCCTTTCTACGGTTGGCGGGCACAGGGTTGTGAGAAGAGCAGGTCTAACAAGAAGTACACAGATCGTTTACCCAGGTTCGGGCCGCGAGGATGCGTAATACCCTAGTCCTGCTTTGGTGGATGTATTGAGTGTTCTTAAGCTAGCTACGGGGTGTAACTTGCCCAAATGAGCCGAATCCCTCTCCTGGTCGCCTCGGGCTTCCTTTTATAGGCAAAAGGGGTTGCCACAGTGGCACAAAGGAGGTGGAAAGGTCTACAGCGCGCGAGCTTGTCGCCCGGTGTTACAGGACAAAGCACATTAAATGCGCTACTTAGCTGTCCATTAGCTTTATTGGGGACGGGGACGAGGCCCATCCCGTCTGTCGCCGCTCCGCTTCGCTTTGATACGCGCCCAGGCCAGCAACGCGTGCGGTGCCATGTATGCAGGCAGGTAGCTGAGGTGGCACGGTGGCAGGGCCCTCACGGAGATCTGCATGCCATCACGCAGGTGCTTAATGAGTTGGTGTAGAGGCCGCCCGTCACCACGCAGGTACCTGCCCAGCTGGTTGAGCTAGCAGCTGCTTGGGGACGGCGGTGGAGTCTTGGCTTGTGCAGGCCTGGCAGTGGCCCTGCTGATGTCCTTGGCAAGGGCCTTGCCGAGGGCCCGACAAGGGTCTTGTCATGGTGTCGCAATTGTCCCCGGCAAGGTGCTTGCCGGGGGTCTTGTGGATCTCCTCGGCTAGGTTCCTGCCGAGGGTCGCTGTCTTCTGGTCCTCATCTGATCTTGTGTGTTTATGATCTTGACAAAGATCTGCATGCCACCTCAGAGGTGCCTCCCGAGTCTTGGTTCCAACGTAGTTGTTGGCGGCTTTGGAACTCTTGGGCTCGAGGGTGGCTCACTCTGCTGGTCTGGGCAAGTTCCCCCGGCAAGGCTCTTGCCGGGACCGCGGAGGCCGCCCCTGCAAGGGCCTTGCCGGGGGAGTCCACCTCGCCCCTTTGCTCTCCTGTGTTTCTGGTCTTGGCATTGCCCCGGTTGCCTTGCGCTTCGGCTTCTCTCCGGCTTCCCTCTTCTACCCTGCTAGGTGTGGCCGTGGCACGCGACACTGACTGCCCGTGCACAAGTAAAGGGGTCAAAAGGAGAGCCCCTACTTTTGTACATCGACAATCCAAGAATTGTAATATAACAACTTGGAACAAGCAAAAATTATAGATACGTTGGAGACGTATCAAGATCCCCAAGCAAAATTTCTACTCATCCTCTAGCATAAAAAACATAATTTTTGAGGTGGAATGATGCCTAACATGTTCATCATATATTATTTTCTTTTGTAGCATGGACATTTGGAATTTTAGATGGTTCAAAGCAATAGTCTATATTTGACATGAAGACATCAATACTCAAGCATATCAACAAGCAATCATGTCTTTCAAAATATCACACTAAAGAAATTTATCCCTAGCCCATCATGCTCAATCATTAATCCATTCACGAAACACACTCGAATATTAGCTACATCCAATGCGCAAGTCTGATCATAGTACTCTCTAGTTGGTGCTTTATAAGAGAAGATGTAGACTCAAAATAAAAATAAAAATTTCATAAAAGTAAATAGATAGGCCCTATGCAGAGGGAAGTAGAGGTGCCAGAGCTCAAAGCTTAAATTAAGAGATAATTCTTTTTTGAGAGGCATACTTTTCCCGTCAACGAAAACCACTAAGTGATTCCCAACACTTTTCATGCTAGATACATCATAGGCGGCCCCAAATATAAAAATAAAGTTTATTCCTTTTCCACCATACTTCCACGGCTAGCCATATCCATAGGTACCATCCATACCAACACTTTTCAAGAATTTATTATTTGACAACATAAAGTAATTTCCTTTTTCATTTCGGGCCTGTGCATCCCTAGTACCATCGTACTCTCGTGCAATGACAACTGAATAAACACTCATCTTGAGAATAGCCTATCTACCACGGAAAATATTGGCCACCCCTTGCCGCCTCATGAGCCGTACAAGCACACAAAATGGAAATTCATTTTGAAAATTAGAGTTGGCACATACAGTTTACTTAGAACGGCACGGAAATTCCGCATATAGGTAGGTATGGTGGACTCATATGACAAAACTGGGTTTAAGGATTTTGGATGCATAATTAATATTTCTACTATAGTACAAATGAAGGCTAGCAAATAGATTGAGAAGCATCCAACCAAGAAACATAAATGAGCATTAAGCATAACTAGCACCGAATAATAATGCACCACAAGTAGAATGTAATTTCATTGCATAACTATTGACTTTCGTGCTTGCATAGGGAATTACAAACCTTAACACCAATATTCTTACTAAAGCATAATTACTCAGCAACATGGATCACATATTACTATCATCATATCTCAAAACTATTACAAAGTATCAAGTTTATTTTGTCCAGTGATCTTCATGAAAGTTTTTATTATATCCCTCTTGAATATCTATCACTTTGGGACTAATTGCATATGTTGCAAATGCTTTTGATAGGCTCAAACAAATTTAAGTTAAGAACATGAGCATAAAAATTTCATATCTCAAAATAATCTAAGAGAAGCATGAGAGAATTTCTTTAAAAATTTACGAACTCTCAAATAAATCTAAGTGGAGCATGGGACTATTTCTCCAAAAATATTAAAGCACACCGTGCTCAAAAAGATATAAGTGAATCACTAGAGCAATTCCATAGCTAAAAATATTAAGTGAAGCACATAGAGGAATTCTAACCAATCATAGCATAATTTTGGCTCTCTCAAATAGGTGTGTCCAGCGAGGATAGATGAGACAAACTAAAAAGCAAAACAAGCAAACACTCATGTAATACAAGATGCTCCAAGCCAAACTCATGATATGTGACGAATAAAAATATAGCTCCAAATGAAATTACCGATGGTCGTTAGAAGAAAGAAGGGATGTCTTCTGGGGCATCCCCAAGCTTAGTCGCTTGGTTCTCCTTAAATATTAACTTGGGGTGCCATGTGCATCCCCTAGATGAGGCTCTTTTAACTCCTTATTCCTTCATCCATCGTGATCTCACCCAAAACTTCAAAACTTCAATCACACAAAACTCAACAAAACCTTCATGAGATCCGTTAGTATAATAAAGCAAATCACCACTCTAAGTAATGTTGCAAACCCATAGTTATTTTATTATTGCATTATACCTACTGTATTCTAAATTTTCCATGGCTTCTACCCTCCAATACAATCCATAGATTCATCAAATAAGCACACAATGCAACGAAAACAGAATATGTCAAAAACAGAATAGTCTATAGTAATCTGAACTCTAACCATACTTCAGTAACTCCAAAAATTCCAAAACATTAGGATAACATAGGCAATTTGTATATCAATCTTTTGTAAAAATGCGGAATTTTTTGTCGCTTCTGTGAATTTCAACAATTCTGTTATTCGACGCAACAGTTTCTCTTTTTCAACAGGATCACGTCAACTATCACCAAACATGACCCCAATGGCTTTACTTGGCACAAACACTAACTAAAACATAAAAAACACAGTCATAACCAAGCAACACTATGTAAACGGTACCTACACACAAAGAACAATACTTGCAACCCGATGCGTAAGAGGGGTTGTCAATCCCTCCTCGGTAAAAAGATAGATAAATTTGTATGAGGTTGGATAAATAGATCTCGATAACACATGCAATGAAATAAGTAAAGAAATAGTGCACCAATGTGTTTTTGGGTTTTTGGATATATAGATCTGAAAACAAATATGGCAAAAGATAGATTGGAAAGCAAATATGATAAAAGATAGACCCGGGGACGTAGATTTCACTAGTGGCTTCTCTTGAGAATATAACACACGGTGGGTAAACAAATTACTGTTGGGCAATTGATAGAAGAACAAATAATTATGATGATATCCAAGACAATGATCATGAATATAGGCATCACGTCCAAGATAAGTAGACCGACTCCTGCCTACGTCTGCTACTATTACTCCACACATCGACCGCTATCCAGCATGCATCTAGTGTATTAAGTTCATGGAGAAATGGAGTAATGCAATAAGAGCGATGACATGATGTAGACAAGATCTATTCATGTTGGAATATATCCCATCTTTTTATCCTTAATGGCAACGATACATGCGTGCCTCGCTACCCCTTCTATCCCTTGGTGAGAACACCGCAAGATCAAACCCATCACAAAGCACCTCTTCCCATTACAAGAAAAATCAATCTACTTCGCCTAACTAAACCAAAGATTCAGAGAAGAAATACGAGGATATAAATAATCATGCATATAAGAGATCAAAGAAGACTCAAATAATATTCATGGATAAAAAGCTGATCATAAACTCGAACTTCATTGGATCACAACAAACACACCGCAAAAAGTCATTACATCAAATAGATCTCCAAGAGACCATTGTATTGAAATCAAAAAGAGAGAAGAAGTCATCTAGCTACTGCCTACGGACCCGTAGGTCTATGGTGAACTACTCATGCATCATCAGAGGAGCACTAGTGAGGATGATGAACCCCTCCGTGCTCGTGTTCCCCTTCGGCGGAGTGCCGGAATAGGGTTCTAGATTGGATCTCGTGGTTCTGGAACTTGCGGCGGCTGGAATTGTGTTTCATCGACTCCCCTAGGGTTTCTGGAATATTTGGGTATTTATAGAGTTGAGAGGCGGTGGAGGAGACCCCCGTGGGCTCCATAACCCATCAGAGCTTGCCATGGGCCTTTGGCATGCCCTGGTGTCTTTTGGGACCCACGGGCCTCCCCGGGTGCTTCCTTGGCTCCCAACTTGTCTTCTGGTCCAAACAAAATCTCCAAAAGGTTTCTCTGGGTTTGGATTCGTTTGGTAGGGATATTCTGTGAAGAAAAAAATAAGCAACAACTAGCAACTGGCACTTGGCACTATGCCAATAGGTTAGTCCCAAAAATGATATAAAGTTCCTATAAAATGAATAGAAAACATCCAAGATTGATTATATAACACCATGGAATAACCAAGAATTATAGATACATTGGAGACGTATCACCAACCGCCACCTTCACGGATAGGTTCATGCATTTCGCATGTAGATCACAATGTTCCCTCCGCGTGATATCATCCACGGGGTAGAGAGGAGCCGTGATATCATGTATGGGCTGGAGGAGCTCCGTGGAAGCCACGCTGCGTTTCCGCTAAGATGGTGATGGGCCGGCAGTATCGAATGCAGAATCTTCGTGCCGCTGAGATGGGCAGGTAGCGTGCTGGCTGGTAAGTGCATCTATTTGCTTCTTCTGCAAGGCAACGGAATTTTCTAGCTTCTATAGCCGGTCTGCATCCTGTTTCTTTGTTCTCCCTCGGCTTCTATAAGTCTCACTGCATTCGGGAAAGCAAACCTTCCACGGAACGGAGCCTGATGTGCCTCGTGTTCATCCACTGTGTTCAGGATTCCCGAGGGCGCGTGTCGATACGTCTCCAATGTATCTATACTTTTTTTATTGTTCCATGCTGTTATATTATCATTCTTGGAAGTTTGCAATCATTTTATAGCAACTTTATATCATTCTTTGGGACTAACCTATTGACATATGGTAACTCAAAAGTATAGGGGGTCGCAACAGTTTTCGAGGGTAGAGTATTCAACCCAAATTTATTGATTTGACACAAGGGAGCCGAAGAATATTCTAAAGTATTAGCAGCTGAGTTGTCAATTCAACCACACTTGAAAGACTTAATATCCACAACAAAGTATTTAGTAGCAAAGTAGTATGGAAGTAACATTAATGGTGGCAAAAGTAACAGTAGTAGTTTTGTAGCAATTGTAATAGTGGTAATTGCAAAGTAACATAGCAAAGATCAATATGTGAAAAGCTCGTACGCAATGGATCAATGATGGATAATTATGTCGAATGGGATTCATCATGCAACAGTTATAATCTAGGGTGACACAGAACTAGCTCCAATTCATCAATATAATGTAGGCATGTATTCCGAATATAGTCATACATGCTTATGAAAAAGAACTTGCATGACATCTTTTGTCCTACCCTCCCGTGGCAGCGGGGTCCTAATGGAAACTAAGGGATATTAAGGTCTCCTTTTAATAGAGAACTGGACCAAAGCATTAGCACTTAGTGAATACATGAACTCCTCAAACACGGTAATCAGCGGAAAGAATCCCAATTATTGTCACCTTGGGGTATGCAGATCATAACTCGTAATAGGTGTCTACAACTTATAAGATAGGATCAAAAACACAAATATATTCATGACAACATAATAGGTTCAGATCTGAAATCATGGCACTCGGGCGCTAGTGACAAGCATTAAGCATAGCAAGGTCATAGCAATATCAATCTTAGAACATAGTGGATACTAGGGATCGAACTCTAACAAAACTAACTGGATTACATGATAAATCTCATCCAATCCATCACCGTCCAGCAATCCTACAATGGAATTACTCACGCACGGCGGTGAGCATCATGAAAATTGGTGATGGAGGATGGTTGATGATGACGATGGCGACGATTTCCCCTCTCCGGAGCCCTGAACGGACTCCAGAACTACCCTCCCGATGAGGAACAGGAGGTGGCGGCGGCTCCATTTCATAAAACGCAATGAATCCTTCTCTTTGATTTTTTTTCTCCCCGAACGTGAATATATGGAGTTGGAGTTGAGGTCGGTGGAGGTCCAGGTCACCCACAAGGCATGGGGCGCGCCCTAGAGGGGCTCCCTCCACCCTTGTGGATAGTAGGTGGGTCCCCCTCTGTTGATTCTTTCACCAATATTTTTATTTATTCAAAAAATATTCTCCGTGAAGTTTCAGGTCATTCCGAGAACTTTTATTTCTGCACAGAAAGAACACCAAGGCTATTCTGCTGAAAACAGCGTCAGTCCGGTTTAGTTCCATTCAAATAATGCAAATTAGAGTCCAAATCAAGGGCAAAATAGTTTGGAAAAGTAGATACGATGGAGGTGTATCAACTCCCCCAAGCTTAACCCATTGCTTGTCCTCAAGAAATTCGGTTGACAAACTGAAAGTGATAAAGAAAAAATTTACAAACTCTTTTTGATCTTGTTGTTGCAAATATGTAAAGCCAACATTCGGGTTTTCATCAAAGATTATGAACTAACCATAGTCGCAATAACATTTTGGTCTCACATTTACTCATATCAATAGCATAACCAACCAGCCAACAATAATAATAAATCTCGGAAGACAACACTTTTTTCAAAAACAATCATGATATGATATAACAAGATGGTATCTCGCTATCCCTTTCGGAGACCGCAAAACATAAATGCAGAGCACCCCTGAAGATCAAGGACTGACTGAACATTGTAATTAATGGTAAAATTGATCCAGTCACAGTCATACTCAATATCAATTAATAACAACACATACAAATGACAATGGTGCGCTCTAACTGGTGCTTTTTATAAAAGAATGATGACTCAGCAACAAAAGTAAATAGATGGGCCCTTCATAGAGGGAAGCAGGGATTTGTATAGGTGCGAGATCTCGATCTTTTAAAATAGAGATGAATCATAACAGCCAAGAGGTCTCGGTATCTTCCATGCTAGATACATTATAGGCGGTTCCCAAACAGAATGGTAATGTTTATACTCCCCCTCGAACAACAAGCACATTCCATGGCTGGTCAGAAACAACGGGAACCGTCCAGCTAACAACAATCCTGGGGGAGTTTTGTTTGAAGTTATATTTTGATCTGATTTGAGCATGGGACTGGGCATCCCAATTACCAGCCATTTTCTCATGAATGACGAGCGGAGTCCATTCATCGTGAGAATAACCCACCTAGCATGGAAGATACTGACAACCCCTAGTCGCTACATGAGTGATTAGGCATACGAAACAGATTATCATTTGAAGGTTTAGAGTTTGACACATGCAAATTTACTTGGAACGGCAGGTAAATACCACATATAGGTAGGTATGGTTGATTCACATGGAACAACTTTGGGTTTATGGAAGTGGATCCATAAGCAGTATTCCCTCTTAGTACAAGTGAAGGCTGCCAAGGGATTGAGGAGCGACCAACTAGAGAGTGACAACAGTCATAAACGTGCATTGAGATTAACCAACATTCAGTACAAGAATGATTAGGATATAAATCACCATGAACATAAATATCGTGGAGGCTATGTTGATTTTGTTTCAACTACATGAGTGAACATGTGCCAAGTCAAGCCACTCGAATCATTCAAAGGAGGATACCATCCTATCATACTACATCACAACCATTTTAAAAGCATGTTGGCACGCAAGGTAAACCATTATAAACTCCTAGCTAATTAAGCATGGCATGAGTAACTATAATCTCTAATTGTCATTGCAAACATGTTTCATTCATAATGGGATGAATCAAGAACGATGAACTAATTATATTTACAAAAACAAGATAGGTCAAGTTCATACCAGCTTTTCCTCATCTCAATCATTTCATCAAATATCGTCATTATTGCCTTTCACTTGCACGACCCAATGGTGTGGATAATAATAATAGTGCGCGTGCACTAGACTAAGCTGGAATCTACAAACATTTATTTCAAAGGAGAAGACAAGGTAATATGGGCTCTTTATTCGATCAATAATAATGCATATGAGAGCTACTCAACATTTTCATCGTATCTTCTCCTCTGGACCCAAAGAAAGGAAAAAGAATTTCAAAGAAACACACTGAAATATTTTTTGAGTGTTTTTTTCTGAAGAATGTAAAACAAGAACGAGAAAAACTATTTACACGGGAAAGATCCCAACAAGCAAAAGAAGAATGAGAAATATTTTTGGGTTTTCTTTTAATGAACAAGGAAAGCTACGAAGCTAAAACTATTTTTTTGTTTTTTATTTTTCTTAAAAAAAATCAAACACACAATAAGAAAGCGAGAAAAGAAATAAACTAGCATGGATAATACAATGAAAAAGTATGAACACCGACAACTGAAACAAGTGTGTGAACATGAATGTAATGTCCATGAGAAATATGTACTCCCCCAAGCTTAGGCTTTTGGCCTAAGTTGGTCTACGCCCATAGATCAAAGTAGCCCTCTCCGGTGTACTGAGGAGGATCCTGGGGGTTCCACTGGTTAGCGAGCTCCTGCGGCACCCACTAATAAATAGACTCCTGATAGGGATCAGGTCACTACTAGGTAAAACCTTATACACAGAACCTTACCCACAGTGAGTTTTAAAATAAGGCGCTACTGCTACATATCAGTAGCGCGTGAGGAAAAACTGCGCTACTGATATCCACGTAGCAGTAGCGCATCTATACTAAACAGCGCTACTACTACAATTGCGACGAGGTGGCTGCCAGACTAGGTATAGTAGTAGCGCGTTTTGTGAAAGCGCGCTGCTGCTATTATACTTAGCAGTAGAAGTTTTCACCAACCAGCGCTACTACTATGGGTGCCTTATCCCAAGTTCTGTCCCCCACGCCCGACCTTCTTCTTCCTCCCCTCACTCTGCCTCACTCTGCCTCCAGCGCTACTGCATTTCCGCCGACGTCCTCCCTCCTTCCTCAGTATGCCCTCCTCCCTCCTCTCCCTCCTCCTCCCACCGCTCTCCTCCCTCGTCCTTCGGCCAAGCCTTCCTCCCTCCTCTCCTCTAGCCAAGCCCTCCTCCCTCCTCTCCTCCTACCAAGCCCTCCTCCGCCAGCCCTCCTCCCACCCTCCCTCCTCCCTACTCCTCTCTCTTCCTCCTCCTCCTCCTCCTCCTCCTCCTCCTCTCTCCTCCCTCCTCCGATCCTCCTCCCTCCCCCACCCCCTGCTCCCTCCTCCCTCCCTCATATCTCCTCACTTTGTTCTTGCAGAGAGTAGATGTTTTTATTAAATTAGTAAAAATTCAAACCAGGTAGGTTAACTAGGTTGGCTAGCTAGGTTAACTAGTTTAATTAGGTTAATTATCCAGATTAACTAGGTTACTTATAGTAAGTGCTTAATAGAACTAGTTTATTTATAGTAAGTGCTTAATAGAACTAGTTTATTTATGGTAAGTGCTTAATAGAATTAGTTTATTTATAGTGAGTGGTTAATATATTTTGTTTATATTTTTTTATGTAGAAACCAAGTATTTGCCCCTGCCTCATCCCCGCAGTCGTCCCCATTGTCGACCCCTTAAGACCACTAGGTGAGAATAGCCAAATGATAATGTGTTGTAAATGTTGATGATAAAAATGCTAGTGCTTGTTGCCATGTCATTGATGTCGATGATGATTCATTCTGAATATAGAGGATTTCTTGGTGCTCTTGTTTGCAATGTGCCTCCGAGTGGCCAATGTTTTGCCGGAATGTTGATTCATTTCCGTCCCGGCAAATTTCAGGCGCTCGATATGTGTTGTCTTTAGCAAAGGTCATCCAAATTTTTTCATGAATTTTAGCATGACTTGTGCTACAATGTAGGGTATATCAAGTGCTTGTGTTGAGTTTCCTGGTAGTTGCCTTCGATCAATTTTCAATTAATTTTTCAACTATGAACATAGGAAATGTCTGACGGTGAAATGGAATTCGGTATGGTCGAATACTGCGAAGACGAGCGCGGCCTGTGCGACAGGCTCACCTAGTTGGTGGTAGGCGCTTCAGCATCATGCTGGATTAGAACTTCGAAGTGGATACAGTAAGTCACAACGACAAGTCTTTTTTCGTAATTAAGCATGACTTCTGCTTCAACTTGTAATTTTAATTTTTTACTATTCTACTAGCGTATCCCCTGCCATGCAAGAATTTATGTCTTGGATAAGATTGGTTTCAGTACTATGGAAAGTATGGAGGTAAAGAGAGTTCACTTGAGGTTATACTTTTGCCATAAAATTATACAATGCAGACACCTACACCTATTTCGAATGCAAAAATTGGAGAGCACTATGCAAGGCTTATGCAGTTGAGCCTGATATGCTTATCACCTTTGATATTCGTCCAGAAGATGAAATTAAAGGTAATATCGACATCTGGGTCGATGTGCAGATGCTTCCAGTTCTACCATTAGGTTAGTTTCTCAACCATATTTGTGTCTTGTATATTGTTTATTTAAAAATAGTTGACAACTAATTTCTATTGACAGCTTATTTCCATTCAAGCAAACATGTCCGACGCTTGGTAGCAAGCACCTACTACTGTCCCGGGGCTGAACTAAATTGCGACGAGATAAGTCATTATGTTTCATGGCTTGAGGATCTTGATACTGTCAAGACAGGTTATTTTCCTGGACTTCAAAATATTAGTACTCAAAATGTGCGACCACTAGAGTGCGTATTGAACTACGGTCACATATATTTAGGAAAGATGGTAAGATTTTTACTATTTGTCCTCAGTTCATCTTTTGCATAAATTATTTTTTAATATAAACTTCATTGCTAAGTATGTTACTACGATGTTCTTCAATAGGGACTCCAGATGAATGTTGTGCCTCATTGGATCAAGCCTAAAGGTCGCATGACAATGGTTAGCTTACGACCAGGACATCCTACATTGCACATGAGTGCATTCAAGATTTCTTGAAGCGAGCAAGTCTTAATAGTCACAGACTCGAGCAAAATTGTGAAGGATCGCAACAGAGAAGTACTAGGGGCAGCAATCAGAAGCGCGACCCACAATTAGGAGACAGGTTCATCTGCATTCTCCAATATGATGAAGCATGAGTTCTACACATGTTCTATGCTATTTTACCTGAGAGAGAGCAGCAGGAGTGATAAGCTAGCTAGAATGAGTTGGAAGATGATGATGTGCTACACTATGCCTATGATGATTAAATAGCTAGTGTTGGTGGTAATGACTATGATGATTATTATTAGCTAGTGTTGGTGGTAATGACTATGATGATTATTATTAGCTAGTGTTGGTGGTGATTAGATAGCTACACTATGAATATGATGATTAAATAGTGTTGGTGGTAATGACTATGATGATTATTAGCTAGTGTTGTAGGTGATGATATGATGCAAGACTTTTTATATTAATATGATGATGATGTTGATCATGATGATTTTTTATTGTGATCATGATTAGTTATTATATCATAGGTGGAAGGAACGCGGATTAGATTCACGTGGATGGGTCAAAAGTGACCAAAAGTTGAATTATTAGGATCGTCGTCCTAATTCAACTTTTGATTCATGGACATAATGATATAACAAATTCTTAATTGGTACTGTATAAAAATTTGTATAATGGCATATAAATACACTAAAAAAATTGAAAAACAGAACAGTGGTAGCGCGGGGCACGTAAAACGCTACTACTAGTTAGATTAGCATAAGCGCTTGTATGGAAAGCGCTACTGCTAAGTATCTCTAACAGTAGCGCAGGTAGGAACACACTACTGCTAAGTGTTAGCTGTAGCGTCGTATCAATAGCGCTATACCCCGCGCTACTGATAGTCCTCAGACCCGCGCTACTGCTAGGCTTTTCCCTAGTAGTGGGTGGTGGTTCTAGCTAAGGAATTGGGGATCGTGTCTGCTCCCAGTATGCATAAATGTCTGCAGGCATGATGAGGTGCCTACATGAATGAAGGTCCAGGCAAGGTAATAATCTAACAAGTCTTCTGGCTAAATACCAAGTTATAGATGAGTCTATTTTCATCGTCTTTCATAATAAAATCATGTGCTACCATACTGTCAGAATCTAAGTATATAGTGGGTAGCAACTTCTCCTCTCTCTCATCGTGCCTAATGGGTATCTCGAAGCATTTAGCAAGGCGGGAAGCATAGATACCTCCGAAAATAGGCCACTTCGAACGGTTTAAACTCAACCGTCGAGCAACCATAGCACCCAAACTAAAACTTTTATCACGAAGTAAAGCATGGCGCAGAATAGCAAGGTCAGGAGCAATAAGGCCCCCACTTTGCCCCGTGACCAATTAAACATCTTCTAGCAAATAATGAGTAGCAGCGCAAAACAGGAAAAATGTAAACTAGCCACTCTCACTTCTGACACCTTTCTCCTTTCCCCAACGACAACTTCATCAATAAAACCTTCCACATCTCTAGGACGTGGCTCATCGACGCTGCCCTCATAAGGTAATTTGCAAACCTCCCAAAAGTCATAAAGCGTCATCTCCTTACACTACTGGAATCAGGATCTTTGCCATCAGCCGCCTCTTTGTCGTCCGCTAGCTGATGGCAAAGACTGCCATCAGGTTAATGAAAACTGACGACAAAGAAGAAGATGACGGCAAAGATAATGTTTGCCGCCAGCTACCTCTTATCTTTGCCGTCAGCTAGCTGACGGCATAGAGGCTTTGCTGTCAGCTAGCGGTCGGCAAAGAGGTAGGGTGGCACACAAGTGAGGGCCGCCTAACGGCTACTTTCTCACTACGGGAAACAACTAATTTGTCGTCAGGGGACGTCTTTGTCGTCAGCTTTTCGTCGGGCAGACGGCAAAGAAAGGGTTTGCCGTCATCAGCAGATGGCAAAGAAAAACTGTCGGTAAAATAAACTTTGATGTCTGCGAAAAAAACACAGACGGCAAAGAACGTAATTTGCCGTATGTAATAGGAAAAATAGCCGTCTGTAATAGAAAATGCAGACGGCAAAGATCTTTGCCGTCTGGAATAGAAAACGAAGATGGCAAAGAAAGAAACACAACACGCGAATCGGTCACATGCATCGATGACATGGCAGGATCTCACCCACACATCCCCTCGTGTCTCCAACATGCCCCGCACCCATGCCTCACGGGCCCAACACCCCCACATGCAGCACTCTCTCCATTATCCACTGCCTGACCATGATCTCTCTTCCCCACCATGATCTCTCTCTGGTTTCTCTCGCTTATCCACACGCCGTCGCCGGTCACCACCTCTCCTATCGGCCACCACCTCTCCTGCAAGCACCGACCACTTCTCCCTTCGCCCCGGCCCCGGCCTCGGCCCGTCCCCATCGCCCCGCCACGCCCCGCGCGCTGGCTCCGCCGGCGTCTGCCACCACCTCGCCCGCCACCACCACCTCTCGTGCGGCCCGGCCACTTCCTCCGTCGGCCCCGGCTCGGCCCCGTCACCCTTGATGCTCCGCAGGCGTCCACCACGACGTCGCCTGCCGTCCCCGTCGCCCTTCCCCCTTCGCCATAGGCGCCGCCGGCCCCGTCGCCCCAGCAAAGCTCCGCCGGCCATGGCCCCGGCTCCGCATGCCTCTGCCGTCCCCGGCCCCATCGCTCGATGCTTCACCACCTCCCGCCTCGAGGAGCGGGGGCAGCTCATCGGGCGTCCATGGCGGTTCTGCTCTGTCCGTGGAGAATGAAGGGCGTCCATGGTGGCGCTGCTCTGTCCTTGGGGAATGAAAGGGGAAGGGAGAGAGCGCGGCTCCTGTTTACTACTGCTCCGGTGAGCAGGGGCACATGATATGGTTGCAGGTTGGTGCGGGAGTCAAGATTGAATTCAAGATGGCTTCGCTTGCTGGATCTTGGGCTGGATCTTTTCATGTGTAATTCGTTCATCTTATGAAATGGAGCAGTTTTTCCTCGGATCAGCAAGTGATAATGTATTATGTGTAAATAGAGTAATTTTGTATTGTGAAATTTGTTCCTTCATCGTAGATTCTTGGAACAAAGTGTTGATGTGTACTGTGGTGTGGTGTTCATTGTTGTCCTCTATACTAGGACTGTTCGAACGCCGCAGTTTTTTTTATTTGACCCCATTCTTTGCCGTCTGTGATATACGAGGCTGAAGGCAAAGACGCGAATAGATGACGGCAAAGATGTAGTCTAGCTGACGGCAAAACTACTTTTCTTTGCCGTCTATGATTTACAAGGCAGACAGTGAAGATGTTTTGGCTGACGGCAAATTCCTTGCCGTCTGTCAGTTAAAAAGCTGACGACAATGTATTCTTTGCCGACTTATCTTTGCCGTCTGACTTTGCCGTCTGCTTCCCGGCGGCAAAGTCTTTTCCGTCTAGATTAAGATCTTTGTCGTTTGTGATCCACAGATGGCAAATTTCCTGTTTCCTGTAGTGTCTTTGCCGTCCGCCAGCTGACGGCAAAAAAGTGGCCAACTAACGTCCGTTAGCTAGGCTCTTTGTCGTCCACTAGCGGACGGCAAAGAGTTGTGACCTAAACTAAAAAGTGGACAGCCCCACGTCCCTCTCTCTCTCTCCCTCCCTCATCACACCCGCGCCCCCGTCTGGAGTCGCCAGCCACCCCGCCCCTATCCTGAGCCGCAGCCGCCCGACCGCACCGCACCGCCCGGCCGCGTTGCGTCGCCCCGCCCCTCGTCGTGGTGATTTTGTTCTGTTTCTTTTAGATTTAGTTTATGTTTGTTTAGTTTAGGTTAGGTTAGTTTAGTTTAGTTTAGTTTAGGTTAGTTTATTTTAGGTTACATTTAGTTTATAGTTTTTTTAGATTTTCTTTCTATTTTTTAAGAATAAACAAGAAAGATGAAAAAGGAAGTAAAAGAAGAAGAGGAGGAAAAAGAAGAAGAGGAAGAAGGAGAAGAAGAAAAAAGAACAATAAGTAGAAGAAGAAGATGATGACGAAAAAAAAAGAAGTAGAAGTAGAAGATGAGAAAAAGAAGTAGGAAAAGGGGGCGCCCGGGGTCGAGCGGGTTAGGGGGTTAGGGGGCTCCTCAGTGTCGATGGAACCCTAAATAGCAAGTACCGTCGGTGCGAGATACATGTGGCCGTTGGTGTCGAACACTACATCCACGTCCCACAAGTGACGGCGGCGTGCAGCGTCCCGCAGCAACAGTTCTCGGTGTCGATGGCGGTCGAACACCATTGCGAATTTTTCTTGCAGCCTCTGCAATGACGATTAAAAGCCAAGTGTTGAAACTTTAAACACTCAAACTGACTCAAGTCGGTTTGGTTGTTTGAACTTTCAAAACATGGCTCTAATCCTCATCGCAAAGGTTGCAGACAAATTCGCCAAGGTTTTCGACCGTCATCGGCCACCAAAACTATTGTTGTGGGACGCTGGGTGCCGGCTTCACTAGCGGGATGTGGATCTAGTGTTCAACGCCGAGCGCCACATGTAATTCGGATCAATGATACTTGCTATTTAGGGTTCCATCGACACCGAGGAACCCCCTAACCCGCTCGTCCTGTTGTAAATATTTAGTTAGGTTGACGGAGAAATCAAAATTGCTATGTTACTCATCTTTCGATTTAAATGTGAAGTTTTTTCGTCGCTGTGAGGGCTAGTGTTCGACGAGCTCCGCCCCTACGTTCGTGGATGAGAGCAAATGACATCTCCTCCCCCCTGCATTTGCTCTATTTTGGTCTTCATGTCGATGAAACTTGATAGTTATAGGTGTCTTCAATCATCAGTATCCGTGACCACTATTCGTCTCCCGGTCGAAAGGGTT